>CM070011.1:44424840-45024840 GCA_036247105.1 Cirrhinus mrigala
TTTCACGGTATCATTTTAATTGTTGTAAATAATATAATTTTGTTTTTTTTGTCATTTAATTGTGTCTATATCGTTTTAAATTCTTTTTTGTTTCAGTAAAATTAAACTAAATGAAAACAAAAATGTTGCCTTGGCAACTAGTTGAAATAAAATTTTCAAAAATATTTTACTTCATTTTACAAATGTTATTTCAAGTAACATTTTTATGGTTTTAGTTAACTATAATAACTCTGGTTCAGCTTTCTTATTCTTATTACTATCACTGTACAACTTTTGTTTTTAGCTTTAAGCAATCTTTAGTTTTTTGATTATCTTGATTATCTGTGAAGTATTAAGAGGAAAAAGCAGAACAAAATACACCATCTAGTGGCTGACTATAGTTCTAACATTTAACAAAGCTTACGATAATAACATATAGCTTTATATATATATAAAAAAATTTATATGCTAACCAAATAAGATATTTACAAACCTACACAGCATACAAACACCAAAAAGATAAATGATTATTCATGCATTTATGAAACCCAATTACACACAGAAAACACATTCAAATCTGATGCATATTAATAAATATTCTTTATTTTGTAAATTTTGCACATTGCTTTTAACATCACATCCAGTCATCTTTATAAATGGATGTTTTCATCTTCCTGTAAAATCTTTTTATTCATTTAATTATTTCTGTACACATTTATCGGTACAATTCTTGCCACTAAAACTGTCACAGTCAGTGAAACGATTTTGAAGGAAAACAAAAACAAAAAACAAAGAAATGTTTAACAAACAATACATTAAGACTACCAACACCTAACCCTACAAGTCAAGGCCTGCAAGCTCCATGATCAAATGAACAACTGTTCCTAACGACCTGCTCCTTAATCAACATGTCAAGAGAGAAAGGAAAACAAAACCAGCTGTGATTGGTTGAGAAGGATTGAGAGTGAAAGAAGAGGTGCCTGAAGGGGAAGACGTGTATATAGATGCGAAAGACATGTAACGTTACCCAACAAACATGAACGTAGTCAAATACAGCGCTGAAATTGATTCTCTTACCCATTTCATATTCCCAAACTCAATGCAGCAGTGATCATGAGTGTTTTGACGCTCTATAAAAATAAGTGTGAGTTAGTGTGCGTGTGCAGCGGTCAGTCTAGTTGACGCTGGTGGCGGGCAGCCACTCTCCGCGGCAGTATTTGGTGAAGCGATCTTTAAGGTGCTGTCTGTACTGGTCTCGTGTGCGGTAGAACGATTTGTTGTTCTCTACGAACGACTGGATCTCGTCCTGCGTCAGACAGTTTTCTTCATCTGAGGTCACTTCAGATTCATTCTGTTCACAAAGAAATCACAACAAAACTTGGTGATCCAAATACATATATTGCACGTCAAGTTTTGTTTATTATTATTATTATTATTATTATACAAATTATATAAAAATGACAAAAAACACGTATTAAAATTATTAAAACAAACTAAAATTAAAAACTAAAATAAAAAAACAAAATGAAATTTAGAAAAGTTGTCTTGGCAAATAACTGAAATAAGTTTATGTTAAAATTCTAAAATCATTAAGACTGAAATAAAGCTAAAATATATACACACACACACACACATATATATATGTATATATGTATAAATCACATAACTATATTGCTAAAACAAACTAAATTTAAAAAAAAAAAAAACACCTTCGCAAATAATGGAATAAAGCTGAAATTTTAAAATGGCAAACTAAAGAATAAATTAAAACTAAATATAAATATTTGAAAAGCGCACAACAATAGTGCTAAAATTTAAACTAAAATGAAAATTGATGATATAAAAGAGAATAAAAAAATCAAATAAATTATTAGAACTATAAAAAATATATATATTAAAACAGGTTCACAACACGGGCTGAAAATTTGACAGTTTGTGGTATCAGGTATCAGACTCACCAGTAACTCCATGAGACTCTTGCCACAGCTGTTTTCCTGTGCACAGGTGTCCTGTAAGACAGGCTGAGTGTGGAAATATCTGCTGCTGCTCACATGATGGCTGAAGCTCTCATAGGATTCACAGCATGGAGTTTCTTTGCTTCTGCACAGGTGCGGTGAAGGGGAGGGAGACTCGTGAACAGCAGCAGATCCAGATCCTCTCCTACTGCCGTCTGAAACACAGCTCTCCTCTGCTTTAGATCCCTACAAGAGAGAGGAAAAGATCACAGGCCTGTGCCTTGATGACATGCATCACTAAAAAGAACTGGAATATTTACATAAAGTAATTCCATATATTTAAGCTTTAAAATTTTGATTGTTGTTGAATCAGATGCTAGTGTCCATTCTTTTGAACAGTAAGATTTTTAATGTTTCTTAAAGAAGTCTGCTCACCAAGCCTGCATTTGATCCAAAGTACAGCAAAAACAGTAAATATATTTACTATTTAAAAAAAACTGTTTTCTATTTAAATATATTTTAAAATGTAATTTATTCTTGTGATTTCAAAAATGAATTTTTAGTATCATTTCTTCAATCACATGATCCTTCAAAAAACATTCTAACACTCTGATTTGCTGCTCAAAAAATATTTATTATTATTTTGTTGAAAACAGCTGAGTTTTGATCAATTATAGCATCCTTGCTAAATAAAAGTATTAATATCTGTAATAAAAAAAAAGTTTATTGAAGAGCAAATCAGCATATTAGAATGGTTTCTGAAGGACCATATGACACTGAAGACTGGAGTAATGATGCTGAAAATTCAGCTTTGATCAGAGGAATAAATTACATTTTAAAATATATTTAAATAGAAACGTTACTCTAAAAAATAAACATATTTTTAAAACAAATACTGTTTTTTCTGTACTTTAGATCAAATAAATGGAGGCTTGGTGAGCAGAAGAGACTTCTTTAAAAAAAAAAAAAAAAAAAAAACATTAAAAATCTTCCTGTTCAAAAACTTTTGACTGGTGGTGTGTATATGTAAACAAACCCTGACAGCTGTTGCTAAGCATCTAGACACTAGCATCTGATTCAACAAGAATCAAAATTCAATTAAAAAAAAAACAAAAAACTGAGACTGATAAAAAAAAAAAATAATAAAAAAAAATTGAAGCAACCCATAAGAAACAAAAGTCCAAAACAAGTGTGAACTCACATGTTCGCTCCTACACAGCAACACCTTGTTTTTTCTTTTCTTCTTTTTATTTTTGCTCTTTGTGCTGTCTTCTGAGTTTGCCCAGCACTCCACACAGCTGTCCACAGCATCCTCTTCCTTTTCTTCCAAGCAGCGGTGACTACATGAGTATTCACCTGGAGATAAACATAAGTATTCTCATTATCAAATGTCTACCAAAGGAATCAAGGTATTTGGAATATATACTTGATAATCTCCAGGTCTATTCTAAAAATGTACTAAGTAATACAATTATTATTATCATTATAATCATTCAATTATTGCTTTATTATTAGTTAGCAATTTTATTTAAAATACTGCCTTATTTCTGTAGTGTTCACCCTGCCAGAACAATTGTTTTGCTAACTGTATATAATGGATTATAACAGATTATGAGATAATAAATAGGCAAGAGGCAAGTGTTTAATCTTAAATCAATATTCCATCTCCTCATCATTTATGTGGTGAAAAGCTGCATAATGAGTGATATGACTGTACATTAACCCTTAAATGCCTGTCTTGGCACAAAGCCGTTTGCTAGGATCATTCTTTCTTTGTAGAAGCTTTGGATTTAGTGAGCTAATAAAATATTTCACCTCAAATCAATATTTTGTGTTTCAATTTACTTTTGTTGCCCTTCAGGCCAACCAGCCTGATGTACATTATCTCAAACTTATCACTTATCTGTATTCACCATTTATTTCCATACCCGTTTCATCATGGTTGCACATGCCCTCGGTGCAGGCCACATCTGAGCCCTCCCTTGATCCTGTCTCGCTGCCCTCCATACTGGAACAGTAGCCACAGTCACTGCCATTACTGTGAGGCAAAAGTGCTAGAAGAACAAACAGACACAAACTCACCAGTCAGGTGCATTCTGGGTAACTAATCATTTGCTTAATTGTATTATTAATGAAAGTTAAGGCTCCGTTTACCTTTCTTGGTTTTGGGGGAATGCAGGATGGAGGCGGCGGGGCAGGTGCAGGATGAACTCTCGCTGGTGATGATGACCTCTACGCTGCCGACCGACTCCTCTCCACTGCCGCACGACTTACAGCCGCTGTCCACAGACTCAGATGAACCCTGCGCGAAGACAAAGAGGACATGAATTAAGGCAAAAGAGAAAGAGTAATTCAAAAAGAGTGTTGAGCAGCGACTAACTACATTTTTCAGTGTTTCTTTTTGTTGTATTTATTGTAAATATATCTTGCATTCAATACAGTTAGCTTAATTAAAAGCCACATTATTTTTACACTATCTAAAAATAAATTAATAAATAAAACACTTTTATTTAGTAAGGATGCATTAAACTGATCAATAGTGGCATTAAAGATATTTATAATGCTACAAAAGATTTCCATTTCAAATAAATGCTGTTTTTTTTAACCATCTATTCATAAAAGATCTAAAAATATGCATCCCGGTGCATTTTCAACATTGATAATCAGAAATGTTTTTCAAGCAGCAAATCAGCATATTAGGATGATTTCCGAAAGATCATGTGACACTGGAGACTGGAGTAATGACGGTGAAAATTCAGCTTTGATCACAGGAATAAATTACATTTTAAAAACATATTCAAAGTTATTTTAAATTATAATAATATTTCACAGTATTTAACTATTTCTCATTAAATAAATGCAGCCTTGGTGAGCAGAAGAGACTTATTTTATAAATGAATGGAGTACTGAATGAATATTCAATAAATATTGCTATTAGAGAAGACAGTGGACGAGAAGAACACATTAAATAAGTCATTACCTCATCAAGACTTTTGTCTTTTTCCCCCTCTACCTCTTGTTCAAAGCCACACTTGTTTTTGCGTCTGTTCTTGCGTTTTTGCCTCTTTTTCTCCTGTTTGAGTTCTTTGGCTCGCTCTTCTTCTGAGAGCTCCTCACAGAGCTGCTCCAGCCGACTGATGCCCTGAACCCTCTCCACTGCCATCTGCACATTATTCAACATAAATTAAATGTGCATATCATAATAAATGACACTTACAAAATAGGGATTAAGGGCCAGATTTACCAAACAGGGCAAATTAGTGCGAGAACGAATTCCCATAAAAGCACAGATGGAAGTGGAATCAACACACAAATTAAAGGACACCGATGCAGCTAGATGATATCCAGAATGATCAACACAATCTACAAAGAGCAGCACTAATTAGAAAGCTATGTCCAACCAAAGTGGGTTAAGACACAAGCGGTTTTATTTTAGTTTGAATTTAAGGTGTACATTTTTTGCAACCCAAGTTAACAAAATACTGTTGAAAAAAAAATTTCTAGATAATTCTCAGCATGAATACCACATGAGAGCGTTACCTCGAAGCTTTTGCGTAGCGCATCAATGCCCAGATAGAAGAGCATCTGCCACGTCTGCTCTTCTGCTCGCAGCTTCTGCCAGATTCTGTGCAGTCGCTCGTACAGGTGAATTCCTAGACACGTCAACACCTCCTCCTGTGCGATATCTATGGTCTTAGCGTGTCTTTCTCGGCGCCTGGAAATGATCCAAACGTTTTTAATAAAGTCATATCTATGATGATAGAATAGCTAATACATCCAAATTCCAGTTGATATGGTGTGAGTTTTAAGCATACAAACTTCATAAAGACTGAATCACTCACTCATAACCTCCGGCAAACTCTGGTTCTGCTCGGCCCAGCAAGTGTGCGATGAAGTCGGTCTCACAGCAGACATGAATGTGGCGCTCATGGGGGCAGCAGCGTAAACCCTCATACAGAGCTGCACAGTAGCCTTTCTCTTTACTGCAGTCCAGATCTCCTACCAGGATGTTATACGCTCGCAGAACCTTGTTCTTACAGTCAGTACAGAACCTGAGAATGCCATTTCAGAAAGAGGCAACCAATAAAAATCAGTCACTGAGCCAATTATTAAAGAGAAATGTGTTGAGGTCACAAGGTCACAATCTCTCACCGGTGTTTGCGCAGGTACGTCTCCAGAGTCTCCAGCAGAGAGGTGCTGTCAATCAAAACCACTTCATCACGACACTCCTGTGACATCAGTTCCCACACGTCCATCCAGCTGCCCCTGCAGGACCGTAACCACGGTTAGCAAAC
Source organism: Cirrhinus mrigala (assembly GCA_036247105.1). Lineage (NCBI taxonomy): Eukaryota > Metazoa > Chordata > Actinopteri > Cypriniformes > Cyprinidae > Cirrhinus > Cirrhinus mrigala. Next base: position 44,431,070 of record CM070011.1, read on the forward strand.
AACGTACTGATATGGTCACTCGCATCTCTACGAGGGTCAAAAATGCACTTTTCCATTAAGGGACAATATTTGCACTGGGACTAATTACCAGCTGCATTTTTTGCCCTTTGTAATGGCAATTTTTATAATTACCTCATTAAATGAATCTGTTTTCCTCTTAATTCTCTTTATAAAATTAATTCATTATAAGCTGTTGCCAATGCATCTGACATGGTAGTATGTTTATTCACACAGACTGCTTATGCATTCAACAACTGCATAACATTATGAGCTCAAGGTAAGTTATCTCACCTTACATAAAACTGGTCTGTATAAAATGGAAAATAAAAAACAGGAACTGTAATATAACAACAGAAATCATTATTGGTTATTGGTTATCACCCTCTTGTAAAATATATTGCAATAATACTTATCAACTTTTTATTCATTTAATTAATTTCAACAGTTGTAACAGATTTAATTCATTTCTGTAGGGGCATTTTTAACCCTTATGTTAAATTCGGGAGGCATTTTTGTTCATTTTGGTGGCATTTCTGCCCCAAGCCACTAATAATTTCCAAAGCTGACCACTACTTATCCAAGATTTTCACATCTTCACTGATTTCTTACCCCAAATATTTACATTATAAGAACAACACCACTAAAATTTGTGTTTGGTTGTCAAGGAAGAATAGAAGAAGAAACTGTCAGCTTATACACCAAATGTAACATGATAATTAGAAACAAAAAGTTACTGACTCACCCTAAAGGCTTCGGTTTGTGCGTGTCTAAAGAGTGCAGCTGACAGCGTTTGTTCTTTTTACTCTTGGGAATGGAATCAATTACATTGTTTAACTTTGACCTACAACAAGGGAAGAAAAAGCACACATATTAAACAGAAAAACCACAACTAATTCATATAGGCAAAGGTAAACAAACTAATAGACAAAATGAATCAAACTGCATATCCTTTTCGTAATATAATGCAAAGAACTTCCATAATGTAGGTTAAAGCTTAATGACATTACATTGTGAGGCTAGTTTTTCTTTGGAATAACTTGCTCAGTGCAAATCATGCACAATAAGACCAGAAACATTTAATAAAGTTAATGGGAGCAGTTTTGATTTTATGTGGGCCTCAGGTGGTCTGAGGCAAATGTCAGACACTAAACAGTGTCTGTAGCACTTACCCATGAACATAAAAGAGCGTGTAGAGCTTCCTGGGGTCTGCGAGACACGCGCGTGTGACTGACAGCACTCCAGAGGATCCCACAGTGAGCGGTTCCAGTGCGAAGTACCCAGAATCCGTGAGTTGAGAGAACAGACGCTCCACGCTGCGCCGGCAGCCCACGCATGGCACCGACTGTGACAGAGCGCTGAAGACCTCGCGGGACATCACCATCAACGCCATGTTCAGGTCCTGCTGCTTTAGAATGCTGTGATGCTGATGGACCAAAAACACAGGTGGGAAAATGAAGCAATAAAAATTTCACTATCTATCTATCTTTTTGTTTTTTTTTGCACTTTGTCCCTCTGTCAAAGTGGAAAAGTGATATTATATATATAGATTTATGATTGTGACAGGCCTGAATAAAATTGTATTAAATTTCATTTTTTTAATTTCTTCCCTTTGGTTTTAGGGTGAAATAATATTTACCTCAATAAACTGTTTCATTTGTGAACTGTTGATCTGATAGTTGTCAAAGTCCAGAATACTGTCAGGAAATTCCATCACCATCTACAACATAAACATGCATAGATATCATCAAAACAACACAGCGCTTCTTTCTATATAATAATGTGACTTTAGTTTGCTTTAGGTAATGGATATACAGGGGGAACATAAAATTGTTTGATACAAAAGTGCTTCTTATAACCAGTTTCATGGTATTAGTTGCTAAAATACCCAAACTGACAGATCAATCACACATAAGACCATTTTTATAAAGTAAATAAGTTTAATGTTCATTTCATGTTGAATAAACGATCTTACCGTGAGTGAGTCATCGATGTACAAGGGAATCTGGCGTGCAAGAAACAGATAGTCCTCTTCCCCGTCCCTGCAGACAGCCACCAGACGCGCCATGTCTTTGCCCAGATCTGCCTGTTAGTGTTTGAACACAATCTCATGTTATGCATGCATTCACAATATCACCTCCACTATGAGTTTTAATACAGGCCACTTTATATTTTCCAGCAATGTAAGTTTGCCATATTTATTTGGACTTCTGTATTCATAAGTATGGACTTCCATTTTTATAAGTTTGACCAGTGTGAATTTTAGCAATTGTAATTTTACTTTTGGGTAATGTTTTATTTTAAGGTTTCCTGGTTACATGTTACATGTACTTACTATTATAATAACAATAAACTATGACATGCAAGTAACCCTAAAACAAACCCTAACCATGTAATATGTACATGTAGTTAATTAATATCACTCAGTATTTAAATGTATACTTACACTGCTACAAGGATACCTTAAAATAAAGTGTTTTTGTTTTGTAAAATAACGACGATAATAATAACAACAATAATAGTAAATACATGTTTTTTTTTTTTTTTTTTAAGTACAATAGTATTATTGCAACAGTAATTAATTTGATTAATTTCTATAATTTAAATAAGATGAGAATATTTATGAAATACTTGCTTTTTACAGTACAGTAGTATTACTGCAACAGTAATAGTTCCTGAATTGTTATAATTTAAATATATGCATTATTATTAAATACTTACAGTACAATAGTATTATTGCAACAGTGGTATGTCTTTAATGTTTATAATTTAAATAATCAAATTATAATAATATGTATTATTATTATTACTATTATTAAATATTTAAAGTACAATGGTATTATTACAAATTGTGTGTGGTTTTAATTGACATGTTTTTTAAATTCATTTATCATTTATTCACATAATCATTTATAAACATTTTATAATCATTAGCTATTTCACATGATTTATTATTTGATTATTTTTATTATTTGATTTTTTTTTTATCATTTTATGTATTTTATCATTTATTCATTTATTATTTTATTATGTTTCTATATTTTATTCTTGCATGCATTTTCAGTATTGCTCAGTCTTATGATTGTGGGGTTTCATGAACTGTTTTGTATGTATGAATGAGAAATAGATAAGAGGGAATTTTTATGGAAACCCATACATAAAATATTTCTGTGTTTAATATTAAATATTTAAAAAATAATAAGATTAAATTATTAAATGCATGTTTTTTTTTTTTTTACAGTACAAAAGTATTATTTGCAACAGTAATATTTAATTTTAAAATTTAAATAATAAAACTTATTAGTAATACTTTTTTTTTTTTTTTTTACAGCACAACAGTATTACTGCAATGGTAATATATTTCTTGATTTATTTGGTAATTAAAATAATAATAAAACTAATATACTGTTTTATATTTTGATATGGCTGCTTTTCTCACCCAGATTAATCAATGTTTGCCTATTTCTAAAATGCAAACACTGGTTTCCCGGCAGCCCTTGTAGCTTTGCTAAGGATTATTAGCTTACACATACACTCTTATCTGACTACAGAGGCTTAAACACTTACTATCCCCAGCTCAACATCCCAATCTGAATGAAACACTTATGCACATGCATCATATGTGCATATATATGTAAAGAAAATTCAAATAAATGTAGTAATTCCTTTATCAGAGGTGCAAGTATGAAGAGGTCAAGCCACATAACGTGCTAACAATGAACAGCTAAACAACCACCAAACCAGCCTTTCTAAGCTCTAGAATATCTAAATACACATTTCAGATCATATTCATATTAAATAGGCTTGCCAGTCTGGTAGTCATGACGATAATTAAATAATCAGAGTTGTAATAATTGCACCCATGTTCCCTGCAATGACACATATGCTAATTAGCCTGTTAGCCAGCGAAATGCTCACACCCACCTGTAGAGCAAATTAAACGAGTCATTTTAGCACATTTAATGCTGCGGGGATGGAATCTAAGATGATCTTACAAAAAAGAGACAATTTTGTGTGTCGAAGTCAAGTTAGCACACGGCTAACCTGTGAAACTTTTTTCCCAAGCTGATTAGCATGCTAGTTCTGTCAGTAGCTTGCATGAGGGAGCTGTACGGCAACTTTAAACCTAACAAAATATATTTTATTGCATGCTAAACATGTTGCAAATGTACTTTATGGACAATACAAGCTTTTTAAACTCAAAAGTGTCCTGTCAAAGATCTACTTTGACTGACGGACTGACACCCTCAGTATTAACTCGACCCATTCCGGGTTTATCCTCCCCGTGACGTTACTTTTTAGTCGTTATTGCACTTAAAAGAGCGACTAAATGCACAAATATCAAGCTGCAGCTGTCGTACTCACCTGTTTTCGAAAGTAGTTTCTTTTTTCGGACAAAAACAAACAAGTGCGACAGAGGCGTATGTGGCAAGCGAATGTTCTATGACCCTTGGCCCCCCTAATACGTCAGAAAGTAGTTCCGGGCTCTGAGGGCTTGACGTGTGCAGTTTGATTGACACATGGGTGGAGATTATTTTGCACGACCGACAGAGAAGGCAGAAGAAACATAATTTAAAAATAGGTAGATTTTATGATCGTATGTTTGCTGATATATTAATAAATTGACTATTAATGACTATTAATTTTTCTCAAAAATATGACAATTATTTTTCGTATAGCTTTATGACTTAATTAAATGTCTAATTAAACGACTTCGTAGTATTAGCAAACAATCTGTACTTTCAAAATAAAAAATAAAATTTTTTATAATTGGTACATGCATGCAGTTGTTGTTGCATGTTAACTGAATTATTTAATTAAAATTAAATATTTCTTTAAATGCATTTTTCTATTTCTTTTCTAATTACTTTTCATAGCTGTATGACTTTAATCAGTTTTAATGATCACATATTAGTTGAAATATTATTTAATTAAATAACTACATTAAATATTTGTTTAAATGGCATTTTTCTAATTCTTTCAAAATGATTTCCATAGCTTTATTACTTATTTTTTTGCATATTAGATTGCATGTTAGTTAAATGATTTAATTAAAATACTATATTGTAGCATGATGGTTGAAATAATATTTAATTAAAATTAAATATTTGTTTAAATGCATTTTTCTAATTCCTTTTAAATTATTTTTCATATAGTTTTATGACTTTAATATTAAAGTCTAATTAAAAGACTTTGGAATAATAGTAAAAATCAGCATCCTTTAATTCTTTATAATTAGTATGTATGCAGTTTTAATGATCACATATTAGTTGAAATATTATTTAATTAAATAACTACATTAAATATTTGTTTAAATTAACTTTCACAATTATTTCCATATAGTTTTATGACTTTTTTGTTTTGCATATTAGATTGCATATTAGTTAAAATATTTAATTAAAAGACTATATTGTAGCATGTTAGTTGAAATATTATTGAATTAAAATTAAATATTTGTTTAAATGCATTTTTCTAATTCGTTTGAAATTATATTGCATATAGTTTCATGACTTTAATATTAAAGTGTAATGAAAAGACTTTTGGAATATTAGCAAAAATCATCATTCTTTAATTCTTTTTATAATAAGTATGCATGCAGTTTTAATGATCACATATTAGTTAAAATATTATTTAATTAAATAACTGCATTAAATGTTTGTTTAAATGGCATTTTTCTAATTCTTTCAAAATTATTTCCATAGTTTTATGACTTTTTATGAATTTTTGCATTAGATTGCATATTATTTGAAATATTTAATAAAAAAAATGAAATATTTGCTTACTTTTCTTATTCTTTTACAATTATATAGTTTTCATATTAATTCATTTTCATTTCAATTAATTAATTAAATAATATTAGACTTGTAATTAAAAGGAATGTTAGTAAACATCTGCATTTTCCTAATTCATTTATAATTATATTATATGCAGCTTTCATAATCAATTAATTAAATCACTACATGGAGTATTTTCTATTCACCACATAGGCTATCTAAGTGAAGACGATTAAATTCATGGATAAAGTTAAATGAAATGGTGGCCAATTACAGCACATACAGTAAAAATGCAAAATCTTAACCTAAAACTCTGATATTTGATTATCTGTATCTACTATTAACATAACATAAATCTATTTAGATTCATATCTCATATACAATACACATAGGAGCAGTACATTTACAAATTACACATTCAATTTTATTAGCACTTTGCAAACAATTTATACACAGCATATTTCACAGCAGTTAAAGGGAGAAAGCCATTCAGAAAAATACAGTGTAATCTGAAACTCAGTGAAAAGGTGTTTACCAGAACTTAATTGTTATTTTATTGATATGCAAAATAAATATGACTAAGCTGTTCATGAACATATACAAGAGCAAAACACTTACAGCTAAAACGTCGCTGCTGTTCAGAGTGTTGACTAACACATTGGTCAAACCAGTCATTAAATTTGCGAGCAAGAAATATAACAACTGATTCCGGTTAACAGACTGTACGAGACATAATGCATCCATGTTTTTTTTCATTTTCTCATCTGTTAATGACTTCTTGTTTTGATATGGACACCACGATGTAGACACAAATGAAACATTAGAGACAGCTTTCGAAAAAAGTAAAAGTAAATCAGCAGTGCTTATGCATGAGAGAAAAAGTAAAGCCTGTGCTACAGTCCAAATACAGAAGGAAAGGTTGGCCATTCTGCGTGACACTGGCTCAATGCATATCTGGCATACGTATAGAGTGAAGAACAACCCAAAACTGGTTAACAACAGGTTACGGATCACTTTGATCCAGTCTTTAACCAAAATTCTGCTCTTCATGAGGTAGCGGCCAACCTGAACCCCAGCCATATAGATGGCGATGTAACCCACAACTGAGAAGATGCCCTCTCTGTTTGCCTGCAGAAAGCCTGAACGCTCGTTATTATAGATGAGGAAGGACTTCAGACCTGTAGTCTCCAGTACAACCTGGTAGATCCCACCAATAAGAAGAGCAAGCTGCCATGAGGAGTTCACAGGAAAAACAGCCAGAAGTGCAGACGCCACCACTCTGACGATGGCTAACGTGAAGAAGAAGTTCCAGTGAACTCCATATTCAGTCACATGTTCATGATAGCCGGATGATTTGACGCTTGCAAGTCTTACAAACCCTAACAAGACCAACGGCCATACGGAAATCAACTGTTTAAACACATGACTGATTTTTGATCCTCGAATGTGCTTTCCTCTTGCTTCGGGACACACCAACGCATTGGCCATTACATACGCTCCGACGCCGAAATCCATCACCCCTGTTCCGTACGTCTCAGTTTTTGCATAACGTCTTGGGAACACGCTAAAATCAACAGCCAAAATGCTTATGGCGGTCTTCACGTTGACCAGAACTCGGAACACTGTTACAAACGGGACCAGGTTGGATTCTACTCTGCTTTGCACAAACCTGTCAATCGTACTGAGGAGGGAACCTTGATATGGATGCTTTCCATTCTTGTATACGAGGTATAGGACAACAAAATCAACTACAGCAATGCCCATAATGACAAAGTGAAGGATGTCGCTCAGTACGGTGCATGACAGGACCAAAGGCATTATTAGTGTTGTGAAGTCCAACAGGAGATGGGCACCCCATGTGAACGGAAGGACCCCTTTTCCCAGGTGGAAGACTATCAGGAAGAGTCCTCGGCTGAGAAAACACACCGGGGCTAAGAAAGATCCAAGTGAAACCTCTGTCAGGGTCGTCCCATTGTGATTGCTGACAAATGCAACTTTTACTTCTGCTGATGCCATTGTCTGTAAAAAAAAAAAAAAAAACAAGCATGAAAATTAGTAAAATACAAACATAGACTTGTATGTAGTTAGTATGCATGCAGTTTTTATGATCACATATTAGTTGAAATATTATTTAATTAAAAGACTACATAAAATATTTTTGTTTAAAAATGTTTTTATTCTTTTACAAAAAATAATAATAATATGGTTTTCATATATACTACCAGTCAAAAGTTTTTGAACAGTAAGATTTTAAATGTTTGTTTTTTTTTTAAAGTCTCTTCTGCTCACCAAGGCTGCATTTATTTGATCCAAAATACAGCAAAAGCAGTAATATTGTAAAATATTTTTACTATTTGAATTAACGGCTTTCTATTTGAATATTTTATTTATTCCTGTGATTTTAAAGCTGAATTTTCAGCATCATTACTGCGGTTTTCAGTGCCACATGGTCCTTCAGAAATCATTATAATATGCTGATTTGCAGTTCAAAAATTATTATTATTTATAATAATTATTTATTATTATTATTAATAATAATAATATTAATATTTAAAACAGTTTAGTACATTTTTTTCAGGATTATTTGATGAATAGAAAGATCCAAAGATCAGCATTTATCTGAAATAAAAAGCTTTTGTAACATTATACACTATACCATTCAAAAGCTTGGAGTCAGTATTTTTTTTTTTTTTTTTTTTCGGGAAAGAAATTATAGAAATTAATATTTTTATTTAGTAAGGATGTTTAAAATTGATCAAAACTGATAATAAAAACATTTATAATTTTACAAAAGATTTCTATTTCAGATAAATGAACATAATATTAATAAATGTTTTTGAGCAGCAAATCAGAATATTAGAATGATTTTGGAAGGATCATGTGACTGGATTAATGATGCTAAAAATTCAGCTTTGAAATCACAGGAATAAATTACATTTTAAATTAAAATATATTTAAATAGAAAATTTATTTTAAACAGCAAAAATACTTCACAATTTTACTGTTTTTGCTGTACTTTGGATCAAATAAATGCAGGCTTGGTGGGCAGAAGAGACTTCTTTAAAAAACATTAAAAATCTTAATGTTCAAAAACATTTGAATGGTAGTGTAGTTGATGACTTCATTAAAAGCCCAATGAAAAGACTTAAATTATTTTACAATTAGTATGCATTCAGTTTTTTTTTTTTTTTTTTTAATGATGAAATACTAATTAATTGAAAGACTACAATAAATATTTGTTTAAAATGCATGTTTCTATTTCTTTTACAACTGTTTTCATCCTGTTTTAAGACTTAATGTTATTTAAAATATAATTAAAAGACTTTATAATATTAATAAACCAGCATTTTAATTTTATTATGCATGTATTTTATATAACCACATATTAGTTGGAACATACTTTAATTAAAAGACTACATGAAACATACATTTAAAATGCACTGTTCTATTCTTTTACATTTTTTCAAAATGACAAAACTAAATCAATCAACTAAAATTTACCATGGGGATGCAGTGGTAGTTTTGATCTCAAAGGTTTATGTTGAATTAATTTCAAATATTAAAGCAATTAAATCAAGAAACACATTTATTAAAGCTCTTTATAGTATGGATATAAGGAAAATGTGACCCACCTCGTCCCGTGTGATGTGTGGACATTAGCTAAATCAGGTTAGGTTAGATTAAACTGCAGAGACCAGCATTGCAGCAGTGGCCTGTCAGGATAAACCGGTTTAGCACGCTAAACATGGACTCCCATATATCCTTACTGTACGTGTATCTCTTTATTAAATAGAAAAAATAAACCTTCGTCTTACAGATCGTTTATTCTTCCGTGATAACCTTCATTTTATAAAAAGTGCAGCCACACATTGGGTTTGGGATGCTTCTCTTCCGCATTGGGCGTGGCTTTCATGTAAACGTCATTGTATAGGCGTCACGTCCAAAATGCGTGACGTTGCTGCGCGTGTCAGTTGCCGCCGGTGTAAGTGAGCGTGGCGCGGGCTCGAGCGCGGGTGGGAGTTTTGTCCTTGACTGAGGAATTTTCATGGCTGAAAAAACAAAACATAACTCATAAAATATCAACCTAATGGCAGCTGTATAAAATTAAATACCGCGAAACGTGTCTTCTTAAAGTTTACAGTCATGGCGAATGTGAAACAAAAGCTTTTATTTAGAAATAAAGACGTTTCGACCGTTAACAACTCTGACGGGACATTCAGAAGTTTGGAAAAGGCTGGAAGACCAAACCGACAGAAGGAAAAGGTACATTAATTGTATTATTTACTGCTTATTTAACATTTTTTACCTCACTTTTTCTTTATGCATATCAAAGTTGGAAATTTAATTTTTTAAACGTAGGTAAAGAGTTAAAACTGACAAACTGGACCGGAAAAAGCAGCCCATTATAAAAAATACTGTATTATAGTGGTTTATGTTCCATAGTATTTACATGGTACTTCAAAGAACACCATGGAATTAGTACATGCCCCAAGACGTGATGGTAATACGCATACGTATTCAGAATTTTCTTTTTTTTCCACAGTTAAACATATTTTTGTGACAAGAAATACACTACCAGTCAAAAGTACTATTACTATTTAAAATAACTGTTGTCTATTTGAATATATTTTAAAATGTAATTTATTTCTGTGATTTCAAAGCTGAATTTTTTTGCATCATTACATCATTATTTTTTACATCAGTCACATGATCCTTCAGAAATCATTTTAATATTGTGATTTGCTGCTCAAAAAACATTTATTGTTATCATTATGTTGAAAACAGCTAAGTAGATTTTTTTTCAGGTTTCTTTAATGAATAAAAAGTTCAGAAGAGCAGCATTTATCTGAAATAGAAATCTTTGGTAACATTATAAATGTGTTATCATCACTTTTGGTCAAGCACTAAATAAAAGTATTAATTTCTATAATTCCACCTCCTTCCAAAAAAAAAAAAAAAAAAAAAAAATACTGACTTCAAGCTTTTGAATGGTGTAGTGTATAATGTTACAAACTTTTTATTTCAGATAAATGCTGAAAAAATGTACTCAACTGTTTAAAATATTGTAAAATGATTTCTGAAGGATCATGTGACACTGAAGACTTGAGTAATGATGCTGAAAATTTAGCTTTGGTCACAGGAATAAATTGCATTTTTAAAATGTATTCAAATGGAAAGAAGTTATTTTAAATAGTAAAAATATTTCTGTTTTTATATATATACTGTTTTTGCTGTACTTTGGATCAAATAAATGCAGGCTTGGTGAGCAGAAGAGAATTCTTTAAAAAACATAAAAAATCTTACTGTTCAAAAACTTTTGACTGGTAGAGTACATATACTTCACTTTCAGAATTATATTCTGAAATTTGTTTCCTTTTTATTCCTATCTTAAATAAAATCTTAAATTATTTTTAAGGAAAGTAACATGCTTGATAAGTGCCACCCTAACCAGGTAGGTGGCTAGAAACTAGTTTTCTGTTGGGCAGAACAATAACTGTTAAAGTGTTTTACAGTGATTATTTCTAATCACTCATTTGAACTGGCTTGTTTTTCCGGTGTTCCCTCATTTGCATGTTCATTGACGTGGCTTGTGTTGTCATTGGCGGATTAAGCAGCGGTGCAGTTAATCTGAAGAACATACTCAGATTATTCCGCAGGTCATTTCAGGCGTGCCTTAACAAGGTTATATGATGCCATTCCAAAGGAAATTTGAAATCATTTAAGTTGCAGCATTAAGGGTCACCCTCAGTTATGTTTTGTTTACTGTTACATGTGATTAATGCAGTTGGTTTGTGGTGCCATACAGTGTTTCTCATGCCCGCAGCCCTTGGAACAGATAAAATTATCATCTAATTTTTTTCTGGGCCATTATGACTCAAGATTTGGTGTCAGACTGAAAGTTCCTGACTGATAAAACAGGATCAATTTTATGGGAATCTGTAACTATCTTGTTATTAAATTTTCCAAATTAGTCTGTCACTGATACATATTTTGTCTATGTGATTTCTGCACTAACCAAAGTCTGTCTTCCCCTTATTTGTTTTTAAGATGCTCTCCAGTCAGTTCAGATTCATTTTAACTTAGTCTTGTTGTAGTTTACCTGTATTCATTATTGGATTAGGAGCGGGCCTGTCCAGCAGACAGTGCATATTATTAGCTTGTCTTCAGCATGTCCTGACCCTTCTCAACACATGTTGTCATCAGAGCATGTGGATTCACATCAACGTCAGAGGGAGGACATGCAATTACACATCCCTGTTTATTCCTGACCTCTTAATGAATTCCAGGCGTGTTGTATTTAGACAGTTTTCTTACTCTGTTGTTGCTCTTTGAGAAACCTTTGTTTTGTCTTTCAAATGAAAAATTGTAAGCAATTAGTCAAATCTCAAGGTGGCCACCAAAGGTTTTGGAAATATGACAAGCAAATATACTACTGACCTGACAAATGTAAAAGGCTCTTTTCTTTGATATTATGCATAAACATGTCTGATATAAAGCCATCTTAATTATGGCAATTAAATGCATTATGTAACATACGGTTGTTGCATGAAAGGATGTGTGTTTTTTTTTTTTTAAAAAAAAGAACAGTTCACCAAAAAAAAAAAAAAAATTGCAGAACATATACCCACTCCCCGGCCATCCAATATGTAGATGAGTTTGTTTCTTCGTTAGAACAAATTTGGAGAAATGTGGAATTATATCAGTCACCAATAGATCCTCTGCAGTGAAAGGGTGCCGTCAGAATGAGAGTCCAAACAGCTGGACAAAAAAAACATCACAATAATTTAAAACAAACTGTTGTTCCATAACCCATAATAAAATGCTTTCTCCAGTGAAAAAGTCTGTCCCCTGTTGTCTTTTTAGATCTGTGCAAGTGTGCATATATCTCTCCTGATTCACAAAAGACAACTTTTATTTTTTTTTTTTTACTGGAAAAAAGCAATATTATGGATAGAGAGCTCTCAAAGAAAATGAAAAACATGCTGACATTTCACTAAAATTTTGTGTTATCGGAGTGACAAGATGTGGTTTTTGAAATTGAGATATTGAGACAATATTTGGCTGAGATGCAACTATTTGAAAATCCAAAATCTGAGGGTGCAAAAAATCTAAATATTGAGAAAATCACCTTTAAAGTTGTCAAATGAAGTTCTTGGTAATACATATTGCTAATCAAAAGTTTTTGTGTATTTATGGTAGGAAATTTACAAAATACCTCCATGGAACTTTGTTTTGTGGTCCAGGGCCACATATATATTTATGAATTAGATTGCTGCATCTGTACAGAAAGTGGAACCTGTTTTTTATGATAGCATGGTCTTTATTAATTGCATCATGCAGGTGAATGAACTGAAAGACAGAACCCAGGACCACAGGAAGTCTTTCAATGATTCACTGGAAGGGGACATAAGAGACTTCCTCATCAATGAAGCAGAACTTCACACGTACGATGACCTCACTAAAGTCAACCCGGTTACGCCTTCTACAGGTACAGTGGGCAAAAGCACTTAGGAGCAGGCTTGTGTGGTTTTATGTCAGTAAATTATATTCTTAATTTATCTGCATTGGCCTTAGGATGTTTATTGCAAGTAAATAATGCCAAGATTTTTTTCTTCCCCAATGCAGATAATAGGATATTCTTCCACATTACAAAAATGTTATGCCTGATTTTAGTTCTAGCATGTGGAATGCTAGATAAGAGCTTGAATTCTGATTCATTATATTTTGCCTCATATCACATCAGAATGTAACTGCAGCTTTTTATCTCACAATTCGGACTTTCTTCTCACAGTTGCAGATTAACAACTTGCAATTCAGACTTTTTTCTGAGAATCTTGAGTTTATATCTCTCAGAATTGCAAGATAAGAAGTCACAATTACCTCTTTTCTATTTATATCTTGTTGCAGTAACAAGCTTCCATACCAGTCCTGTATCTCACATTGTGAGTCACTGTGTAATTACAGCTGTGGTGTTTTGTGTCCGGCAGTGCTGAAATGTCTGCAGGCCAGGTACAGCGCAAAGGTTTTCTACACACATGCTGGCTGCACGCTGGTTGCCCTTAACCCCTTCCAGCCCATTCCTCACCTCTACTCTCTGGATGTGATGAGAGAATATCACTGCGCCCCTCAACCTCAGGTAAACACACAAGTCTATCAGTACATCTCTAATGTAAAAATATGGAAGCTACAAATACTTTAGAGTAGGAGCCATAAATATGTATTTATGGTCATGTGTATGGCTTAGTGGTTTGATTCCTCAGTCTGTGGAACTGTAGAAATATGTCAACCAGTTTGGTTTGACTATAAAATTTAGTCACCAAAAAGTGATAAAAACCAGCCTAAAGCATTTAGTTTACTGGATTATTAACAAATGTTTTAAAAACAGGCATTGTTGATTGACACTGTAAGTAATGCATAACATGTTTCTTGGTTAAATATTTCTTAAATGAAGCAAAAATAACTATATTGTGATTATCTACTATTTGTATGATTTAAAATGACATCTACCATGATATAAGTTTTTGGCAATACCATCCACCCCTAGCTGTACGGGTTTTAAATGTCTTTTGAAACGAGAGATCTGTACCTCCCCTTTGCATACTTTTAATGCATAACAGATGACAGGACAATGTTTAGTCAACTCAATTGTCTTCTATCATAGCAGAGGACAGTGTCAAAACAATGTTTGCACACCTGATCTGTTCAGTAAACTGCAGGTTCACTGGGATTAAATGTAAAGTTAATGAGCCAGTCTTTCACTATATATTTATTACAGCAGCAAACAATCTATGTGTTTTTGTAACATGTTGTTGTCACCTTATCATTAATTTACACAGTAATTAAATTAAGTAAAATGCAAGCTATTATTTGATTATTTATGAGGTTTGAACTTTTCACATTGTGCCATGAGCCGGTAACTTAGACAGTGCTTGCTCTGTATGTTTATTTTGACATCAGAAAATGTTCATTAAAAAAATTGCAAATCAAGAAGTTAGATAAAAATAAATTGAGGCCACTCTAGTTAGATACCCTGAAGCATTAGCCATCTCAACTTGATTTACAGAATGCAATGTTAAAGCATCTCTTCGTACACAGGAGTTTAAGCCACACATCTTCATTGTCGCAGAAGAGGCTTATAGGAACGTTCAGGGCCAGGTAGAGCCTATGAACCAATCGCTGGTCGTTTCTGGAGAGAGTGGTGCTGGGAAGGTAAGTGATATTTGTGTGGTGTAGGTTCCTAATTCATGTTTTCCGATTCTTATCCAATTCTTATCTAGATTCTTAAGTGATCCAGAAATAGTCCTAGTTCTGTGTAAACATCTCAGTGCTTCACTGTGAGTACTCTAATCTTCAATGCCAGTCTCTTTGTAAAGCGACATCACATAAAACAACCCTGGCTAAAATGTGCCGCTTTGTTCAGTCAGAGCTGTTTCATAGTAAATAATACATTTCATAAAAAAGGCAAGTGTTGTTTTTTTCTTTTTAGCAGTATTTAAATTTAAATACTTAATATAAAAATGTCTGTCAAGCTCGATATTCCAAATACATACTAAGTTTAGGACTGACCTGAAAACAGTCAAATCTAAACATGATTTAGTCCACATCTCCTCTATTGAATATCTCCTCAGACATGGACATCACGCTGCCTGATGAAGTATTATGCCACTGTAGCCGCTTCTTCTCAGAAGTGCCAGGACACCATAGAGAAGATAGAAAGAAGAGTACTGGACTCCAACCCCGTAATGGAGGCATTCGGTGAGAAAGACAGAGCAGATTATGTTTTAGTCTCATTCCCTCTCTGAAGTTCTGTGATATCTTCATTGTACTCTTTCTAAAAGCTTTTATTTTTATTTTCCCGTCTTCCCCAGGCAATGCCTGCACGTTACGCAATAGCAACAGCAGTCGCTTTGGAAAATACATTCAGCTTCAGCTGAACAGGTCAGTTTAGCTTTTTCTTAATTTCACATATGAACATGAACCCGAAGCATCTTGCAGTTGGTGTAAACGGCTGTGATTTTATAATGCAGCTCTCAGCTGCTAGTTGGGGCATCAGTGCAGACATATCTCTTGGAGAAAACCAGAGTGGCTTTCCAAGCACCAAATGAGAGAAATTTTCACATATTTTACCAGGTAAAGACTTCCATATGTTTTATTCTCCCAGTTTATTTCCAATAATACTGTTAGTTCTAAAGCTGTATACGTTTTTATTATCTGTAAACATTCAAACATGTCAGGCAGTTGGATTGTTTCATCTGCATGAATTTGGGTTTGTGTGTCTGTTGTTGGTTTGATTTGATTTGGTTGTTTTACTGTTTTGATTTGAAGATGATGAAAGGAGCCACGGAAAAACAGAGACTAGAATGGATGCTGCCTTTGGAGCAAGAATTTGCTTGGTTGCCACATGCTGAGAAAACCTTAGAAGGTAAGTATTGCATTTCAAGAATTTGTCTTTTGAAGCATTGAAGTCAGTTTTAGGAGGAATCTGTGAAGGCACCATGTTATTATTTGATATTTTGCATTCTGTTTGTTTGTGTCTGAGCAGAAGACTGTTTGCAAGAGACCGTGGAAGCTATGATCAACCTTGGCATTGATGAGGGGAAACGGGCACAGATTTTCAGGGTAAGTGATAAGAGTAAACTTGTATCAAATGGTGATAGGCGTTATAAATTATATGGATTAATGCACCAAAATAAGACTGCACAGCAGACGAGAAGCAGTGTAAGCTACTTTGTTAAAAGGGGAAATTGCAGAAATAAACATTATACTGTAGTTTGTAAAGTGACATCACTGTTGTCTTTTTGCAAAGATCCTTGCAGGTCTTCTGCAGCTGGGGAACGTGGACTTCAGTCCTGCATCAGAAGAGGCTCAGCAATGTGATCTTAATGGACACTCCAAAGGTGTGATGGGTTTCAGTTGTATTGCTTATATAAAAAGCAAAGTTATGACAGTGAATTAGGCAAGATGCAAATTCCAGACATGATGAGGCAAAGTACTTTTATGAATGAGGCAAGTTCGTGTCTGGGTTGTGACATGTCCCTATTACATTCCTCTTCTGTCATAAATGTATACTACTTTTCAAATGCTAGGGGTCGGTATGAGTTTTTAATGTTTTGAAAGAAATCTCTTCTGCTCACAAAGGCTGCATTTAAAGGAGAACTCCGCTTCCAGAACAACAATTCACAAATAATTTACTCACCCCCTTGTCATCCAAGATGTTCATGTCTTTCGGTCTTCAATTGTGAAGAAATTATGGTTTTTAAGGAAAGCATTTCAGGATTTTTCCTCCATATAATGGACTTCATTGGTGCCCTGATTTTGAACTTCCAAAATGTAGTTTAAATGCAGCTGCAAAGGGCTTTAAACCCAGCCGAGGAAGAAGGGTCTTATCTAGCGAAACGATCTGTAATTTTTTTTTGGAAAATAAAAATTTGTATACTTTAAGCACAAAAGCTTGTGTAGCACAGGCTCTGGGATGCACGTTCACGACGCTGCATACTATTGAATCACATTGAAGGGTCATGCGGAACGTAGGTGGTACTATAGACCCAGTGTTTACAAAGCGAATGCGCAAAAAATAAAAAAGCGCAAGTCAAACGCTGTTTACAAACAGAAAGGTACAACGATGTCGGACAATTCTGAAGTTGTAGGAGAAAATAAGATGGGAGTTTTTTGCCATACTCTACTTTTTTGAGCCGGAATACAGACGCTAAACTTAGACGTGATTCGTAGTAGTGATGGGAAGTTCGGATCATTTTACCGACTCAGACCTTTGAGTCTCGTTCAGCAAAATGAATGAATTGTTTTTCGAGTCATTTCGTTCATTTTAACAAAATATAATTAAAATGTTACGTGTTACTTCCCTAACACATCTACTGCTTACACAAACGTTGATCACACTACAAACAAGACAAAACTATAATGCTATAAGAAACAGAAAAAATTAATTCATTGTTTACCTTTAGTCTTTAGTCTATGATTAGCTCACCTCACCTCTTATCTGACAAGTTTTTCAGGTTTGAGTGATTTGTTCATCACGTGACAGCCCCATAAGCTTAACCAATACAGTGTGAGCCGGAAAAAGAACTGATTAGTTCATCTCTCAAGTCTTCGGTTTGAGTCGTTCGTTCATCACGTGACAGCCCTATAAGATAAATGACTCGAAAACCCGAAGACTCGAAACAGGTGAATTAATTTCAGTACAGGACCTTCCTCCCGGGTCACATTAAAGATTTGTTCAAAATGAACAAATCGTTCAAGAACAACCCATCACTAATTCGTAGCATCGTGGGCACGCATCCCAGAGCCTGTGCTACATGAGCTTTTGTGCTTAAAAAGTATACAAATTTGTATTTTTTCAAAAAAAAAATTACAGATCGTTTCACTAGATAAGACCCTTCTTCCTCGGCTGGGATCATTTAGAGGCCTTTGGAGCTACATTTAAGCTGCACTTTGGAAGTTCAAAAATTGGGGCACCAATGAAGTCCATTATATGGAGAAAAATCCTGAAATGCTTTCCTCAAAAACCGTAATTTCTTTACGACTGAAGACAGAAAGACATGAACATCTTGGATGACAAGAGGGTGAGTAGATTATTTGTAAATTGTTGTTCTGGAAGTGGAGTTCTCCTTTAATTGTTTAAAAATACAGTAAAAACAGTAATATTGTGAATAATTGTGAATATATCATAAAATGTCATTTATTCCTGTGATGCAAATTTTTACTTTAGTCTTCAGTGTTACATGGTTCTTCAGAAATCATTCTAATATTGTGCTGCTTCATATTTTTTGTGCAAACAGTGATATATATTTTTTTGTATATTTGATTAATGGAAAGATTAAAAGAACACCATTTATTTGAAATAGAAATCTTATGAATAATTTGAAAGTATTTACTGTCCCTTTTACAATTTAATGCATCCATGTTGATAGAAAGTATTCATTTCTTTCAAAAAATATATACAGAGGCCATTGGTAAAGATTTTCTCCCCTTAAGGACATGCTGACAGTTCATCTCTGTCAGGTATCTGATTAGCAGCATGTTTTGATCATTGCTCTATCTGTGTGCAGGTTTCCTACAGAAGACGGCTGACCTGCTGCAGGTGCCATTAGACGAGCTGCAGTCGTGTCTGACCGTGAGAACTCTGCGTGCTGGCAAACAGAACGTCCTCAAACCTTGCTCTCAGTCGGAGTGCGCCGTCCGCAGAGACTGTCTTGCCAAAGTCATTTATGCACAGTGAGTCGTATAAACTAGATTGCACATTTTATAAAGACACTTATAGCTACAGTAAAACAGCTAACTTTAAACACAAAAACGCTCTGCATGTTGCATTTTAAATACAATGCAGCATGTAGAATTTTGTATTATTTAGAAAATTTTGCATACTAAAAGTGAGCAAATGAACACATTTCAAGTCAAATTTTTTTCATTTACAGGTTGTTTGACTGGTTAGTCACTTTTATAAACAACAGTATGTGTGCAGAGAGTTCCATGTGGTGCAACTTCATCGGTACATATTCTAATTATTCACTCCTTTTATTTTAACATATTACTAAATAGTACTAAATATTACTTTTCGGTCAGAATTTAATGTCAGATAATTTATCTTGTTTTCTGAAAGGAATGAAATCGCATTTAATCCTTGACTGCTGTCTTCTACAGGCCTGCTGGATGTGTATGGTTTTGAATGCTTCCTCCTGAACAATCTGGAGCAGTTGTGTATCAATTATGCTAACGAGAAGCTGCAGCAGCACTTTGTGGCTCATTACCTGAAGGCCCAGCAGGAGGAGTATGTGGCTGAGGGGCTGCAGTGGTCCTTCATTCGGTACCAAGACAACCAGGGCTGCCTGGACCTGATTGAAGGCAGTCCCTCCAGCATTATCTCCCTACTCAATGAGGTCGGCTTGCATTTTTTTTATGTAAAAAAAAAATTTAGTATAAAATGTATAAATATAATAAAACTAACACAAATTGTAAATGCTAATTCTTTCTTTCTTTCTTTCTTTTTCTTTCTTTCTTTCTTTCTTTCTTTCTTTCTTTCTTTCTTTCTTTGTCCGCTGTCTTTCTGCCTGTCTGTTCTCCAGGAGTGTCGTCTGAACAGAGCATCGGATGCGAAGCAGTTTCGTGTGCGTCTGCAGAAGGAGCTGTCAGATAACACCAACATCAGCTGGGACAAATTCAGCAAAGAACCCCATTTTACTGTGGCCCACTACGCAGGCAAAGTCAGCTACCAGATTGAGGGCATGATGGAAAAGAACAAGGTGCAAACTATATAAACACCTGCATACATAAACTATGAAGCTTGTCTAAGCTGATTTTTTTCCTTGATTTTTATTTTTTTTTATTTCTTTTTTTTATAAAGTTGTATTTTATTGCTTTTGAGCAAATGCTCACATTTTGTTTGTGTTTTTGGCTCATTTGCATACATGTGTCCGTTTGTACTTTAGGACCCGGTTCCTCCTGAGCTCATCAGTCTCCTGCAGAAGTCCCAGGATTCATTGCTGCACAGTCTTTTTGCTGATGGTGACCGTGAGAGCGTGGGATCTAGGGGGCACAGTAAAGTGGTCACTGTTGTCTCCAAATTCAAGGTACAGATTTTAAAGAGGAAAAATTAAGCTGATATTGTGTTTTGTTTATTGATAGATTTCATTCCTTTTATATTCTTGTTTGTACAAACAGGTCAAGGATAAAGTTTTAAAGAAGACATGCTGCATTGTTATTGATATTGATACAGATGCTGCATTTTTAGATTGACCTACATCTGTTTAATGTGATCATTTGTTTGTCTTTCTGTAAATATGCAGAACTCACTTGAAAGCCTGATGAAGATTTTGCACAGCACCACGCCGCACTACACGCGCTGCATCAAACCCAACCCCGACTGCAGACCGCTCACCTTCAAAAAGGAAGAGGTATGATGAACAGATGCATTTCTGTCTGTTCACTTGGGATTCCCTTGAGATATTCAGGTTTATAGTTCACGGATTGGTTGGTGAGTCTCGGTTTGGTTTGCATTCAGGTTATCGCTCAGCTTGAGGCCTGTGGGATAGTGGAGACCATAAACATCAGTGCAGCAGGATTTCCCATCAGGTGACACTACAAACATCTCAATCTCTACATTTAACAATTAATACACTTATTTTTACAACACATAATTGAATTCAAAATAAGTGTTTCAGAGGGAAGATTACTTCCCAGAATTTGGGGTATTTCACATCACTTCAAGTTTAGAGATGTTGTTGCAGAATTCCTTTCAGAATCAAAACCAAGTTATTTTTTGTATTATTTGTACAGGATCCCATATGGCAGTTTCCTCCAAAGATACGGTCTGATTGCAAACACCAGACTAACTGCGCAAATTAACCAGTTGAACAGTACGTAGATCATTAAGTGCACACAAAGTACTGTTTGTTTGTTTTTTTTTTTTTTTCTATTTTTCTCTTTAATGCCTGATTCTTGTATTTTTCTTTCAGTATCCTCCTCTCATTTCTTCCTATCTTCTTTTATGAACGCAGTGCCTAAATAATGCAAATATGAATTCCTCAGGTGAATTACAGCATGCTTA
Source organism: Cirrhinus mrigala (assembly GCA_036247105.1). Classification (NCBI taxonomy): domain Eukaryota; kingdom Metazoa; phylum Chordata; class Actinopteri; order Cypriniformes; family Cyprinidae; genus Cirrhinus; species Cirrhinus mrigala. Next base: position 44,452,403 of record CM070011.1, read on the forward strand.
TTTAGTGGATATTTTGCATGCAGTGATGCATTTCCTTGCATTTCTCTTCACCATTTCTCTCTTCTGTATGTTGAGTTTAAATCTTGGCATAATCTTAAGGAAATACATCTTTGTTTTTTGCATGTGGCTTAATGTCACTGCTTGTGGGTTTTGGTGCAGATAAGATTTGCTCTAACTCAAACACCAGTTAAAAGCTGTTTCAAATCTCGGAGATCAACCCCGTTCCTGAAGATTTACCTTCCTGCAGAGTCTAGCTGAAATCAAACACACCTAAACCAACTAAGCTAGGTATTTTGAAAATTACAGGCATGTGATAGTAAAATATACAGGAAGGTGGATTCGTGATAAGAAGATTGAACAGGTCTTGCTCTAATACATCAACACAACAAGAGTCAAAATATCATTATACTTCCCCTGTTGATTAATCACAGTACATTAAGAAAGTTGCTTGAATTACAAGTTTTTTTAAATGTAATGTTTAATGTCCAGATGAGACATTATCTAATTAACTGTGCATGAATTTACATATATTTCCAGAATACCAGCAAGCCCCCCCCCCTTTAGTGAATGATATATGACCAAACCACTCTATAAAAATCTTTAGAATACAGATAGGAATACAACTGTAAAGTCTGGTTTATGTAAACCAAAATAAGCGCTTAAAAATGTGTATTTTGGGTGTTTTCTTTCTGGTAGTCTTAAAGAAGACATGTTATGAAAGTAAAATAACCCAAAGTCTCCAAATTGACCAGTGCATGAAAAAGCAATGTTTTTACCTCTAGTGTTTTGCCCTAAAACACATTAGAAGTATCATAAACATGCATTTCTAAGGCTTTGCTTTCACCCACAGGCCCTGAGATAAGCGATCAGGCTGTTCTGGGATCTGCTGTAGAGGATGTGCTCAATGTGGTCCTCAAGAGATGCACCCCAAACTCCACCCTCAGCCCTGATGACAACAACAACATGGTGCACTGTGGCAGGACCAAAGTCTTTCTCACACATTCGCTGGTAAAGCATGCACTGTGATTACTTATAATTTTAATGCAATTTTTAAAATGCCCATTTGCAGCTTTGCAGCAAGTTTCATTTGATGTCAGTAGTTAATTTATGATGTGTTGTGCAGTTGGAGATGCTGGAGGAGCACAGGAACAGGGTGCGCTCACAAAAGGCGTTCTGTATCCAGTGCTGCTGGCGCAGGTACCTGAACCGTCAACGTAACCTCAGGACACAAGCTGCCACCCGCTTACAAGCAGGTTAGGATTTAACTTTATCTTTATTTTGTGATTACAGGTAGTATGGTTGTATAACCGAGAGGGCTGCAGGAATGCTATTAATCAATTATGATTTTTTTTGTTTAAATAAAATTTTTGATTTGCGCTTTTTTGTGCTTGTTTGTAGGGCTGCACAGTTTGGCCCGAATCTGTGATTTTATATATCAATATGGCTATTAAAAAGTCATTTAAAAAAAACAATAAACATTATTGATATTATAGTAAATTTGTATTACTAAATTAATATTACTATTAATTTAAAAAAAAAATATATATATATAAACTAAAAAATTAGTAAATAAAACCAAAAAATATATAATGCTATTGTAGTATTTTACTGTAAAATAGAAGTATAGCATATTTAAGAAAGCAAATTGTAACAATTCCACAGTAAAATTACAGTAATATTTGTGACTGTCTTAATTTCAACATTTTAAGCATTACATTAAACCATTGAAGTTTTATTATGACAGAAAACAGCAGATAGCCCTTAAAGCTTCTCCGTTGTTGAAAAGTGCTTCTCATTACAACTTTGGCACATGTTGCATTCCCAAATGCACATTAAATTGACTCAAATTCACCGCAGATGCCAAGATGCTCATGAGGTGCAGCATTTACAGTGCATTTAACCGAACCGCTCTGAGATGCTGAAACACCAACAGATCATGAACAGCTAACATGTAAATGAACACAGTGGTGCACTTCACATATGTGACCACAAAACCAATCATAAGGGTCAATTTTTTAAAATTGAGATTTATACATCATCTGAAATCTGAATAAATAAGCTTTCCATTGATGTATGGTTTGTTAGGAGAGGACAATATTTGGCCGAGATGCAACTATTTTGAACATCTAGAATCTGAGGGTGCAAAAAAATCAAAATATTGAGAAAATCACCTTTGAAGTTGTCCAAATGAAGTTCTTGGCAATGCATATTGCTAATCAAAAATTAAGTTTTAATTTTGATATTTACGGTAAGAAATTTACAAAATATCTTCATGGAACATGATCTTTACTTAATATCCTAATGAGTTTTGGCATAAAAGAAAAATCGATAATTTTGACCCATACAATTTATTTTTGGATATTGCTACAAATATACCCATGCTACTTAAGACTGGTTTTGTGGCCCATGGTCACATAAATTTATTAAATGAAACACAGCCTTTGCAGTTTGATAATTGCACTAGGCCATATTGCAATTTCGATCAATAACCCTAATATGACCTTGTTCTAGACATTTCACAATTATTGAAAATATTAGAGCTGGGAAACAGCTGGTTGTGTTTGTAGAGCACTTTTAGACAGCTTAGAGATAAAGTGCACAGGAAGTGTGAGAAGTCATTATTCTTCAGGAATAGACCCAGCCTTATCTGTCGTGATCGTCCATCTCTCTCTGACCTGTGCTTGGCTGAAGGAGCAGGCATCTGCTGTGCGTCTAGACGCTGACACCTGATCAACTTCCTCCTGATTATCCCTTAAACTCAGAACAGAACAGACGAAGCTCACCTGAGCCAAACACCTGCTGAGATCAGTAGAGCCCAAAGCCTTTTGGTCCAACTGAGTCACAGTATGAACTCGGGAAATATGAGTTTGGCCTGTAATCAGACCATGTTAATTTAGTTGTGCAAATCAAAGGCAGATGGTTAATTGAAGGTTTACAGTATAATGATGATGATAATAAAGTAGCCTGTTAACTGTTTACCACCATGTTTTATCTGGTGATTGTTCTGTTTGGATTTGTAACATTGTTAAATAGTTGAATTCCTAAAAGTTTAATCATATAAGAACTAATAAGCACTTGAACAGTACATAGGGCCCTATGAAACATGCTCTGTTTTTTCCCAAATTCCGTTTTATTTTTCCCAAAATTCTGTCTGTTTTAATTCTGTTTTTATGATTTTAATACAAATGAACTTGTGGAGCTACAGTAGTTCATAAATGGCATAGTGTTTCTTTACTTTTAATCAACATGAGAGAGAACGAATATTCTAGGACAAACAGCTCTAATCCAGTATTTGTATAGTATTATATAGTGTTTTTAACTCTCTTTATGTGTATGTTTATCACAGGTGTGAGATCCTGGCTGGTCAGAAGAGAGATTAGGAAATGGCACAAGGCTGCATCAGTCATCCAGACTAAATGGAGGCGCTGGAGGGTAAGCACTGTGCTGATTTTTATTTTATTGATAATGATGCTGGACTTGACTTGATTTTGGCAATTGATTGGATTATTAAGACAGTTTCATACCAGGACTGGTGGAAGGTGTTTTGAAAAAAATAAAATGCAAATATAAAAATTTGTTTATTTTGTTTAAAAATTTCAAATTGTAAAAATTCTGTGATATTCCTTAAAATATATTTATTATTATTATTATTATTATTATTATTATTATTATTAATTCAAGAACAATAGAACAATCAAGTACACAACAGCTTACAATAGTGATATATCTCTGTCAGATTTTCTGTAATGAAGAGCTTTGACTGCTGTACTGTCTAAAATCAAAACATGCAAAAAATTATGTATTAATCCTTAACAAGTAATGTACAAGATTAATATTTCTTCTAGGTTAAACCAAGATTATTTTGCTGCTTTGACAAACATGCAGAACTGTAAATGTGAACTGGATAATGCATTATAAAAATCTACAGTAAAATGTATTTATATGTTAATTAATATAATAATTTATTGATGGTAATTGTTTAAATTAACATAATCATTAATACTTTTGACTCATCCATTTTCTAAAGGCTGAAATGTGAAGTTTATCATTTTATAAAACTTTTTGTTTTTATAAGAACTTGTATCTAAACTGTAAATCATGCTTTTTACAGCAATTTTACACTTTAATGTGTTACCATAGACATTGCCGAACACCGCACATATGATATTAATTGTATTTGTGCAGGTCTTAAAAAGTCTTTAAAGTGCCCCTATTATGGGTTATAAAAGGTTAAAAAAAAAAACATATTGATAAAGCACTGCAGCTTGTACACCAACGTATTGTTCTATTCTTTATCAGAACTTCAAGTAATAACAACACCAAACATTCACTATTCATCGACACGTTTCTAGACAATAGCGAGTGAACAGATAAAGCTGTCAGCCGGTTAGCCAGAGACCTACGAGCTGCGTGGAGCGAACACAACACACACACACACACACACACACACACGCACAACTAAATACAACAATTTTGCATGATACAGAGTAATGTTACATGAGAGCAACAAGTTTTAAAGGATTTCTCCACTTTCAGAATAAAAATGTTCTGATAATTTACTCACTCCCATGAGCGATATAGGACGATTTTTGAACGATCGCTAGAAATACAAAAAAATACATCCATCAATTATTAATCACTTTTACAGTTAGAGGTTCGGAGGAGGAAGCCGGTCCAAATAAACTTCATATAGGAGCACTTTAAATTTGAGCTTGAAAATCCTGCAGATACCCTGCTTTTTAAATATCCTATTCCTTTTATAGAAACATCATATTACAGAAGTAAAATGGATTATAAATACCATTTCATTCTGACTTAGTGTAGATTTATTTAGCTTCAGTGATGTGTATTTTGTGCCATTTTCTTATCTTTCTGCATTCCTCCTCGATAGGCGTGGATGGATGCATTGGCTGAGGCAGAACTGGATGATGCTGAGGATTTCATGGAGAAAGAAGCATCGCCCGTGTTGCCGAAGCTGGATTCTCTGCTGAAGGAGAGAGGCTCCGTGCAGCTCTCCAGCATCCCGGAGCCTGTGACGGTCAGAGGCTGGCCCATCGGTCTGGCTATGGCCTCTGCACCCAGCATCACGGTCTCTCTGACGGCCAAGGGTTTCCAGCGGGTCATGTCCATGATGGCTTGTCTGAAGATCCCATTCAGACACGGTGAATACAAAGTAAACACCAACCAGTTTGACCAAGGTGTGGCGTCAATCAGAGCTCAGCCACGGGTAAGAGACACTTCAAACATACTGCTTAACTGAGCTTTGTTTAGTTTTGAGTGACCTTGAATGATTCCAGGATAAATACTGCTTACACTCTTGTCTATGACATGCGGTCAGTTACCACAGAAATAAATTTACACCCTTACCTCAGTTTGTTAACAGAGTTATTTTAGTATTATTTAAATACTTTTATTCATTCATATTTTGAATTTGCTTTTATTTTTATATTTTCAGATTTCATTTTAATTTGTTTTCATGTTTAAGTTTCACTAATTATGTGGTTTTGTCATTTTTTATAATTTATTTATTTTTTAAATGGAAAAAAAAATCTGTTGATTTTTAATAGTGTTTTAGAAATAGTTGTACTAATTTTTATTATTAAATTATAAATTATTATTATTAAAACTAATTTATTTCAGTTAGAAGCCAAGTATATATATATATATATATATATATATATATATATATATATATATATATAGTCAAGTTATATATTTTATTATTATTTTTTTTAATTTTAGTTTATCTTAGCTTTATTACGGAAGCATTTTTAGTAGTTTTAGTTAATAATAACACTTTATAATGCGAGTTTTTTTTATTTGTGAATAAGTGAAAGGGAAGTGTTGCTAATGTTTATATTTTCAGTGTTCATTTTAATTTTAGTAATTTTGAAATTTGCTTTTGTCTTTTTTTATATTTCTACTTACCTTTATTTTATTTCAGTTTTAGCAGTTTTAATACTTTAACTGATTTATACCAGTTAGTTGCCATTTTAGTGTGTTGTGTTGTGTTTTTTTTTTTTTTTTTAATTAATATTTGTTTTATTTTATTTTGCCTTTTTTTTTTTTTTTTTTTTTTTTTTTTTTTTTTTTTAGCTTTATTACCAAAAACCATTTCAAATAGTATTATACTATGTAGTATATTATAATGTATTATGTAGTATATTATATTACATTTAGTTTTTGGTAATATTTTGAATTTAATTTTCTGTTTTCACTTTAATTTTATTTAGTTTAAGTAATTGTGTTTTCTTTTTTTTTGTTTTTTTTGTATGTTTTTGTTATTTGTATTAGTTTTTTTTTTTTTTATGATGTCTGTATTTTTTGTCTCTGTTTTTTAATAGTTTTCTGTTCATTTTTGTTTTAGTTATTTATTTTAGTACTTCAAGTTAAACTATAAAATAGTTATTTTGTTATGAGATTACAAAGCCTTTTTTCTTAGTGATTCCTGCACTGCATGTGCAAGGATGTATTTTGCTTTTTTGCTCAAATTAATCTGAAAATGACCTGACATACTGTATTAACTGCTTTGACTGATTGTTTATATGTTTTGACAGGGCTCCATAAAGATGCATCTTCAGAGGTCTCCGCTGCTCTACGCTGACATGCACCCGGTGCACAAGACAGACGTGGTAACAGGATTCAACCAGATCTTGCTGGAGAGAACCTGAGATTTCATGCTGTTAAAAACTTTCATGCAATCAATGCACCTTTGAAATACACTACATTAAGTGATATTAAACATTTAGCTGCCTTATCATTAGTGCAATTCAGTGTTTAGTTGTATTTACTCTCTCAGGTTTCAGCATGAAGCACAAGTGCCTTTTAATTCTGCTGCATGTTTGAGCGTTTTATAACTATTACTTTATACAAGAGCTTCCATTTTATATTAGCATGATCTGTCATGATTGAAATCATGTTTCTTGCACAGCTTGAAAATTTGTAGATGAGATTGTCTGAATTTATTCATAATCTGCTGCTAAGATATACCAAAATCGGGTATTTTCAAAACAATGCATTTTATTTCTTTTAATATCAGTGTATAAAACAACAGTTTTTAAAATATTATGGTGTTATTATGATATTATTAAGTTATATTAAGTTATAATGATAACTGAGGGAGATACTGGAGATTATAGTATATTACTATATTACTACAAGTTTTGTACACTTTTCTTGGAATCTTTTTTTAAAATTTTATCCATTGCACAATGTAAGACATGAAACACTACATGGTAAATACTGGAAAAAGCCATGGTTTCAGCATTGCTGATGTTCTTAGCAAAGCAAACTGAATTAAAATACTATTTGCATATGTATCTGTAATTCCTAACAACTTTGGTCAATTACTTTGTGCTGTTTTAGAATGAAATGTATTTTCAAGCACCAGCTGCTCAAAAGCACAACACAACATTCCTCCTTAAATTATGTGTTTTTGGTTATGAAACAAACACTGAATTGCATGAATTGTATATTTATACTCTCAGGGCATTAATAAGCAAAACATGTAACTAGAAACAGGTTTTCTAGTACAACACATGGTACTTCTTTAAGAACCAATCAAACACTTGTCAAACTTTGATAATGCCAATAAAGAGCAATACAAATTGTTCTGTTTTTGGTTTCTTTTTTTATACATTCTGTAGTCTGTAAAATTAAACTACTGTGACAACACAGGCTCTGTAATATGTTGAAAAGACATGAATATTCAAAAATTTTTCAGAATACTAAATGCTAGGATGCTTGAGAGCTACTTTATTGCAAATGTTCACTTGTCAGATATAAATATAAATTCAAGAAAGTCCATTAATAACAAAACTAGTTTCTCAGTATCTCTTCAAACCTCTAAAAAACAAACAGTTGTGTAAATGCTGTCATTACTCCTCAGATAGTCTCCTAAAGCAATAGTTTACCCAAAAAATGAAAAATGTACTCTCCCTTAGGCCATCCAAAATGTAGATGTTTGTTTCTTCATCAGATTTGGAGAAATGTGTCATTGTATCACTTGCTCACCAATTGATCCTCTGCAGTGTATGGGTGCCGTCAGAATGAGAGTCCAAACAGCTGATAAAAACAATAATCCACAAGTAATTCACACCACTCCAGTCCATCAATTAATGTCTTGTTAAATGAAAAGCTGTGTTTTTAAGAAAAACTTTCATTATTTAGAAGTTTTTAACCTCAAACCATTTCTTCTGGCTAAATGAGTTTTTATCTTTCTGACGGCACCCGTTCACTGCAGAGGATCCATTGGTGAGCAAGTGACGCAATGCATTTCTCCAAATCTGATGAAGAACAAACTCATCTACATCTTGGATGGCCTGAGAGTAAGGACGTTTTCAGTACATTTAAATTTTCGTGTGAACTATTCCTTTAAGACACTGTTTGCATTCAAAAGAAATTGATTAATTACAAAATGTTACATTATTACATCAACATTTGTGTAAAATCTTGATGCATTTGTATTAGGAATCAGTCCATATGTGACAGTTCAGTCCATTCAGAATTCATCATCATCATAGTCATTCTCTGTTTCTGACGGTTCAATAATTTTTAAGCACTGATCAGCAAATTCCACAAACAACGGCTCCTGCATGGCGTCTTTCATGGCTTTGGCTTTATCCTTAGACGAGTCCACAGACATCATTAACCGCCGGAGATGAGGATTCCTCAACAGACCCTTCAATGCTTCCGAATCACCTGTGTGAATGAAAACAATCCGTAACTGCTCTCACAAAAACAACATTAAAGATCATGTGAACAGAGTGTTTATCATTTCATACCGAGCTGCTGAAGTTTCTGTAATGGCACTTTGTCAGTCTGACTGTCTTCATCAAGAAGATCCTCAACAGTCCATGGCTGTTCAGCTGAAATGAAACAATATTTCATATAACTTTCAAAATCATCATCAAAAGAAGACTGAAAAGTTCTCTTGATCGCCCATAAAGCATCATATTTATTTGAAGTCTGATTTATAATTTACTCACCACTGCTCACTGGTGTTGAGCTGCTGGAGGCTGAATCTGATTCTTTAACTGGATGACATGAATCTATCAGAGGAAAAAAAAAAAAAAGAAATGGCTTCAGTAGTTGACTGCTCAGGGCAGTCTGGTACTTTAAGGCACAAAAGAACAAATAATAATAATAATAATAAACTAACAATACCAACAGTTGTATTACTACTAATACTACTACTACTATTTATATTAGTAATTATAAAAAATAACTGAATAAATTCTAATAATAATTAGTATAATAATCTTTAATTGAATACAATCAATACAATAATTAATAATCAATACAAATAAATTAATATCAGTAAAAATAATAATAAACTATAATTTATTGTAATAAAAAATGTTATTAGTAAAAACAACAATAAAGTAACAACTCAGTAACAACTATTATTAATAATAATAATATTTAAATTAGTAAAAATTAAAAATAACTGAATGAATATTAATAATAATTAGTATAATAATATCTAATTAAATACAATAAATAATCAATACAAATAAGTTAATATTAGTAGTAATAATAATAATAATACTAAAATATAATTTACTGTAATAAGAAAAATAATAATATTATTAAAAACAACAATAAATACTATCAGTAAGAACTGTATTATTAATATTTAAATGAGTAACAATAGTAATATAATAAAAAAAAATATAGTAATAAGAATAATATTTATATTAGTAATAATAAAAAATAACTGAATCAATACCAATAAATTAGTATAAGAAAAATAATAATAATAATTAAAAACAACAATAATAAATACTATCAGTAATAACTGTAATAATAATAATAATAATAATAATATTTAAATGAGTACTAATAGTAATACAATAATAAAATTACAATAATAGTAATATATATTAATAATAATAAAAATAATTGAATGAATACCAGTAATTAGTATAATAATATTTAATTAATTACAATCAATACAATAAATCATAATCAATTCAAATAAATTTATATCATCAATAATAATAATAAAATATAATTTATTGTAATAAGTAAAATAATAATATTTATTATTAAAAACAACATTAATACTATCAGTAACAACTGTATTAATAATAATAATAATAATAATAATAATAATAATAATAATAATATTTAAAATAGTAATAATAGTAATATAATATAATAATAATAATAATAATAATAATAATAATGATATATTAAATAATGTAATTAATAAAAATAATACATGAAGAAGAAGAAGAAGAAGAAGAAGAAGAAGAAGAAGAAGAAGAAGGAGGAGGAAAAGAAGGAAAAGAAGAAGTACAAAACAGAAGAACATGGCGCTAGCAACGCTAAGGTCATGGAATCGATTCCCAGTGAATTCATGCACTGATAAAGTGTACATATTTAAAGTAAGTCGGTTTACATAAAAGCATCTGTTAAATGCATAAATGTAAATGTAATTAAATAACTGTCAATATAATATTAGCTTAGTAGAGACTTACCATCATCTTTGTGTCTTTTAAAGCAACTCACTGAACAACTAGAAGGAAAAGAAAGGCGTTATTTGATCAGTATTTGTCCCAAACACAAAAGTGAGCTGATAAACATGAATAACTGACTTACTATCTGATTCTGCAGGCTGGACATTTGTATTTAGGAACATGTTCGCTACAAACTCCACAGAGCTGCATAACTGATCGAAAAAAATCAATAAGCAAACAAACAAAATAAAACAAAGCTTATATTAATCCGCTTGTAGTTACTGAAGCCACGTGTTTATGTTGTTGACGGCATGCAGGACTTTTAACTCATTTCCGCTTCGGAGCGCTTCCGGTGTAGAGTGCTGAGGTCACGGTGTCCTTCCCCACGTGTGTGCCAGTGAGTGTGATCCGCGATCAGCAGCGCTAGCAGCTCTGAACTCAACCGAACACGACCGCCGTCATGCTGAAGTCTGTAAGCCGCGCGGTTCAGCTCGCTGCCCGGCTGAGCTCCGTTCCGTCCGCTCCCGCCATCAGACCCGCGCTACACCTCAGCAGAACCTTCACCAGATCCATCTGGAGTCTGAGCAACAGCGGAGCGGCGTCAGGCTCCAGGCCGAGGCTGCTCACAGCGACACGGGCTCTGCCGACAGTGTCGTGCGGCTGCGGCAGTCTGCATACTGAGGGTAAGCGCTGCTTCATATTTACACGAACCATGGTAGAGTTATTTTTAGGGTAAATGTACAAACTCTAACTAAAAGCTACCACGTAAATGAAAAAAGTAACATGGTAAAAAGTATAGACACTAACGTTAACTACTAAAAATACCGTGGTAATGGTATAGACGTTAAGTAAAAAGTACCATAGTAAAGGTATTTGTATTGTAAAGGTATAGATACTAACTGAAAAGCAGCATAAATTGTTTAAAAAAACTATTAAACTTGTTTATTTCAGCTAGTTTCTAAGGAAACATTTTCGTTTAGTTCAGTTTTATATACTAAAATAACTAAAACGTATTAAAAACATTACACCTGTTTCGACATAAGAAATAAAACTAGTAAAAAAAAAACAAACTAAAGTAGTAAAATGAAAATGGAAAAAATAAAAACTAAATTCAAAATAAAATGTTTCAATATTATTTAAAATGTTTTATAATATTGCAGGTGATGTCATATCCTGCAATATGTGCATTCTAGGTGTTTTCAGTGAAACATGTGACCTTGAGACTGAAACAGGGGGTAGAGCTGCTGCAGTGCATTTCTACTGTGAAAAGTTGTTATATGACTATATGATAGTGATGCAGAGATTTTATAAAATTAAGGTTGTAACATGAAATCACAAGCAAAAAGATAACAACACAATATCAAAAAAGCAACTTACAACAGAGAAACAAAAGCAATTAATGACCGATTATAATTATAGAGAATGTAAGATTAAAAAAAAAATAATAATTAAAATAATAATAATAAATACAAATTATAATACATATATAATAGTTAAATATTAATTATATTGATACATATTTTATTTAAAGCAGCTTATTGGAGAGGAACATAAGCAGTTCATCAGAATTGTAAGAATTATATTTTACTACAGTGCAACTACACAAATAAAGCAGTGAGTAATAAATTACTTTCAGATTTATTTACCTAGTACACTGTTAGGGTTAGAATTTGTTTAGGGTAAGATGCTTGTAATTGTGCATAATTTACTGTTACTATAATAGTAAGTACATGTAATGTGAAACAAGCACCATGAAATAAAATGTAATTATTAAAAACCTTCTTAACCCTTTAACTGTCACCGTCCACTCTGTGGGACGCCTAAGTTTGCTTCACCATATTACAAATAAATCCAAATCTAATTATGACAAACTATACATTGTTGGAAAGACTCCTAAATAGATATTTTACCATACTTTTGTGTTACAAATTATGTAGGAAAAGTAATAGATTAATATATGTCAAGAGTGCACCTTAAAAAAATCTACAATACATAAAACTCCTAACATGAGTTTTATATACTAAAATAACTAGAACGGATTAAAAACAAATTATTTCAACATATAAAATTAAACTAGTAAAAAGGACAAAAACACCAAAGTGCTAAAATGAAAATAAAAAAATCTAAAAATAAAAATATTAATAAAATGAAAATGTTTCCAATTTAATTAGAATATTTTATAATATTACAGGTGATGTCATTTCCTGCAATATGTGCATTCTAGGAGTTTTCAGTGAAACATGTGACCTTGAGACTGAAACAGAAGGAGACAAACAGCATGTCATTTTAACTAAAGAATTTGTGGTATCATTCATCTCTAGTGCACTGATGTTGTTAGTAGAACATGCATTTGTGTTGTCTTGAGCGATTTATTAATTCCGTCTTTATTCTTTAGGTGATAAAGCGTTTGCAGAGTTTCTCACTGATGAAATCAAAGAAGAAAAGAAGATCCAGAAAACCAAGAGTCTTCCTAAAATGTCCGGTGGCTGGGAACTCGAACTCAACGGCACGGAAGCCAAACTCATCCGCTCGCTGTCTGGAGAAAAGTAAGGATCACGTGTTTCATTCAGACTATCAGAATCATACTGTTAATGATGCATGCAACAAGATGGGCATTTTACATCTTAAAGGCTGATGCAATATAGCACACATGACTTATTATTGCTTTATGAAACAGTTGTATTTAGATTTATGCGTTATGCAGATGCTTTTATCCAATTGCATTGCATTCAAGGCATGCACAAGCAAATGTTCATCATATTTATGCTCCACGGTCATACATCCTGTGGGATTTTGTGTTGGCAGAGTCACCATCACATTCAACGTGAACAACAGCATCCCACCACAGCTGGAGGAAGATCCTGAGCACACACAGAAGAGTCAAGAGGAAGAGGTAGAGCTGCTGCACTCTTGCAGTGCATTCTTAGTGTAAAAGCTCAGATTATTATATAATGGCATATGTTTTGGTTGTTATATGACATTACAGTAGTTTTTTTAAATTAAAGTTGCAACATGAAATCACAAGCAAAAAAAAAAAAACACAATATTTTTTTTTCAAAATTTTTTTTTTTTTTTTTTTACAGTGTAACTACACAATAAAGCACTGAGTAATATTAATCAATTACTTTAGTATACCATTTGGGTTAGAATTTGGTTAGAGTAAGGTGCTTGTAATCGTGCATAATTTACTGTTATTATTATAGTAAGTACATGTAATGTGAAATAAACACTGTAAATTAAAGTGTTACTGAATGTTTTTACCTACAGTTTCTATCCATTAAAATATTTAAAAGCATGGCATAACTACAAAAATGTATATTCATTATTAAAATGGCCATTGAGTTTTATTTAATTTCTGTGAATTTACTATGTCTAGAAATCACTTTTAAAATCAGGCTTCTTCACACACTACCACTCAAAAGTTTTTGAACAGTTTTTTTTGAAGGTTTTTGAAGGTTTTTATTATTTTTTTTTTTTTTTAAAGAGGTCTCTTCTGCTCACCAAGCCTGCATTTATTTGATTTGGAGTACAGAAAAAACTTGAAATGTTTTTTGAGCAGCAAATCAGAATATTAGAATGATTTCTGAAGGATCATGTGACTGGAGCAATGATGCTAAAAAAATCAGCTTTGAAATCACAGGTATAAATTACATTTTAAAATATATTTAAATAGAAAACAGTTATTTTAAATAGTAGAAATATTTCAGAATTTTACTGTTTTTGCTGTACCTTGGATCAAATAAATGCAGGCTTGGTAAGCGAAAGAGACTTCTTTAAAAAGCATTAAAAATCTTTTGACTGGTAGTGTATAATGATGTTTTTCAAGACCTTCAAATTAAAGTTTTTGGGAAGGTGAATTAAAATGAGAAATATTTTAATTTTTAATTGTTTTATCTGATTTTAATGCTTGTTTTGTCTGTTTTTAAATCATTTTCAGTCATCTTGTAAGTTTGCTGAGGCCCTCTAGTGGGAATTCAGAGCCACTGCTTTAAAAGCATTACACAATTGAGCAGCTCCACTAGCTTTTACCTCATCATGTCATGTTTTTAATACATTTCTGCTGTGTTTTTTAGCCTGACATCGTCTCAGCACCCAACTTTGTGGTTGAAGTGACCAAACCAGGAGCAAAGAATTCACTAGTGTTTGACTGTCATTTCCCCGAGGATGAGGTGGGTTGTTTTTCTCTCGTTGTTGTATTTTTAGGATAGTGTGCCTGAAGGTCCAGCTATCGTACAGATCAAGCAAAATGAAAAAGATGTGTGTTTTTTCACTGCCTCTGACTCGATGACTGGATATCATATCCAAAGCTCTTTGTCCCTGAGCAGACCGGTCACGGCGACGGTGAGGAGGAGAGCGACATCTTCGCCATCCGTGAGGTCAGTTTCCAGCCGGAGGGAGATGCAGATTGGAAGGAAACCAGCTACACACTCAACACAGACTCTCTGGACTGGGTAAGAGCTTGGCTGCACTTAGAAGGGACAGAAAGTCAGAGCTGAAAACTGCCACTGAATCTCAAAGGTCTTCACAACAACCTGTCAAAATAAAAGTTTGATTTAATTTGAAAAATTCTTACTTCTAAAAGAAATGTATTACTGTTGCACAGTAGAATGCACTTCTCAGTGTAATAATAAAATGATTCCAACTTTATTTTTAAGGAATATCATTATTTTTCTACCATGTTTTAATTTTAAGAGTAAGTTTCTGTTGTGCAGATCTCTGTTTGCCTAAAACAGGAATTATATTTTCGTTTGATTGCATTTTAAAAGATTTATTAAGTTGTTAATGTTTTATTTCTGCATTTGATTACCACAATTTTTGATAATATATTTGTATTAAATCATAAATCCAGAAAACTTAAAACATAGAATTTTTCAAAACAAACAAAAAAAATGTAAAAAACATTTAATTTGCTTGCTTTTTCATTATTAAAAGTGAATCCAGTATTATTAAAAGTGGGGGAAAAAGTGATTTTTGGGGGAAAAAAATGTATTTATTTTTTTTATAAAACTTATAATCAACTGTTGTTTAAACTGTATTAATGTCATTATTTCAGTTAACCATTTTTGATGGTTTGATGTAACCATTAAATTGTAATCTAAAAAAAGAATCCAGAAAATGAAAACAAAAAAAGGGATTTGGGGGAAAAAATAGAATGGATTTCATAGAGCTTTATTATTGTAAAATAAATATTTTTATTAATTTATTGGGTTCAGCATGCTTTTTGACATTTACAAATATTTTAAAAACAAATGGAATAAAAACAAATATTTGTTTGTTTTTGTTAAATTTGTATAGGTTTATTATTTCAATTGAGACTTGCTTTTTGATTACTGAAATTTAATTTAACCAATAAACCAGAATCCTAAATTAAATTAAATTAGAAAGAATAAAGGAATCCGGAAAAAATTAAAATAGGGAAGAAATAAAACCATAGGGCTGTAATAAAAGCAGAGCAGTGACCTTTGACCCCTCTGTCTCTCTAGGCCCTGTATGACCATCTGATGGACTTCCTGGCTGACCGTGGCGTTGACAACACGTTTGCGGATGAGCTGATCGAGTTGAGCACAGCACTGGAGCATCAGGAGTACATCAAGTTCCTAGAAGATCTCAGCACTTTCGTCAAATGCAAATAGATTATCTAGATTTATCACAAACATTGTGATATGTCTGGTTCATGTAGTCTAATGTGATGGCAGAACGAAGATGAAGGCAGAAAAGTTTTGTATTTAATTTTGTATCATGTTTTCAAGTTATGTGCACACCGGTTACATTTCAGATGTCAACGCAGGGGTTTACAGGTCTTACAGAGTCGAGAATGTAAACTAAACATTCATGAGAAATAAAACTGAGAGGAAATAGTGGGCTGATTGTCCTGATTTACGTTCAATATAATTGATTCTCCATTATGTATATTTTTTTAATGTATCCCAATTTAATTTTCAGAATCAATTTGACTTCTTAAAAAGTGACACAATGTGGAAAAAGTGGCAAAACAGTCATTAAATTGGCATGAAACAGTCAGGGCTTCCTGTTTGACTAAACAATGAAATATGAACCATTAAGATTATTTGCATTGTGTAACATTTCCATCCAAAATTCATACAAGTGTAATGCAAAAAGTAAAATAAATGAATTTAAAGTGCCTATATAGGTATTATTCTCAAAGAATATCAGTTATGTTTCTTTGTTTTAATCAGCAGCAAATCAAAATCCAACCATATTGTCTTACAATAAATATTACCATGAGACAAACTCTTTGTATCACTTAAAATAAGTATCATTTACAAAAGTACTTTTCAATTCAAAATATTGAAAAGTTGAAGTGCTTAACTGCAAGGTTTTCATTAAAATCACAATATAAATATGATATTGGTAAAATATGCTTTATTTCTGATTTACAGGTAAAATGACAAACAAAAGTGACAAGCTTTTTAAAATTTTGTCTGTAACAGCTTATGGATAAATATATGGCTGTGTGCATTTAAATCACATGCACTTAACAGCAGATACAACATCAGACAAATAAAAAGTTTTACATAAATGACATGCAAATAAGGGTAGTGAATCATAAGTTAAAAATTCTTTATTTCACAGAAATAATATTCACAACATTTAAAACATCCATTAGACTCTCTGCAGTGTGGATGAATGGCTCACAGCACAACAGACAGATAGTCACACACCTGCAAACAACAAAAATAAGCATGAACAACAGCTTTCAAGTTAATTTAAAGAGTCAGAATGAATATTTAAATCATCAAGATACAGAAACCCAACTCCATGGCATGAATGTAAACCATATGAATACCTTGCAACTGATCATGAGGTTTGGTGAACCGTGAGTGTTGAAGGCCATAGAGAAGGTAGGGTTGTGAAGACAATCCTCCATGTGCTCTGTCATGCGTTGTTCTAGTAGATTCTGTAAAACCTCGGATGTAACATTTCTACCCTGAGGAGACACCGGAGTTGATGCTCATATGAAATGGTTTTGAAATCAGGTTACTATCGAAGTTATTACAGTTGATTAAAACCATTAAAAAAAAACCCCACACACTACAAAACTTAAAATATAAATAAAATATTGAACTTGTTACAAACGGTTACATTTTCATTTGAATACATTTTAAAAGAATTAAGCTGTTAATGTTTTATGACTTCATTTGATTACATCTGTATTTTCAGAATAAAACCCTATAATTGTAAAACTGTTAATAAATTATTAAACTGTTACAGTTTCAAGAACTTGATTAGAGTGAATTTTTGATTATTGAAATGTAATTAGAATTAAATCCAGAAAATTTTAAACTGAAAACATGGAATGTTGGGGGCCCTGAAACTGTAATTTTTGTTAAACATTTAATAGAAAGTTCTTAAATCGTATTGGTTTCATGATTTTAATTAATCAGATGTTATTACTATTTTTAATTATTATTTATTTTTGAATAATTTATCCATTAAATCAGAATAAATTTTTTTTTTTTAAAAAAGCAAGCAGTAGGGGTTAAAAAGGAATCCAGAAAAATGTTAATGGGAAAAGATCATAAGTGCCCTAATAAATACACAGTAATGACCTTTGACCCCTCTGACTCTGTAGGCGAGGAGAAAAATATAAAAATAAAAATCCACTATATTCTACATCATCCAGACCAATCAAATAACTAATTTATTATACCTAGTGTCCTGATTTACTGCAGAAGGTGCTGTACAACTACTTACAATTGTGTTGACGTAAAGGCCACATGGACATGATGTGAAATGACTGTTGACTGTCAGATTATTCCTGCAGATACAGAGTAACACATTATACACATTATTAAGAACAATTGGTTTAACAGGCGATTGATTACAGCAAACACTTACACGCGACACACAGGGCATATGATCTGTCCAGACGCCTCCATTCCTTCTAATACGGAGTCTATATACTGCTCTTCATACCGCATGCTGTTATTATATTCCTCCAGAATCAACAGCTCTAAAGGAAAAAAAACACAATGAAATGAAGTCTCAAATGTAAAATATTGACATTTTACCAATGCATTTTTATCATGTTACAATCTGTAAATTTGCTGGCATTGTCAGGTTTCTCATGACTTGATATAATGAGAGAAAATGTACATGCTGATGTCACCTTGTGCGATGAGCTCTTGCTGAATTTCCTCAAATGCTGAAAGTTCGTCAAACTCCTGCTGTGCAGTGTAAACCTGACGAGAGAATATACACGCTTAATTAAATAATTCATCAACAAATTACAATCTGTCTTTATTTAGTCAAAATCTCAAATCTCTTTGTGTAACTTAAACTCCACAATTTAATAGGTTGAAGATGTATAAAACTCCAAATGGTTTGTATAAACATCATGAAAACGTCCCCTGACATTCATTAAGTTTAACTTGGTATGCTATATAACTGTGTATGGGAGTGTTATATATTTGGACATATTTGAGGTAAAATATATAAAAAAAAAAAAAAAATTTTAGGATCTTTTTATATCCTTTTAGAGTTCACAACCCTCCTGATCACTGTCTGTTTTTTTCGTACAGAGCTGATGGAATGACATGAGGGTTCTCATGTCCGAAAACTTTTACAAAGCAGTACTCAATACACACATCTCTGATGCCGTTTCCGTTCCAGAGTGATGGGAGACCCTGATTAGACGACTGCAACGCGCTCCATTCCTCCTCCATCACTTCCTGCACGAGCAGCGAGCGCTTCGATCCACCCGAATCCTCTCCCATCTGTCTGAACTTTTCCAGTAACCTCGACCGGCTGTTCTTCAACCGTTCCACACAGCGCTGGGGACACACAAACACATCATTATATGATCACTTTAGTGTCTCAAAGAATTTCTCAAAGTAACGCTGCTTGCAATTCATGCACTTAAATTTAAAATGCATTATAATGAGGTGACCAAATTTCATCCTGATCAGTTCCTTGTTTCCAAAACCTGTACTTTGCATGGAAAATGTATTCATTTTAAAATAAATATAGATTATAACAATTTAAATAAATGATCAACCATGCAAGATGATATTTTCATTTCTGATTTTTTTTTTTTTTTTCTTAAAGCCATTTTCTCTTTTGTGATACAAATATCTCCATTTCAGAACCTTGTGGTCTGAGAAAGCGTTTTGGTTGCTATAGACAAGGTATTGAGAGCTTTGCCATGTTCTGACTAGTTAATATACATTCATAATTTATTGCTATAAGGAAGAAATCACCACTAATTCTCATGACTGTGATGGCATAAAAAAGTAACAGGATGACTTTCATTACTGGTAATGGCATGAAAATAATGTCTAAAAAAATGTAACATTTATAATATGACCTGGACTGTTGTTGACAACTTTCATGAGATTCTCTAGCAAAGAAGCGAGCAAATACAACACTTACCTTCCGGTATGTTTCTTTCCATGGTGGAGTCGTGCCTTTGTACATGGATCTGTGTCTCTGTACCGCGTCCATGGTTCAACTAAACTGAAAACACTCCGAACAGAACCCAAACACTGAAATCACGAAAATAAAACCAGCTGCTGGTCGTCAATCAGCGGCTTTTAACCTTCCGCTTACGTCCCACATACCCGGATGTTATTTCAGCGCGCATGGGATTTGTAGTCCGTAAACCCATATTATTATATTATTATTATTATTATTATTATTTTATTGTTGTATATTTTTAGGCTAATTTAATAATGAGAATTGTTTTAAACTTAATTTTTATTTATTTTTTTTTTCCATTAAGATTGTTACGACTTTTGTGTGCATTTTTGATTATTTTTGTCTTTGTGATAAATATAAAATATAGCCTATTAATTTTAAAATAACTATCGAAATTAAAATGAATATAGATCAACATAATATTTATATTTCACATAATATGTCTTTATTTTCATTTTAGTCAATTTAATTATTTTACCTTCTGTGAAACATTATTCTGTATCAGTACCTTAGTTCTAAATTGTTCCCTTGTTTAATTGAAAAAAATGTTAATAATAAAAATTAATTAAATACAACATTTATACAAAGTATTATTTTTTTATAATTAAATATTTTTTTTTCTTAAAATAAACTTAATTTACAGATCCGTTTACTAGATATATACAAAAAGTGCATGTTTATTCAAAAACAAGCGACATCGCAATTACTAGGTCATATTTACTGATCAAAATTACTCTTACTAGTCATAGCAGCTAATAATAGCAATATGTCACAGCACATCAATAGCTGGGACAGAGATCAACTCTTACATAATTGTGCTCGAGTTACAACCGCCTCAGGCTGCCAGAGTCTAAAACTGCTCAAAGCAGCGTTTTAATCAGTGAGTTTTGATCATTATCACGCTTGATCTTTGACCTGCAGCGCTGCGTACTAAGTATGCAGTGGAGTAGAGCGTACAGCGCGCCTCCTCAGGCGTTTTCTCAGTGAACTGCATTTGAGCGGTGTGATAGTACTAGACCAGCAGCGATGGCAAAGGCAGAGTATTCAGAAACTGCAGAGTCCAACCAAATCGTACCGGATTCAGAGTCCGATTCGGATCCAGATGACCACTTGCCCAGTGTGGACGCCGGAGCGGGATCCGGGTCAGTCCGGCGAACTCAGGTGATCCACAGCGGACATTTCATGGTGTCTTCGCCGCACAGCGACTCAGTCAGGAGGAGAAGCGCAGCTCTTTATAATTCTGATTTTGACACCGTTAATAAACCGGACTGCCAGACCTACAGTTTCGGTCCGTTGAGCTCCAGACGGCTGAGCATTGACCCCACTCTCACACGCCTGTTTGAATGCATGACACTGGCGTACAGGTAAAACAAACGTATAATTTAACTCAGATTTACCTCAGTGCAATGTCTGCTTCACTATAAAGTGCACATTCACTTCATGCTAATGTTTACATTACTATAAAACGTATGTTTAACAGCAGTGTTTACATAACTGTAAAACAGTGCGTGTAGCTTGTGTAATTTTACCTCAGTGCAAAATATACATTGCTATAAAATCTGTACAGATAAATTACTACAGCTGAACTTACACCTCAGTGCAATGTTAACATAATTGTAAAACCGTTAAAGCATATAGAATTTTCCATTTAAGTCAAATTCACCTCACTGCAATGTTGTGCACTGTAATGTACTACAGTTGAACTTTCACCTCACTGAAATCTTTACATTACTATAAAACATTTCAAGTGATTAGTACAGTTTATTAATTATTAATATATACCTTTCAGTGAGGTATAAGTTCAACTTTAGTCATTTATCTGTAACGGTTTACCATTGTTTACACGCTGCAGTGAGGTAAAAGCAAAGTTAGGTTGTAATATATCTGTTGTTTAATTGTTTTATAACAATATACATACTGTAATGAGGTGAATTTCACTTTAAATGTGACCTTGGACCACAAAACCAGTCATAAGGGTCAATTTCAAAAAAGCAGATTTATACATAAGCTGAATAAATAAGCTTTCCATTGATGTGTGGTTTTGGTAGGATAGGACAACATTTGGCTATTTGAAACTAACTATTTGAAAATCATGAATCTGAGGGTGCAAAAAAAAAAAAAATGTAATGAGAAAATCACGTTTACAGTTGCTCAGATATAGTTCTTAGCAATTATATTACTAATCAAAAATTAAGTTTTGTTATATTTATGGTAGGAAATGTACAAAATATTTTCATGGAGTATGATCTTTACTTAATATCCTAATCATTTTTGGCATAAAAAAAAAATTGATAAATTTTGACCTGACCAATGTGCTACTTAAGACTGGTTTTGTGGTCCAGGGTCACAAATATTTACCACATTACAGTGTTTATATTGTTTTAAAAACTAATTAAACTACAGGTAATTTACAATTCAATGCAGTGTGCATAATAATAAAAATTACAGAAAAATACTACAGGTCAACCTATACCTCAGTGAAATGAATACATAACTGAGAAATAGTTACAGTGCATAAAACTTATATTTTAAGCAAAATTCACTTCATGACAGTGTGTATACTGATAAAAAACGGTTACAATTTAACTTCAGTTTACCTCACTGGAATGCATAAATTACTCTGAAGTTACAGATAAATTACAAACTGCATAACTTATATTTTAAGTGATGTTTCACCTTATGGCAGCGTTTTATTGTTATATGAAACAGGTAAAGTACAGTTACATTTGAACAAATTTACACATCTAAATATTCAGAAATAAATAATTTTTGCATAATTCTGTTTTATTTTAGCAGACCTGTCACATTTGGCTCTGTAATAAGAATTATAAAATGCTATATGAAAATGAGTGAATCAAAAAGTTAATAAAATGTCACAGCAATAAGAAGTGGGTGTGAGAAAGACTGAACTCTTCTAAATTCAGTCTTGCTTTCGAAACAGCTGTGAAATCCTTGACTGGGTTAAAAAAAACTAATTTGGACTTTGATAGGAGTTGGAAGACAAACGAGGTGAGAGTTACAGAATAACGAGAGGAACCCACACCACTTTCTCCCAAACATACAGTACGCACATTTTATTAACCCACAATATTGCCACGCACAGACAGCACTATATTTCTTTAAGCTGTCTGACCTCTGTCCAGTATACCTTAAATGTTTTCTTTATTGAGACATTTCTTTATGTAATCCTGCTCTAAACCTTTATTGGTTTGTAAGTATATTGGGCCATAAAAGCTTTGAGTCCATTTGTGTTAAACACCCTACACTAAAGTTATTCCTTAAAGTTTAACACTTTAAGGTTTTGCAGTGTTGCATTTTCTTAAACATTCCATATTCTTTGCTGTATGCTAATGATTGCACCAGACAAACCTTGTTATAAGAACTGGGGAAATTTCTATGCAGTAGCTGTTGAAAATATATTGTGATGCAACCACAGTATGACTTTGGCCATGAGTCAGCAATAGTAATTTATGGCAGTCCAATCATTTGACGTCAGCTGAGACGAGGAATCATGTCAGCATAGAAAGGCTATCAAAACCATCTGCTCGTGTCACCAGATAATGACTGTTGTTATTGGACAGTGAGACACAGATATCATGCCATAAAATCACTATTGGATGTTCTCTGGTATCATAAGTGGTATTGTTACGGTAAGCTTCACTATACTGATTATATTTGAACACACCTTTAACCTTAAATATTAAACAATGCAACCACCCTAGAGTTTTGCAAATTATTGAAATGTTAAATAATAAAGCATGGTTTCCCAAACTGGTTCAGGGTTTTGTGAGGGATCTACAGGGAGTTCAGTTAGAATAATAAAATTGTAAAAATGTACAATTAAAATGAAAAATGAATTAAAAATAATATTAAAATAAAATTGATTTGTTTACCTGCATTTCTGGCATCATACAACCGTGAACGTGTTGTTAAATTCTTGAAGTATCAAATGTAAATATTTTTAATGCAAAGCATGGTTTTCCAGGCTGGTTTAGGGGTTTGTGATGAAACTGCAGCGTGTTTAATTAGATTAATTAAAACCTAAAAATGTAAAATGAAAATTAATACAGATGTTCAAAATAAAAACAATCAAATTAACAACCTTATTAAAAAAAAAAACTGTAGGAAGTTTAATTGAATTAATAAAATCTTAAAAATGTAAAGCCGAAATTAATAAAGAATTTTGAGATAAAAGCAAAGAAAATTACAAAAAAAAACTTAATGTGCATTTTAAAAAATGAAATAAATTAAAATAAAAAATCAAAATTAGTTAAAAAAAAAAAAGATGAAAAAAATTATTAACATGTGCTGTTAAATTATTGAAATATTACCTTAAATATAATGCATGTTTTCCCAAAATGGTTTAGGGGTTTGTGAGGGATGTCCAGGGAGTTTATTTAGAATAATAAAATCGGAAAAGTGTGAAATTAAAAGGAATAATGAATTTGAAAATAAAAACAATAAAAATAGAACACTTACTAAAAAAATAATTTTTTTTTACCTGCATTTCTGGCATCATAGAAATGTGAACATGTAAACATGTTGTTAAATTACTGAAATATTAAATTAAAATATTTTTAATGCAAATCCTGGTTTCCCAAACTGGTTTAGGGGGTTGTGAGTTCAGGAAGTTTAATTAGATTAATTTAATTAAATCATAAAAATGCTAAATTTTAATTAGTGAAGAATTAAAAAGGAAAAAAAAACACTAACTAAAAAAAAAATAATTTTATTTGTTCATCATCATTTTAGGTGACCATTAACCAGCATCCTAGACCCATGTACATGTGAAGATGTTGTTACATTATTGAAATTTAAATGTAAAATATTTCTAATGTAAAGCATGGTTTCTGAAACTGGTTTAAGGCTTTGTGAGGGAACAGCAATTTAATTAGAATTTTTAAATTGCAAAAATGTAAAGTGAAAATGAATACCGATATTGCAAATTAAAATATTTAATATATTTTCAAATATATTTTTCAAAATATTTTTGGGGGTTTGTGAAGAAACTACAGGGAGTTAAATTAAATTAATTAAATCATAAAAATATAGGATCAAAATTTATAAAGAATTTTAAATTAAAAACATGTGTTTATTAACCAGCATCATAGAACTGTGAAAATGCGAAAGTGTTATAAAGTTATTGAGAGACTTAAAATAAACATTTTTGGTCAAAGGTGTTTGGCCGACAATAAACTTTTGGAAGTAAATATTTTACCACCGTCATTCACTTGTTGTTTTACCATATACCTGCTCTTAGGTGTATCCTAGTAGTGGTGTAAACAGGAAGGAGAAACAGACATTTTATTTTATTTTTTTTCAGCTCGATGACACCCTATCAGTGTTGTTTATTTGTCAGGGTTTGCTGTCATTCCAAGCCATATCGTACATTTGAGCAATCATTCTCTCCAGACTCTTAGCAACTGAGCGAACACAGCACTCTTGGTTCACTTGTCTCTTGTTTTTAGAGGTTAAGTGCACTAGAGCCATTAGTAAATGGTGTAAAGTGCCACCAGAATATACGCAATGGGCAGCTGTGCCGCTGCATTAGACTGATGAAATTATTCCGACTGCAAACACAGTTCAAAGTGCCTGCTGGATGAAGAAAATCATGTTTGTACAGAGCCAGCAGGGTGAAGAGGGAAGATTTCGCCATTGTGTCTCAACCCTTGTGTCTTAGTCTCAAAAAAAAAAAAAAAAAAAAAATGATTATTGCTTATTTCAGTTCATTCATGTTGTTTATATTTACTATGTGAATAAAATGACATCTAATGTTCATTGAAGTGATGTTTGTGTTTCCCCTCAGTGGGAAGATTGTGTCTCCAAAATGGAAGTCTTTCAAAGGTTTGAGGTTGTTGTGGAGGGATAAAATCCGACTGAATAATGGCATTTGGAGGGCCTGGTTCATTCAGTGTGAGTCTCCTGATCTCATTTCCATTCTGTTAAACACAGTTTACTTCATTTCTCATTTACAAGTGTTTCTCTGAACTGCTGTTTTAGGACAACATTCCTTATGTGTTCACTATATATAGGGCCCTATGAAATCTGTTTTATTTTTTTCCAAATTCCGTTTTTTTCCATTTTAATTTTTTCTGTATTCCATTTTTTCCTGTTTTAAATTTTCTCAACTCCTTTTTAACTCCTTTTATTAATGAAAGAGCATGTCTAATTAATCAAAATCATAAAACTTAAACAGTTTAACATTAATTTGATAAAGGTTTAACAAAAATGACATGTTTGGGGCCCCTATGAAATGTTTTATTTTTTCTTACCATATGTTTTATTGTTATCAAATTCTGTTGTAGCATGTCTAATTATTTGAATGCATACTTAATTTATTCCAATTTATTCTTAAAATAGCCTAATGAAAGGTTTTTCTTTTTTTGCTTTCAGAAATTCTGTGTTATGTATTTAAAATATTCTGGTTATCAAATGAAGGCATAAAACATTAATTTCGTTTATCTTTTAATTATTGAAAATTAAGCAAACTTTTTTTTCGGCAAACAAAGGGGAATTTACTATTAAAATTAAAACATGGAAGAAATGTTGCATGATTATACCCTGAAAATAATGTTTTTTAGTAGTAGTAGTAATAGTAGTAATGTATATCTGGCACAATGTCTTCAAGTTAAATATTTTGACGGGTTGCCATGTCTACCTTTACATTTCTGTGTGTATATGATATAACGCTAGTTTTCCTAAAATGGAACAGTCAAATGCTCATGAAGTGACTCTCAGCAGATGTTGTTCGTATATTTATGTCCTCATTTTGTGAGACGACAGACGCTGAAATCACCACGATCGTCACGCGTGCTTCAGTGTGTGTAGTATACAAAACCGCTCGTCTGCTCCATTCATTAAAACAGAGACACGCAGAACATGCAGGATTCCCATTTAATGGTATTTTTGCTGCGTAATATTTACAAATACTAGTCCATATTGTGGTTTGGTTTAAGTGTAATGACCTGCTTTTGATTAATTCATTCAAACTTTGACAAATTCCGTGACATTCCGCGTTATTCAGTAAATTCCGTTTTTATGACTGGATTCCGCATCGCGGAAATCATAGGGCCCTATATATTGCATATCTTGGCTGCGTGATTATTTCATATTATTGCAAAATGTAAACTGTACAGCTCTATAGTATATACAGTTGGGTATATATTGCATTCAACTTAATTTGCATGCGTACAGTACACTCACATAAAGCAATATAGCAATCTCAACTGACAATTTTTTTTTATTTTGTCACAAAATGCACAATATTGCACAATATAGAAAGAAATCACCCAGCTCTTCATATAAAGTTGGATATATAGTATGTCCAACTTCATCTGCATTTATACCATGGTCTGTCTAAATACTCGACTCTTATTGGCTGGAAGCTGTGCATTAAAACCATTTATATTTTGAATGCTTGAATGAGACACTGAACATGCAAATAAATATAACACTTTCACTTGACATATTTTGGATGATATTGGGCAACTTGGTCTGTGTTGGTCCCAACACTTACAAAAAGTACTGTGATGGTACCGTGATAGTCATCTGTCTTTCCTACCGCTAGACCAATAATCACAGAAATGCATAATGAACTACTAAAATGAAATGTGATGTTAAATCTCTTTAGATGTGGAGAAAAGGAAGAACCCCGTGTGTGGGTTTGTCACGCCGTTGGAGGGCTCTGAGGCAGATGCTCACGGCAAACCTGAGGTGAGTCCGATCTCAAAGACTGATCTGAAATAATCACACTGTTTGAATCAATAAATTAATTTTCATTTAGAAGAGAGGATTTTAATGTTTGCCACATGTAAGGCATCACCTGCTGTGTGTTAATGTGTTTATTTATGCCATTTACAGGCGATTGTTTTGGAGGGAAGCTACTGGAAGAGACGGATAGAGGTGGTGATAAAGGAATATCACAAATGGAGGATTTACTATAAGAAAAGAGTGAGTAACTGACCAAATGTAATGGGACATAACTGTGTATTATAAGCACAGAGCACATTTTGGACAGTTACAGATAAATAATCATTTGGAAGTTTGGAGTTGGTACGATTTTTAAATGTGTTTGAAAGATGCTCTTCTGCTCACCAAGGCATTTGATTAAAAAAAACAATACATACAGTAACATTCTAAAATATTATTACAATCTAAAATAGTTGTTTTATATTTGAATATATTTTAAAATGTAATTTATTTCTGTGATCAAAGCTGAATTTTCAGCATCATTACTCCAGTCTTCAGTGTCATATGATCCTTCAGAAATCATTCTAATATGCTGATTTGCTGCTCAAGATCAGGGTTGCCAGGTTTTCACAACAAAACCCACACAATTGCTACATCAAAACCAGCCCAAAACTAGCCCAATCGCGTTTCAAGGGGGGTCCCCCAGTAAAATCGCATTCCTGGGAGTAAAATACAAGGTTTTTTGCCAGGGTTTCCTTGGTATAATTCGAATTCCAGGGGCTAAATATCACGTTATTGGGGTCACTTCAACCCACGGACATGAAAAAACAACCTGCGGCAACAGTGTTAAAAAAGCCCAATTCCATGGGAAAACCGCAGACTTGGCAACACTGCTCAAGATACATTTCTGATTGTTATCAATAATGAAAACAGCATGTTTTTGGAAATATTTTTGGAAACATTTTTTAATTTAATATTTTAATTTAATATTAATATTTTTGTTGAAACTGTTATACTTTTTTTTCAGGATTCGTTGATGAATAGAAAGTTTAAAAGAGCAGCGTTTATTTGAAAGAGAAATCTTTTGTAACATTATAAATGTATTAAAGGAGAAGTCCACTTCCAGAATAACAATTTACAAATAATTTACTCAACCCCTTGTCATCCAAGATGTTCATGTCTTTCTGTCTTCAGTCGTAAAGAAATGATGGTTTTTGAGGAAAGCGTTTCAGGATTTTTCTCCATATAATGGACTTCATTGGTCCCCTGATTTTGAATTTCCAAAATGTAGTTTAAATGCAGCTTCAAAGAGATCCAAACGATCCCAGCCGAGGAAGAAGGGTCTTATCTAGCGAAATGTCTGGCGCCTGTCATTTTTTTTTTTTTTTGAAAAATACATTTTTTTTATACTTTTTAAGCACAAAAGCTGGTGTAGCACAGGCTCTGGGATGTGCGTCCACGATGCTACGAATTAGTGATGGGTCGTTCTTGAACGATTCATTCATTTTGAATGAATCTTTAATGTGACTCGGGAAGAACGAGTCGTCTCGGGGAGTGATTCGTTCCGTCTCGGATGCGCAACATCCTGTTAGGGTCTGTACTGGAATTAGTTCACCTGTTTCAAGTCTTCAGGTTTTTTGAGTCGTTCGTTCATCTTATGGGGCTGTCACGTGATGCACGAACCACTTGAACCCAAAGACTTGAGAGATGAACTAATCAATTATTTTTCCGGCTCAGACTGCATTGGTTAAGCTTATGGGGCTGTCACGTGATGAATGAACGACTCAAACCCGAAAACTTGTCAGATAAGAGGAGAGGTGAGCTAATCATAGACTAAAGACCCAGGTAAACAATGAATTAATCTTTTTTGTTTCTTATAGCATTATAGTTTTGTCTTGTTTGTAGTGTGATCAACGTTTGTGTAAGCAGTAGATGTGTTAGGGAAGTAACACGTAACATTTTAATTATATTTTGCTAAAATGAACTAAATGACTCGAAAAAAGATTTGTTCATTTTGCTGAACGAGACTCAAAGGTCTGAGTCGGTAAAATGATCCGAACTTCCCATCACTACTACGAATCACGTCCAACTTCATTGTCTGTGTATTCCGGCTCAGAAAGGTAGAGAATGGCAAAAAACTCCATCTTATTTTCTCCTACAACTTCAGAATTGTCCGACATTGTTGTACCTTTTTGTTTGTAAACAGCGTTTGACTTACTTGCACTTTCTTAGTCTTTGTGCGTTTGCTTTGTAAACACTGGGTCTGTAGTTTCGCCTACGTTCCACGTTCTGTTCTGGAAGTGGACTTCGCCTTTAACTGTCACCTTTGATCAATTTAATGCATCTTTGCTGAATAAAAAGTATCCAAAAAATATACAGATTCCAAACTTCTGAACTGTAGCATATACTGTATATTTCATCATTCATTCTCGTTTTTGCTCCCTGATGGCAGATTTCTCATAATAAACAACAGGGCTCAATGCTAAGGATTTTTTCGACTGGCCCTGCCACAAAAAAACGAAAATAGTTGCTGTTATCATTGTTTTTGGCTCATGTTATCTTTTATTTTAATAAATAAGCTTATATGACAACAAAATTTTACATACCAATTAAATTGTACAATTCTCGATTCCAATTTCAATATCACAGCAAAACCTACTAGCCTAACAAATATAAAGTTCAAACATTATTTGTTTGTTCAAAAATTATTTATTAGAAATGAAACGATGCTTTAGGGAAAACAGCAGACGGACTGGATGAACGCAAAATTCCTCTCTGCCAGAAGGCGTCACTTATGGAATAATGATACATCGTTTCCTTGGTTACCGCTGTAAACAAAGCAGCGCCGTGCTTATGAACGCAACTTTAAATGCATTATACAGAGGCAAATGAAAAGAAAATGCCATGTAAACATTTCTTAATACAGTCCAATCCCCTCAGAGATGCATTAATATAAACCCCGTTTCAATATTTAGGATAATATTTCCAGTATTTTGCGCAATATGAACCGTGATCTTGCTCTACCTGCTATTGTATTTTTTTCCTCTTTGCGTTCATCTTCAGCGTCTCTGGCCTCTGTTAATGGATGTTTAAAGAGTTCGTAATATTTCCACACACATGAAATTTTGAAAATTTACTGCGTGCAGTTCTTGTGCAAGCCCGGAACAGAAATCGGTTAAAATAAGTCTGGTCGATCGGTGCATCTGTACACCACTGTATAAATATAGATTAATCATTGTTAAAGCTACAAAGTTACTCGTCAAAACGGGTATTTTGACATACTTTTGTAGGCTATCTGTCCGTCAGAGTCGCGTCTCTCTGTGGTCACTTGACATTTTAATCGAGCAAGGCACGTGCAAATGATAAACTTTTGTGACGAGGCAGCAGTGGCCTGATCGGGCCAGTGACAGATTCGTCAACTGCCCCGAGCGTCTTTCATGCTGGCCCCGGGCCATTGGGCACTCCTTATTGTCAAGCCCTGAACAATAATGTAGAAGTCGACTAATACAGGTTTTTTTTCATTTGCAGTGCAAATGTCTAGAAATGAATAAATGACCAATATAATTCAAATATATATAGTACACCGCATGATAAACATAAAATTGCAAAATAGTTATTTACACGATATTTACTTAATATTCACTCAAGTCTCTGACAGCAGAAAGTGTTTTGTCTTCGATTTGGTACAAACATTTCTGTTAACTTGTCAAGCGAGAAAAAAAAAAAAGGTTTTATCACCGCAGTAATCCCAATAAAATCTGGATTCAGAGGACATCAGATCACTGTCATGATTATAGACGTCTTTACAGTTTGACACAACATGAAAAGGTTTAAGTGATTTCTGAACTGCACCCATTACTTACTGAAATGACCGAGATCATATTCAGTCGTGTTCCTGAAGGTACTAGACCGCAGCTAGTAATATGGCACCACATTTTTCCCACTCTGTTGAGATACTATTGCAAAACTGCACGAGCAACTTTGAGTCAAGAACCCAAAGTTCAATATTCACAGGAAGGGCCAGTAAAATCTCTGACCCCAGTCAACCTCACAAAGTGAGCAAAACCATATCCTCAAAATTCTCAGGTACTGAACCATTGTTAAGATAAGAGGGTTTTTTTTTCAGCATTTTAAGGTCAGTCCCTGATTGTGATATCTATTAGGATTGTAAGGCAGTGCCACACTGATTTATTTTATTGTTTTTTTTAGCTTCAGAAGAATAAAGACCTGCTGTCCATGCTACAGAAGGTAAGATCACTGAGAAACATAACTTCTTAATGCAGTCAATGACAGTAAATATTTTGATTTTGTAATCGCTAGTGGTGCAAAAGTTACACATTTAAACTTTAAAGAGATGATTAAAAAATACATGTTATCTGTTATCATTTACTCCCTTTATGACCTTATTTTTTATATTTAAATATTCTGAATAATGTTGGGATCCAAATATTAATTTTTGGGTGACCTATCCCTTTAAAAAAAAGTACAAATACAGTGGTTAAAGTCAAACTACTTTAATGATTATTTTTTTTAATGTTATGAATAGGTTCATGGAAAACATGCAAATATCAGGGAATATTAAAACTGTTTTCTAAGTCATGAAATTTTCCAGAGTGAATCTTTTTCTTTCTGATGAAATATTTCATCAGCTAGATATTGATTTTTGTGAGTGTTTGTGTAATATAAAACCTTCCCACTAGTAAGCATGGATTATTATTAGAAACATTATTACCGTTATTAGAAATATTATATATTTGAATGCATTAATTATGCATTGTAATGCATAATTACAATGCACATTATAATGCATTGTATGACCTCATGAGTAACTGTAACCACAGTTATAATACATTAAAATACTTATCTATTTTTTCGTACAACTTTAGAAAGTCTAATGCATTAAAACATAAAACAAACCAAAAGACTGCAGATTAACAAGGAATCTGCAAAGATTATGATGAATTTTAACTTTGGTTGCAATTATTAATGAAAATATATAATGCATTACCAAGTACATTATGAATTTTTTATAATGCATTACATTAAATGTTACCAGTGCATTTCTTGACTAATAAATATAAATGTAAATTTAAACTTAAAATATTGGTATCTGGAGTACAAAAATAAATTGGCCCAGAAGTCTCCAGAAAATAATTTCTAAAAAAAACTCCCAGTTGAGTAATCAAAAGCATTTTGTGGATCTGTATGGATGTGAGTGACCTACACATTTTTTTGCCTAAAAAATTGTGGGAATTCTGTGTAAAGACATGTGAGGGGTAATTATGCCTGTTTTAGAGGGTTTAACCAAATTAAAGCAGCATGTACATTAATTTTTTGAATTTAATATCACAATCCTTCTGGATTCTGCAGGTACACACGCTGTTTCTCACCGATTTCTTGTTTTTGCTGACATTTTTGAAGATATCTTTCATATCTATGGGCCAAAACGCAGCTGTGATTATGGCCTAGTGTAAATCATTGATGAGTTAGTAGTGTAGCATTTACTTTAGTAGGTTAGCAGTGCAGGTCATGTTTGCACAGCTCAAGTGCATTTCTATTAATAGTCGCACCTCAGATTTTGTTTCCCTCAGCTGGTTGAAAAATGAAAAAGATCCACCATGTACGAAAAACGTGAGTAAGCGTAAACGCGCAAATTCACTTGCGTCACGGCCCTTCATACGGATTAGAAAACGAGTCATTTGATTGCCTTCAGTGACTAAAGTGCTAATCTTCCCTTCTGTTCGATGAGGCGGTCAGAGAAACGCACATTCAGGCTTTAACGGCGTTTAATCAAATCTGACCCACATACTGGAAGATGTGATTTGGCAGCAACTCTTTTAAATGCAGCTTATTCATGTGCTGCTTTGTGGATGTGAATTTGACTGATGATGTGAGTCCCCGCTTGCAAATAAAAGTGCTGATGCTTTCGGATAATACTGTACCATGGTACTTGGTCTTCAGTGACTACCATATTTATATACTGTACTATGGTATGTGCAACTTACATTACCATTCAAAAGTCTGGGGTCAGTAAGTTTTTACTTAAAGAAATGGATGCATTAAATTGATCAAAAGTGACAGTAAAGACATTTATAATGTTAAAAATGATTTCTGTTTACAATACATGCTGTTGTTTTGAATGTCCTATTCATCAAAGATTCTTAAAAAATAAACAGTATCACAGCTTCCACAAAATTTTGAAGCTGCACAGCTGTTTTCAACATTGATCATATTCGGAAATGTTTCTTGAGCAGCAAATCTGCATATTAGAATGATTTCTGAAGGATCATGTGACAATGAAGACTGAAGTAATGATGCTGAAAATTCAGCTTTGCATCACAGGACAACATAGTCAAGTAGAAAATAGCTATTTTAAGTTGTAAAAATATTTCACAATTTTACTTTTTTTTTTTTTTTTTTTTTTACTGTATTTTTGATCAAATAAATGCAGCCTGGATGAGTAGAACAGACTAAAGGTCATTGTACACTGAGTTCGAAATTTTCATGTGTGTTTTTTCGTATTCATCATTCTAAAAATTTGTCACGCACAGAAACCTTGCACACTGAGTTCGATGCATATTAATTTATCCGTTGTGAAAAAATTCGCAAAACAATACACAATGGAATCTTCAGGCAGTGACGATGATTTTGTTGTCCACTCTCTTCTTAAAAGAGAAAAAGAAAAGACATATTGGGTCCATCCAATTATAAGATATAGACAGGAAGGAGAGAATACTTTTTAACCTCTTTAAGGATCTGCGGGATTATCTCGGGCGATTCAAAGTTTACTTCAGAATGTCAGTAAACTCTGATGCATTGCTAGTGTTACTGTTACATTATAAAGAAGACCATTAATTTCTGTGAACTCAGTGTACAAGGACCCTTGCAGTGCTTTGTGCTGTGAGACGAAGTGGATGAACGCAATTCTGGATTTTGGTCAAAACACATCTCAAAATGCTTGCTACGGATGCGAAAAACACAGAAAATGTAACAGACAAAAGTAGTGTGTAACGTGACTGACACAACATGAGGTTGTATTTTTTTTTTAACATGCAAAAATTTTGGATGGAAATGTGCAATGACCTTAACACATAAAAAAATGTTACTTATATTTGAATGGTAGTGTACTTGAAAGATTCAAACCTTAAACCAGTCCAAGCTGTTTAGGTGTTCTGTTTTGGTGGTTTTAGAGAGTTTTTTTTATGGAAGCCCATTTCTGCCACTTAATAAAGAATAAAAAAAAAGGCAATTGCGAATTTTATTAATTGCAAGGTTTTTTTTTCACAATTGCGAGTGTACATTTTCCGAATTGCTTGATTAAAAAAGTTGCGGTTCTTCTTTTTTTTCTTAGAAATGTGAGATGTAAGCTCGCGAGTTCTACAGTCAGAATTGCATGATATAAACTCGCAAATCTGACTTTTTTCTCAAAATTGTATGTTATAAACTCACAATTGCGAAGTCAGAATTGCAAGACATAAACTCTCATTTATGAGAAATAAACTGGCAATAAATTCTGAGAACATCTAAATCTTTTTTCCCCTCAAAACTGAGATTTATAACTCGCAATTGCATAATCACAATTCTGAGAAAAAAGAGTCAGAATTGCGTAAAAAAGGTCAAAATTGCAAGATTTAAACTTGCAGTTGTGAGAAACAGGGTTCCCATGGGTCCTTAAAAGTTTGTGAATCTGAAAAAAAATTTCAAGGCCCTGAAAAGTTTTTGAAAATAAACATACATAGATACAGGTCCTTGAAAGTGTGTAGATTTATTTTGTGCAAGAAGTTTTCTGGAGAAAATTCCATATTATTCCCTCCGGTCCGCTAATGTGTTATTTTCGCCAACACTTTGTGGCCTATGCATACTAGCTTGCCTGATTTATGTTAGTTATGCACATTTCTGTCAGATCTATTAGATCTCTTACATATGGCCAAAAATTAATGCAAAAAAAAAAAAATGCTTTTTTGCATAGTTGTGTTTGACGCATGAAATGTGTCACTTGAAATGTGTCCACGCATTAAGTCCTTGAATTTGAGGGTACTGGACCTGGAAAGTCCTTGAAAGGTCTTTGAATTTGAAGTTAACCAAGGTGTGGGAACCCTGAAGAAAAAAGTCAAAATTGCAAGTTTATCTTGCAATTCTGACTTTATTTCTCGCAATTGTGAGTTTACAGTATATGACACAATTCTGAGAATCACAATTCTATATCTTACAATTCTTCGGAAAAAAAACGTAATTGCGAGTTTGTGTCACGCAATTCTGAGAAAAAAGCTGCAATAACCTTGTGAGTGGTTATTAAAAAAAAATACCACTGAAAAATTCATTGGTAGAAATAGGCTTCCATAGTTTTTGGACATTTGCATTAGTGTTTTGACCGTTTGTGCTCCAGACAGCTGTGCTGTTAGTTTACTAAGTGATCAGATGCACCATTTTCACCTGCTTGAATGTAAAACAGGTGAAAAAAATCCCACAGAAGCACTTTGAAGTAGGGACCCAAGTCATATCTACAGATAGGACAGCATGTCCCAGTTTGTCCTGGTGTTAAGGTGCAGTGTGTCAGTGTGCCAGTAGGAGGCAGTGAGTTTGCTCTCGTCCTCCACACGTGAGTGTGACAGTGGGAACTGGGTCAGGAACAAAAGAGCCGCTCGCCTTCAATGATACGGAGAAACCTGGAAAAAAAAGATTGAGAAATGAAAACATAATGGGATCGGGCAGGGGGTTCCTGTCTTTTACACATTTGCGTTAAACTGCTGTCGTTAAGACCTCACACGTAAGCACCGAGGCCCACGTACACACACATCATTTCTGCTCACAAACACGCTCTAGCACCAATACTATAATTTGCCAGCTTTGTGCGTAAGAAAAACGACAGTGGAAAACAGAACGTAGGTAGTTTTCAGGAAAGACGTAATCATTGTCGCTGCTGTCTTGATTGTGGGTCTTCCTATAAATATGCGGCCCGTGCCAAGCCTCAGTCCTTGCAGAGTGGCAAAATCAGCAAGACGGCAGCTCTCCAGGTAAAACAGATGCATTTGGGATTTTTCCAATAAAAGCCGTGAGTAGAATGTCAAATCGGAGTGTTTCGTGTGTGTAACTGCTTTGTAAATTTCTTAAAGTCAAACCTTCCAAAGGAAAGAAATCTTTCATCAAAATGTGAAATGGCTGCTCGAAATGGTTGATTTTGCCCATTGGAAATTAATTGGATAATTGGAGCATGGTCAGTTTTAGTAATTTTATTCGTCATTTATTTATTTTTATTTTATTTTTTTTTTAATGTCTATATAGTTTTTAAGTAGGTTTAGTTTTTTTTTGTTTGTTTGTTTTGTTTTGTTTTGTTTTGTTCGTTTTTGTTGTTATTTTTTTTTATTTTAACAGAACTAAACAGAAATGATAAATGTTGCCTTGATTATTAGCTAAAATAATTTTTCATTTATTTATTTTATTTTATTTTTCAGTTGGCATTCATTTTATTTCAATTAACTAATTAATGAAAATGTTTTGTGGTTTTAGTTTTCTGTTGGAGGTGAGAGATTGTACTTGAGTAAAGATTGCGAAGGCACATGAATAGAAAAAATATGATATGCATGGATAAATCATTTATAATAAACATGCAGTGTTACAAAAAAAAATGTCAATATTGATTTCATGGTATCAACTGAACATTGGCTGTCTTGAACAATTGTAATTTACTCATTTATTCATTTTTATTATTTTAAGTTGTTTTTTATAATTTATTATTATGATTATTATTATTATTATTGCTATAATTATTATTTCTTTATTTTCCTGGCAGTTTTACTCGACTGTGACATTACGTTTGTTGTGCTATGATCTCTCTTTAGTTTAGTTTTTAATTACATTTTAGTTTTTATTTTTAGTTATTTTTTACTTCAAGTTAAAGGAAGATGAGAATTGTTGCCTTGATAATTAGCTAAAATATATATATATATTTTTTTATTTTATTTCAGTTAGCATTTTATTTCAAGTAATGAAAATGTTTTGTTGTGGTTTTAGTTTTCTGTTTGAGGTATTGGGATTGTACTTGACTAAAGGTTATGAGGGCATATCAATAAAAAAAAAAAAAAAGATATGCATGGATAAATCATTTACAATAAACACCGCAATATTCCATAAAAATTTTAAATTATTAATATTGATTCATAGTGAGAAATTTGATTTCATGGTATCAACTGAACATTGAAATTATTGGAAATTATTGTAATTTACTCATTTATTCATTTTATTATTTTATGTTGTTTTTTATAGTGTATTTCTATTTATTATTATTATTATTATTATTATTGCTATAATTATTATTTCTGTATTTTCCTGGCAGTTTTACTTGACTTTGATATTACGTTTGTTGTGTAAATTATAAAAAAAATTGTAATTTATTTTAGTTTTTTACCAAAAAACAATTAGCTTTTTAGTTATGGAATAAAACAAGCCCTTCGCTTTTTTTATACAATGGGTTGCAAATGTGTTTTCGTATTTAAAAATGTATTGTCTGTATTTTGTATTGCTTCTTGTGTTTTGCTCAGTATGTGTATGTGTAAACAGGAAGGTTTTTTTTTTTTTTTTTTTTTTTCATTTCCTTAAATCTTCCAACAGAAAATGGCTTATTTGTATTGGACAGATTGTTTTGTGTTTGAACAAGCCTTTGTAGCATCTAGCGATTTTAAAATATAAATGCAATTGCCTTTGTAGGAAATGGTCTGAGCTTCAGTTTGATGTTACATAAATAGTTCTTGCTTGTGGTTGTAAACATTGTCTGCCTTGTGGTCATATATAGATGTAGGAACCTTTTTTTAGTGATGTTTGTTAATGAAAGCATCATATTACTACTTCATATTACTATTTAATGTTACTGGTGTGACCAAACCTCTTACATTAAGTATTAATATTGAGTATAAGTGTCGTCCAGACCTCAATATTTCCTCTAATCATGCGTCTCGTTGCCGTTCTCCACAGAGTCCTATCAGCAGGACAGGGCTGGAGAAGTGGACCAGTCAGATCTATCCAGAGCCTGAGGCGGCATCAGAGGAAGTGCACATGTTTGACTTGGATTGCTTCCTGTCAGACATCTCAGACACGCTGTTCACCATGACCCAGAAACCCAGTCCCTGGAGTGGAGACCGCCAAAACAGTGAGTCCACAGAGGGATGATTCATCCAAAAATTATTTACTCACCTTCATGTCATTCCAGACCCAGAAAATTAGTTTTTGCTCATTAAGATGCACAAATGTACCAAGCTGAACATCACTGATGACAGTAGTTATTAGTGCATGACTTGTAATTAATCAATTAGCCAATTTTAAAATATGCACAAGCAAACAAGGATTATAGACTACTTTTATGGTTTTAGCCATTTTTGGAGCCTGAAAGCACCTGGTCATTCTCTGCATTCATTTTATGAGAAACATATAATCTTATAACCATATAAAAATATAATCTAATTTTAATTAATTGCGTTAAGGTGTTTTAATTTTGGATTTCATAAATGAGACACGATTTTACAGGGTTTCCGCAGGTCTTAAAAAAGTCTTAAGTCTTACATCGCTTTTCCGTAAATTAAGGCCTTGAACAGTATTTAAATCAGAGCAGCAAGTCTTGAATTCATATGATCATGGAATTAATTTTCGTGAGGGATTGTTTCCTCATGTGTTTCATTTTAAAGTGAAGCAAAAGCGTAATTTCTGTGCTATATGGCTTAGGTCGCTCAGTATTCATTAAAAAGTATGTGGTAGATGCTGGTATGTGCTGCTTCATCTGTCAGTCACCTAAAGAAGAACTTGTTGTTTAGATTTTTTTTATAGTAATAAAAATCACTTCGTTTAGTTAGAGAACAGACAATACAATTAAAACTGAACTCAATGCAGTGTGCCGAACAACAGTCGCATCACAGATCAGATTTCATTTTTTATGTGAAGAGAGCAACAAGACTGACAAGAAGAGAGAGGTGAGAAAGACAAGACTATGGCGGAAGAGTTTTAAAACGAAATGCAAAAGCGCCTGTTTTAAAAAAAATTCGGATTTTGAAAAGCTTGTTGACTTCTGCCATTTATCTAAGGTGATAGTGGAAGTTTCATATTTATTTGGTTTCACAGTGTTTGCTGATTTTTATTTATTTAAACTGTGTTTTTTTTTTTTTTTTTTTTAAAGGGGTCATCGGATGCAAAGTTCACTTTTACATGTTGTTTGAACATTAATGTGTGTTGGCAGTGTATATACAAATCTACCCTATAATAATAAAAAATCCATGCAGTGTTTTTTAATTAATCTGTAAAAATGATATTCCCTTTTTCAAATCGAGCCGTTCTCAGATGCCTGTCAGTGTGAGGCTGCTCCCACGATAGTTGATTGACATGAGCGTCTTACCTCAGATCAGCTGTAACAGTCCGACCTTCATTGTTTTAATGCCAGAGCAGGGATGTAAGTTAGACAAGAATATCTCCGAGCGATTGAGGTGTAGTGTTGCTGGATGTAATAATGAACATAGTGGTCGTCATTTACTCCCGACATCTGAGCTGCTGAAGATGCAGTGGATTACGTTTGTTTGTAAAGGGAATGCGCCTCCCGATCTACATATATCCGTCTATGTTCGTGCAAATCATTCGTGATCCAGCTTCACTTACAGCAGAAGTGAGTATAAGGGTTTGTTATGAACCTCTGCAATCACCTTTCCTAATAACGTGCTAGTTAGCAAATTTCGCGGCTAAATGCTGCTAAAGTAAACAATCTCTCAGAGAAGCTGGTCACTCCACAGAGAGTAGAGAGGGGTGGGGTGAGCAGAGCTCATTTGCATTTAAAGGAACAATCCCTCAGAATGAGATGATTTTTGCAGAGCTCATTTTGACAAGGTAAAAAGGGTGTTGTTTTACAAAACCATTGAGAATTTTTAACCAAAGTATATTACAGATTTTTTATTAAGACCCTAAAGAATCATATCAACTTGTTTAAAATGGGCATCCGATGACCCCTTAAACATATATTACATCAAAGTGTATGCCGTGATTTTCAGTTTTTTATACCTATTTAAACATTGTGAAAGTTATTTTATATTAGGCATATAACATGGTGTATTTTTATTTGTTATGTTAATAAAAGTTTATGTTACGTTAATGCAGCTAATTTAAAAGTGAAAGTAGATTGCGCACAACACTTTTACAAGCTACTTAAAAGCAAAGGAAAGTGAAGAAAAGAGGGAAAACTCAAATGAACTAAAAACAAATTGCTTTACGCCAATTTGAAAGTGAAAGTAAAATGTGCACAACGCTTTTACTGAAGGAGAGTGAGGAAAATAGGGAACACTGAAACAAACTAAAAACAAATAATTGCTAGATGCTGAATTGCTGCTAATTTGAAAGTGAAAGTAAAACTCAAACTATAGTTAAAGAACATATTGCTGTATTATTTTCTCTTCGATTTTATTTTATTTTTTTTCCCTTGAATTTTCTTTAGTTGGTCTTAAAAAGGTCTTTAAAAAATCTTAAATTTACCCTCATAAAACCTGCAGAAACCCTGTTTTAGAGATGAGAATTTAGTCACATGAGTTTATAACATTATATTCAGGAAGGATGCCACACCCTAAAACAAGGAACTTTAAAAGAATAAATCCTCCAAACAGAGCAGGGTTAAACACACACATCCTTACAATCCATTTCAATCCTGTTATCTCAGCTTACACGAGTAATGCAGACATGATCCAGCCCGGCTTGACACCATTACAGCCCAATTTGGATGACCTCATGGACATACCAGGTGAGTTTATTGAACTCTTCATATAACTCTTTATTATACTGGCAGTGCTCCGCTTTATAACTCTAGCTAAATTGTTTTATATGCTGTGTGCCGCTCTGCACCCTGGTCCTGGAGCCTCTGACGCACTTGCTTATAAAGAAGTGTAATATGAAAATACATTTACACCTTCCCTCTGTTGGAATTCTAATTAAAAATATAATATAAAAATATAATTTAAATTAAAAATAGTCATTAACAAAATGAATTGATGTAAAAAAAAAAACAAACAAACAATGCAATTAATTTTTAATATTAATATATTTACTTAATATCTGTAGTTTGAATGTTAATAAAAGTATAATTTAAATATACTTTAAATGAAATAGTCATTAACATAATTATAGCATTTTCCTATATTTTTTTCAGTATTAATATATTGATTAATATTAATGAAAACATGTTTCATGTGTAGTTAGAATTGTTGATAATAAATATAATTTAGATGTGATTTAATTATTTAATATTAAATAATAATTTAAATTAAATATAGTCATTAATATAATTAATATAAAAATGTTCAATAATTTTCAATATTAATATACTGATTTAATATTTATAAACAATTGTTTATCTGTAGTTTGAATGTTAATAAAACTATAATTTAAATATAATTGAAATTAAATCATTAACATAATTATTATAACATTTTTCAATATATTAATAAATATAAATAAATTTGGTATTTATGAAGGTTTATATCTGTAATTTGAATGTTAATAATAAGTATAATTTAAATACAAATGTAACATAAAGTTAGATATATACAATTAATTATAGTTCTTAATATAATTAAAAATTGTTTTAAATAATTAATTTTTGGGAACATTGTTTTATCTGTTGTTTGAATGTTAATAAGAAATATAATAACACTTTATAGTCCTTAATATAATTAAAAAACATAAATTGTTAAATATTTCAGTA
This sequence comes from Cirrhinus mrigala, assembly GCA_036247105.1. NCBI lineage: Eukaryota > Metazoa > Chordata > Actinopteri > Cypriniformes > Cyprinidae > Cirrhinus > Cirrhinus mrigala. Next base: position 44,494,712 of record CM070011.1, read on the forward strand.
TAAATATATTTAGTATTTTAATAATATAATATGATATTTATAATAAAATAATATATGAAGATATATAACAATAAATTATTAAGAATTAATATTAATTGGTAATGGATAAAAATGGTTAAAATTAAATAGGTGATGAATATATATATATGTGTATATATATATATATATATATGTGTGTGTGTGTGTGTAGTTTATAAATAGTAGCTGTCAAGCTGTAGGGAAGTGCAAAAGTTAATTTGCGCAAAGCCGCCTGTGTTTCACTATTGGTCGAGTGTCTAAAGGGCAATGAGTGAGTTTAACCCCTTTGTGGCATTGGTGGGATTTCCTCTAAGAACATTTCCTCATCTGTGACAGGGTCATTTAAAGGGTAAAGAGTCAATGACTGAAGAGTGGAAGTCAGACAGGATATGATCAGCCCTGAGTAGTGAGTCATTTGTAGGGATATGTTTACTTTAGTACAGCCTTCCAGTCCAGTCCAGTCCAGTCTATCTTGTCTTTACTGAAAAATCTTTACTAATTTTTATTTTATAACATAAATGTAAGAATAATTAGACATAGACATATTATTGGAGATATAGAATGACGACTGATATTTACAGTTGAGGTCAAAAGTTTGCATACACCTTGCAGAATCTGCAAAATGCATGTTATTGTTTATTTAGTACTGACCTGAATAAGATGTTTCACATAAAAAGACGTTTACATATAGTCCACAAGAGAAAATAATAGTTGAATTTATAAAAATGACAGATTTTTGATACTATGTTGTTACCTAAATGATAACAACCTTCAGGTCCCACAAAGTCTTTGGTTTTTCAGCATTTTTGTGTAATTAAATCCTTTCCAACAATGACTGTATGATTTTTACATCCATCTTTTCACATTGAGGGCAACTGAGGGACTCTTATGCAACTATTACAGAAGGTTCAAACACTCACTGATGCTCCAGAAGGAAAATCCATGCTTTAAGAGCTGGGGGTGAAAACTTTTGGAATTTAAAGATCAGGGTAAATTTAACTAATTTTGTCTTCTGGGAAACAAGTAAGTATCTTCTGTAGCTTCTGAAGGGCAGTATTAAATGAAAGAAATATGATTTTTGGGCAAAATAAGAAAAATGTACATATCTTAATTGTGTTCAGAAGTTTTCACCCCCTGGCTCTTAATGCATCGTTTTTCCTTCTGAAGCATCAGTGAGTGTTTGAACCTTCTGTAATAGTTGCATAAGAGTCCCTCAGTTGTCCTTAGTGTGAAAAGATGCATCTCAAAACCATACAGTCATTGTTGGAAAGGGTTCAAATACACAAAAATGCTGAAAACCAAAGAATTTGTGGGACCTGAAGGATTTTTCTGTAGAACAGGGAATAAGGGACTCATGAACAACTATCACTAAACAAAAAAACACAGCTGTGGATCATTCAGGTAACAACACAGTAAGAATCAAGTGTATGTAAACTTTTGAAAGTGGTAAATTTTATAAATTTAAGTATTATTTTCTCTATGGACTACATGTAAACATCTTTTATGTGAAATATCTTATTTAGGTCAGTACAAAATAATAAATAACATGCATTTTGTTTGATCCCTATTATTTTGGTAAAATAATTGCAAACATTTTATGTACTTATCTGCTATACTGTTCTCATTCATTTATATTACAAGCACCAGAATTTCATCACTTCTGGGTCTCTGAATAAAATTAAGCTGTTTTTCCTCCATATTCTCATTGTATCATACTATATGAGTCATTAAAGCCTAATGTATCAACAAAACACATGTGGACTTGTAGAGTAGCACTATCAGGGTGTCTGCAATGGACTTGTGCACCAGCATATGACTGTCATGTTCCTGGCAGTGTTTGGGGTGGTCAGCTGGCAGGACTCACGAGGCTCTGGACACGCTGTCCGTCTCATTTCATTGTGGGGCTGCCAGCTTTCTCACAAATATAAACACAGACTCCACGAGCTTTGAGCAAAGATGTGCTTCCATGTTCTTCTTACTGAATCGTATGGTAGAGATTAGCTTTATATATTCTGCTCAGTAGCATCACAGTGGTAAGTGTTCTTATGATAATGTAAATTCACTCTACTGAAGTGTGCATATGGCTTTGTGAAACATTACGGTCTTGTATTTAATGGCCACATGAAGCACGTATCATCCGAGGTGGAAAATACCTTACCCAGAAGCCATTCTGATTGGTTGCATGTGGGTTTGGCAGGTCTAGAGGAATAGTTTAGATACTGTGAGAGACTAAAGTATGCTGCATGGACGCTTGCTTGTAGTGGAGACTTTAGATTCATCACTTCACCTTTGTGTGGCAGTTGACGTGTCGGAATTTTCAGGGTATCTCAGAAGATAAATGTGAGTCATTCTCATTCTCACCTACTGAAGAATTAACCCTCATTCTCGTGGCTTTCTAGACATTTTCATGAGTTTCCGCGGGCAGCCGACGGAGCATGTGGGTTATTCAGACTGCAGCTTCTTTGAGAGTTCATCTAGCGGGACGTTTCCTGCAACTCCTTCGTCTGCCGTCACCAGTCAGATGATACACACAGAATCTCTGCTAGCACAGGTACAACACTCATTCATGGTTAAAAAAACAAAATGTGTTATTGTATGCAAACGTGCCTGTTTTCTCAAATGATTCCCCCGTCTGCCATTTGTCAAAATAATAATAATAATATTCATAATAATATTTATTATTATATTAAAATGTCTTTTTATTGATATTGAAATATTTTTTTGTAATATTTTTATCTCTTTAATTTTTTTCATTTAGCATGATACACATTTCAACTTGCTTAGAACAAAATGACTAAATAACAATAAAATAATACTATTATATTATATTATATTATATTATATTATATTATATTATATTATATTGTATTGTATTGTATTGCATTGTATTATATTATATTAATTTTTACCATGATTATAAGCGTAATACACATTTTAACTTGCTTAGAATAAAATTAATAAATGACAATAAAATAAATACTATTATTACATTATATTATATTATGTTGTGTTGTATTATATTATCATTATTACTATGGTTATAAGCATAGTACACATTTCAACTTGCTTAAAATAAAATTACTAAATAACAATAAAAGAAATACTTTTAAATTATATTATATTATATTATATTATATTATATTATATTATATTATATTTTCGTGGTTATAACAGTTCACATTTTAACATGAGGTTAAAATGTTTAATATAATAATTAAACATTTTATGGATTATGATGCTGACCTTGTTTGCCATGTAAACAGCCCCGATGCTAACATGATATTAAAAATAAACAAACACATTTCAATATGTTTTGAATAAAATAAATAAAAAATTAAATTAAACAATACAATTTAAAAAATGAAATAATTATATTATATTGTAATTAATAGCATTGTTGGTTCGCATTTCAACAAAAATATTTAAAATAAAATGAACTGAAAAAATTATATATTATAATTATTTGAGTTATATATTATATTTGATATATAATCATTTATTTATTTTATTTTATTTTATTTTATACGTTTTAATGTTTGAAAAGTGTGCCAGTCTTTCAGACTGTTTATCTCATGAGAGTTCACATAAATTTAATATGTGTAAGAATGTGTAAGTTTGACCTTTGTCAAATAATTTCACTTTTATTTTTTTTCATTTTTAGCCTCCTCTCTCAGCTGAAAGTTTATCACAGCCTTCCCCATCTGCAAACCTACCTGGACCCAGTTATCCTCGCCAAACCATCAACCCTGACATGACATTCAACCCCAGTGGTGAAACCTCAGAGCCCAAGTTCAAAGGTCACTCAGAATACATTGGTGACTTCCATCACCCTCTGAACCTCTCGTCTGGCCTTGTCCCGTACGGTCCGCATACGTCGTTTAGTGGTCACGTCACTGAGATGCCGGGTATCATGGCACAGGAAAGCCATTACCCATCAGCCTGCCTCAGACACAGATATTCCTCCAGCCAGTCACGGTCCTGCGCGACTGCCACGTCCACGGTCATCACACACACCGGCTCTGCCACGACCGTCCTGCCACTGGATGCCCAGCATGGGCATGGATACTCCAGCATGGCTGAGATGTTTCCTCCTGCCACCTGCATGTCTTTAAGCTACCAACCCATGACGGCTACCCCGTCTCTGCCTTCGCCTGGCGTCTCTCACTGCTTCTCTGTGCCGCAGCAGGTGGGTGTGGCCACTGGCGGGGGGAAGCACAAACAAAAGACTGGAGGAGGCCAGTTGGTTCCCAGGGTGATGACTTCATCTACAACCCCGCCCACTCAGACGAGCTGCCTGGCCAATCTGCTCTCTTCCAGATCTCAAGAGCGTATGTAGATGCGTGATTCATTTGTCATTTTTCTGCTTAGTGTCTTAAATAATGAAATATTAAATTAAAAATGTGAAAAAAAAAAAAAAAACTTAAAAAATAAAAATGTTGCCTTGGCAGCTAAATGAAATAAAGTTTTAGTGTAATTTCTAAAATTACTAAAAACAAAATAAAAATAAATGAAAGCTAAATAGAAATAATTTTAAAAAGTAATCAAAAAAACTAAGTCACTTAGAAAAATGAAATGTTGCCTTGGCAACTAACTGAAATAAAATAAGTTTCAGTTGAAGTACTAAAATTAATAAAACTAAAACTGAAAAAAAAAGATGAAAGCACAAAACAGAATTTTAATCAAAAAGGCAAAATCGCTTAAAAAAATAACTAGAAATTAAACAAAAATTAAAATAAAGTTAAAATATAAAAATCTAACTTAATTCTAATTTTATAAATAATTAAATTGTGTATATATAGATAATAGTAAAATAACACTGATGTAAACATGTATTATATCATGTATTAATGTAAAAATAATTTTTGTTCATTAAATTAAAGCTGAAAAAAATATATAAATATTACAATGCCTTGGCAACTAACTGAAACAAGTTTCAGCTGAAGTACTAAAATTAATTCAACTGAAACTGAAATAAAAATGAAAAAAAAGACAAAAGCTCATAAAATTTTAATCAAAAAGACAAAATTGCTCCAAAAAATAACTAGAAATTAAACAAAAATTAAAATAACAAAAACGTAAAATATAAAAATCGAACTTAATTCTAATTTTAGAAATAATTTCATTGTGTGTATATATAAATAATAGTAAAATAACACTTATGTTAACATATTATATCATGTATTAATGTAAAAATTATTTTTGTTGTTTGCTGAATTAAAGCTGATAAAGTATAAATATTAGATGATAAATAAAACAACTTATAAATGTTACCTTGGCAACTAACTGAAATTAAACTACTAAAATTAATTAAATTAAAACTGAAATAAAAATGAAAAAAGAAGACAAAAGCTCATAAAATTTTAATCAAAAAGACAAATTTGCTCAGAAAAATAACTAGAAATTAAACAAAAATTAAAATAACAAAAAATGTAAAATATAAAAATCAAACTTTAATTCTAATTTTGTAAATAATTAAATTGTGTATATAAATAATAATAAAATAACACTAATGTTAACATGTATTATATTCTGTATTAATGTAAAAAAAAAGGTAATTGAATTAAAAAATATTAAATGATATGTAGAACGATTTACACTAAAATGAACTAACTTAAAATAATTTTCAGTTTGAGTGCTAAAATAATAAAACTAAAACTGAAATAAAAAAAGAAGTGCATAACAAAATTTTTAAACAAAATAAAATTAAAATGACAAATTAGAATAAAATAAACAATTCTGTAAAAAAATTATATAATAAAATATTTATTATTTCAAATATTTTTTATTTTTATTTATTGTTAATTATTTTCTGTGATATTTAAAAGCATTGCTTAACATTTCTAAAATCTTTATAGGAAAACCAGCATTGAGTTTTGATGCTCCTTCAACAGGGTTAAAAGGCCACAGACCATCATCACCCATCTCTCCGGTAAGCGTTCCTCATAGCAAAATAAAATATTAGTAAAAGCACTAATATTTTAAAAATATTAAAATATTAATAAAAGCACACTGTAAAACAAGTGCAAATAATAAAAACACAACACAACACACACTGTTTTAAACACAAACACAAACAGATATTTAGATGAGAGGCTGGAGTAATAATGATATAATAATAATAATAATATATATTTTAAAATAGAACACAACTATTTTAAACTTTAATAGTCTTCTATGATATTACAGTTTTTACTATATTTTTTAACAAATAAAATACAGCTTTGGTAAGTAGAAAGCACTTCTTTCAAAAACATTAAAAAATCCTAATTATTTGTCCATGACAGCCAAAGAGCAGCGGTCGAGGAGGATCCCAGATTTCCCACAATCCCCCCTGGGCCTCTCCTGCAGTCCCACCACTGTCACCGTTACACTGTCAGACGCACATGCAAACCCACGGCCACGGCGGCACCTTGCAGGGAAGCACTATCTCCTCTCTGCTCACACAAACGCCGCTTCTCGTCCCCAAAACAGAAAAACTCTCCCCAGTACAAATGCACGCAAGCGACAGGACCAGTTTAACAGGTGTGTTGATTTGAGTGTTTTTTTTTTTAGGAATAGTTCACTCAAAAATGACAATTTGAAAAGTACTGACCCTCAGGCCATCCAAGATGTAGATGGGTTAGAAATAGATTTTGAGAAATGTATCATTCCATCACTTGCTCACCAATGGATCCTCTACAGTGAATGGGTACCATGAGAATGAGAGTCAAAACAGCTGATAAAAACATTACAATAATCCACAAGTAATCCACACCACTCCAGTCCGTCGATTAATGTCTTGTGACACTTTCTCTAGAGAAAAAGTCATCTGGTCTGAATCAGGAGAGAACTCTGCACAGGTCAAGTACCATTTACAAGCCAAAGAAGCTCTAAATAAATATATGGGATGGGTGGATTTTTTTTTACTGTAGTAAGAAATGGATCATGGAAGCAATGGTTTGCATTTAAAAACGTCTTAATGATGGATTTGTTTCTTACAAATATGCAGTTTTTGCTTCACAAGACATTAATTGATGGACTGGAGTGGTGTGGATTACTTGTGGATTATTATTTTTATCCGCTGTTTTGACTCTTATTCTGACGGCACCCATTCACTGTAGAGGATCCATTGGTGAGCAAATGACAGAATGATACATTTCTCTAAATCTGATGAAGAAACAAACTCATCTATATCTTGTAGATGTCCTGAGGGTGGTTACATTATCAGCAAATTACAGTTAAAGGATATTTACATTTACAACTATATAATGTCACGCATAATAACTCTTAATTCACAAGTAATGAAATGTCTCATTTTAAAATGTACTTTTAGTTAGCTTTTCAGGAAACATGGGACAGACGTCACCTACGAATCAACCGGAGAAAAGCCCAGAGTCGTTGCCTGGACAAGCCAAGATGGAGTCCTCAAGAGTAAAAACACAAATCCATACTCTAAACTCATTTATTTTATAACCCACAGTTTGTATTTCTAATGTTGTCTTGTCTTACAGACAGATACACGACGGATCACACACATTTCTGCAGAGCAGAAGAGACGGTTCAACATCAAGCTCGGCTTTGACACGTTACACAGTCTGGTGACGACTCTCAGCTCACAGCCGAGTATAAAGGTAACACTTGTTTCACTACTATATCAGTCCTCACTTGAGAAAATGAAGTGTGCTTAATTGTATTGAGTGTGTACTTTTTAAAAAAACTCTACTTGCAGAAAATATAATATTAATGAAATAAAAGGTCACTCAAGTGTACTTAGACACTTTCATGACTATGTTTCTTAACACACTTGAGTACATTTTTAAAAGTGCACTTTATAAATATGTCAAATTAAAAGTTTTACTTTAAAGTGCATTTTCAATAATTACAGTTTAATAATCCTTTGCTTTAAAGTACACTTACATTGATGTGTTGGCTATTAAAGCACATAGAAAGTGCTTGATTATAATTTCATCTGTAGTGTGGTCCTGGATATAATATTTAAAGTTAAAGTATTTTAAAGTTTCCATGGTGACTAACTGAAATAGTATAAATTGAAGGTGAAGTATCAAAATTACTAAAAATAAATTAAAGCTGAATAAAAATATAAAAAGTAAACAAAAACAAATTTTGAAAAATGACAGAAATGACTAATTTAAACTAATTAAAACAAAAAAATAAAAATAAAAGTTTATTTAAAATATTAACATGAAAATATTACTATAAAATTGCTAACTTATACTCAAAATGAAAATAAATATAAAATTAAAATCTAATTTATTAAAATGAATAAATACTGTAAAAACAACTTTCAATAAAAATGACATTAAAGTATATTTTAGTTTACCATAAATGCTTGTCAGTACATTTGGCAAAACACTTTATATATTTTAAAGTAGAAGTAAATCATATAAAGCACTCTTAAGTTCAACTAATTGCATTTAGTATAAATTTAAATTATAATATGTTTTCATTTAATTGTAAATAATATGCATTTTTAAATATATTTTAACCCTTTAACTCTCACTCCTATTTTTGAACACAGACATAAAAATGCACTATCCAGACTTACATTTTTAAAATTCATGAATGAAAACATTTTGTGATATGATTTTGATGTACATTTTCCATGGTAATGTAATGTCTGATTTTAAAATGCCTTTCAAAGGATGAATTTTGAGATTTTAAGTTTTGAACTGATATATAATTTCTTATGATTTGACTATGAAAGTGTGATAGGGAAAAAGGCAACAAAGAAAGTCTTTTGTGACAAAGGTCAGAACTCATGTTATGATATAGATTTTTTTAAGTTGCACTCTTGACATATATTAATCTGTTACTTTTCCTACATAATTGGTAACACAAAACTATCTGCATTTAGTATAAATTTAAACTATGATATGTTTTAATTTAATTGTAAATAACATGCATTTAAGTGTCCAAAAACATTCAGTTTAGTTCACACTAAAGTATATTGTTTCCATAATAAGTCTTTTTTTTTTTTACAAGGGAATAATAGCTATGCATTTTAGCTTCTAAGTTACTTCAGTTAAATATGTGTGGGAGAATTCAGCTGAAGATTGATGCTGACTGCAACACTCAGCTTCCAGCAGATTGTCTGCAGCATCTACTATAGTCTCATCTGGTTTAATATCTTCAATCGCGCTTCCTCCACCTCTGTACTCTCATTCCCACTGCTCTCAGATCAGTAAGGCCACGACGCTGCAGAAGACGGCGGAGTACATCAGTAAGATGCAGCAGGAGAGAGCTCAGCTCCACGAGGAAGCCCAGAGACTCAGAGACGAGATCCTCATGCTTAACACTGCCATCAAGTAAGTGTGTTTGAGCTGTTTTACAACGTGTTGAACATAGTTATGAGAGAGATTAACATTAATGTGTTAGAGTAATTGTATCTGAACTGTGTGTACACAGTGCATGTCAGCAGCAGCTTCCGGCTACAGGCGTCCCAGTAACTCGACAGAGATTTGACCACATGAGGGAGAAATTCAGAGAGTATGTGAGAGCTCAAACGCTGCAGAACTGGAAGTTCTGGATCGTATCCTTAAAAGATGTTTCAAATCTGAAATAAAATTGCTGATTGACATCCAAAGTCTTTTTTGGTTAAGCAACCCAGGTGAACAGGGTACTGATATCAACATACTTCTACAGTTGATTAAAAAAGTTGTAAATGTTAAGTTTAAATATTCAAATAAAGCATTAAATATATTAAATATGCACTAATTAAATATGCAGTATCTATAATTAAATATACACTAATTAGCATACATTTCCAGAACAGAAATCCGAACATTGGATGAATTGGCTTGATTTTGACAAATTAGAGCCAAAGGTTTTTATGGAAGGGAGTTTGGCTATTTTTTGTCACTCCATAAATCAGAAAACACTGTCAACAGTCAGAAGAAATACATTTTCACAATGTTTTTAGGAATAAAATGTTGTAGTATGAATAATTTATGAACAAACACCTCTGTAAAGGTTGGTGATAAACTATAGTTTTGGATGCATATAGGTGAAGTGTTAGAAGACATGTTATGGAAGTAAAATAGATTTGAAATTGACCAATGCATGAAAAGAAAAGTTTTTGGCTGTGTTTTTGTGGAGATCAGCATCCAAAACATCTGTGCTGGTCCTATTAACAGGTTTAATTCTGTAAAGATGCAAGTCATCCACATCTTCATATTTCCCTAAACTGCAGCCCGTTCTTTTAGTTCAGCATCATTATCGAACCGTTGTTCGAGTCGTTTAACGGGATGGTGTCCACAGCCAGTGTTGATGATCTGTGTCGCAGCACTTTGTCCTGGATGGACCAGCACTGCTCTCTGCCCACGCTCAGACCCAGTGAGTGACTAGCACCTCTATATAATGCTACTTCCTGTTTCACTTTCACACTTCCTTCTCTCAGACCTCATAATAATTTACTGCCTTTCTGAACAAACCACTTTCTATGTCGTGGCATATTTATCACTCCCTGCTTTCTTGTTTTCGTGTGTGTGTGTATTTTTTAACTGTATAGCATTTTACAAAAGCAGTAAGGCTTTAGAGGACGATTTTACCACAATTTCACCATGATTTTACCACAGTTAAGGGGTGTTTTTAAGCATGATGCAAGACAGAATGATGATCAACTCACTATATTAATGCATTAATTATACTTTATGATATTATATAAATAAACGCTAACCCCACACAGCGACATTCAAATATTGCATTAAACAGTGAAAACACTGTGCTTTAAATCACAACTTAATAAAAAATAAAGGTAAATAATCATATAATCATATTAACTTACCGTATAATCCTGCTTGCTGCGAATTGCGTGACCGCTTGACGAGGAGACGAGTGAAGAATCCTGAAAGTTTGATGAAGTGGAAAAATAAACAAACCGGTTGGGTTAAAATAACCCAACTCGCGTGTTCAGTGGTGAAAGAACACCTAGAGTCCATTTGACCCAGCATGATCAACCCAACTGTGTGTTTACAGTACCTCAAACAACCCAGAATTTTGACCCAGCACAATTAACCCAACAATGTGTTTACAGAAATAACCCAGCACTTTTTAGAGTGTAGTATATTGTTATTTATCTATATATCTTTTTTTAGAATTTGAAAGATAAGACATTGTTTGATAAGTGAGATCTCTGTTTGAAGTCCTTAAAAATAAAAAAAGTAGTCCTTGAAAATCCTGGAATTTCATTTTACAGTATCTGACGAATCACGTAAAATGCTGATTTGCTGCTTAAGAAACATTTCTCATTGTTATCAATGTTGAAAACGTGCTGCTTCATATTTTTGTGGAGGCTTTAATACTTCTTGTTTCAGTGTTCTTTGATGAATATAGTTTAAAAGAAGAGCATTTATTTGAAGTAGAAATGTTTTGTAACATAAATGTCTTTACTTTCACTTTTGATAAATTTAATGTATCCTTGCTGAATGAAAATATTAATTTCTTTCAAAAAAAAATTTTTTTTGATATTTAAAATAATTCTCTCGCCATGTAAAATTTGTTGCCAAGCAACAGAATCAATCAAAAGTCACCAGTGTGTGTTTATCTACATTTTACAACAGCAGAACCTGTTTTTCCAATCTGAAACCGCATCAGCTCTATCGGGTAATATCAGTTTTATCGTAATACATCTGCAATGTCTTGTCTCTGTGTTTCTCTCCAGCTGTTTTGAGTTCTCTTCGTCTGCTCAGCACCTCCACATCAATCCTCTCAGACCCCAGTCTGGTTCCTGAACAGGCCGTCCAGGCCGTCACTCACGGACATTCATCCCACAACTACAGCCAATGACAGCACATGTCTCAGAACCACAGCCAATCATACGACCCACATACGCATCCAATCAGAACATTCGTCCCACAGCAATGACCAACAACAGTGTACTCTCTCACAAATGCAGCCAATGATGGTCTTTCTCACAAATGTGCAAGTGCTTATTGATGGCAAAGTGACTACAGATTTGATTTAGTTATTTATAATTATCGGAATTGATGCAAAGAAGATAAAGGAATGGACGTGATCCAGAATGAAGCTCAGTTTTAGCAAATCAATGGGCTCAATAGATTCAATTCAGTTCAGTGCAACCAATGCACTTTTTCATGCATTTTTCACGTACCGTATAATGCCTTATTGATGAAGACTCAGCATACGTTTCTTCTGTTTATGTTACTGTTTTGTAATTCTCAAAAAATATCAGTGAATATGAGTGTGATATGGTTGGACATATTATCTATAATGTTCTGTGCCTTGTTTACGTTTCCACATGTAATTTCAGCTTTGGACTGTTCAACTAGTCTTTTAAACAATTCCTCCAAGGAATAAATGTAAAATGGACTTTTTCTTAGAATGTGTTTGTTTTGCAGTGATGGCCTTTATGTTTTGATGGCAGATCACACTCATATGGTAAGCTTTGCTGTCCTGTAACTTTCTGTAAAGCATTAGAGGCACAAATCCCATGTTTTTTCCGAGGCTATTAGGTGAACTATTATCTAGCATATTATTGAGATTTAATGTCTATACTAAAATGTTACAAAAAAAATGTAATATTACAATGTAAAATTGTAAAATGTAGACAATGTAGATTTACTTGTAGATAAGTAAATCATTTAATTTCCTTTCCCCCATACATTTTTAAATGATTAGAAAAACTGCATCCATCAAGCATGCAGTACTGTTTCAAAAGTTATATTTTAAATGTTGAAGAAAAAAATACGGAAATAATATACCTTCCCTAATAATACCTTCCAAAAATGTAATAGTAGTGTAAAGAAATATTTAAATAAATAGATAAATAATAAATAAACAATACTTTTATTATATTATGCACTTTGTATTTAGCAAAAAAAAAAAAAAAGTTTGTAAAATTGTAAAGTGTGGAGTGTAGACAAGTAAATCATTTATTTGTTTTTCAGATTTTAAATGATTAGACACTGCATTCATCAAGCATGCAGTTCTGTTTCAAAAGTTATAAGAAAAATACCAAAAAAATACTGAATACATTTATATTTCTAATATTGTGAAATATTATTGCAACTTAAAATAACTGTAATAAATTTTTTATGTCAAACCTGAATTTTCGAGTTAGAGTCAGTGTCACATGATCCTTCAGAAATCATTCTAATATGCAGATTTTCTGCTTATTATTATTATTATTATTATTTTAATGTTGAAGAAACAGATATGGAAATAATACTGTCCAAACATTTAATAGTAGTGTAAAGAAAAATAAAATAAATAAATAATATTTTTATTATATTAAGAACTTTGTATTTAGCAAAAAAAAAAAAAAATGATACGTAAGAAAAATCCTACATTGTTTAAAAAGAACCGTTTCATATATTAAAATTTATTTTCAAAATGCTTGTATAACAAAGAAATGCTCCTGCGGTAAAGCTACATCACCAGGTGTCGCTAGAGAACTCACACTTTTATACTTGTCTTTCCCTCACATTTCACAAGTACCTTTAAATAGCTGTTTTACGAATTCTAGTTATTATTATTAGTTCCTTCGGCTGTTTTTGGGTTCCTACTGTTTTATGTAATCAAATTACTCGTTTTGAAATGACTCAATATTGCAGTACGCCGCGGTTGCTCCTCCTGAGCGTTGGAGGGCGCTGCGCCTGATGCCGTTCGGCTTGAATCGTCCCGTTCTCAGCTCTTGCACTGCTGCCGCTGTCCAGCACCAAGCACTGAGCGTTCAGCACCGCGAGCGGAGGACAGCTCTCGACCCTCCGAGAAAAACACAGCAGACCGCAGCAGAAGCGCTTCAGCCAGCCTCATCTACATCAACACAAACAACCGGTAAGATTATTCACCGCTTCCCATTAAATTTTCGCATTAATAGCGCGTAAATGACGGGAGAATTTGTGTGAACATCAAACACACAACAGCAGAATCGCTACAAGCTCTTAATGTGATTAAACGCGATTATTTTCAACACGCTGATTCTTTTGTTCTTGACATTACGTTTATGTGCCTGTGTAATTAAAACACACACAAATTAGGTTTAATGTGAATATTTTCCGCTCTCAACTTGACCGTCTGGCAAATCGCTGTTTTCGATGATAATAGGACATGTTTGGAATGAACGATGAGCTTTATAGCTGAATCTAAGAATGGATGTATATTTGTTTATGCATTTTGTAAGATTTGTTGCTTTATATAACATAATTGCTCGAGATTTTGATCAAATAACGGTCCCGTGATGGTTTATGACGGTAATCATCATTAGAAATCTGATCCGAGCCATAGAGAAGCGGCATAAGAAATTATGACGGGAATTATGTTTCATTTATGTTTAGAAGAAAAGGGTGAATCTTATAAAATATGTAAAGAATGTGCCACGATCGCATATGTAAATTCTTAGGTAACAAATTTAGGTTATAGAAACGTTATTATAACGTTTTTAAAGGCAAAATCGTTCCTAATAACCTTCAGCTAACTTTATTTTCACCCCAAATATAATATAATATATTTGAACGTGTATTTTTATATTCTGATAACGTTAAAATGTTTTAAAAAATATTGTCGTGATTAGACAGGGTTACAAAAAAAGAACGTTAGAACTAACGTTCTTAGAACGTTCAAGTATAAATAACATGATGTTCAGAGAATGTTCTAAAAACGTTTTCTCTCAGTGTTATGAGTTTATATCAAAGAAAGTTATAAGAACGTTCCATGTAAAGTTCTTTAAGAATGTTTTGTCCTAACATTAATGTAACAAAAAAAAAAAAAAAAAAATAGAGAAAGTTGTGAGAATGGTTCCTGTTAGCTGGGTTGTGTTGATGCATGTTTAGTAATTTTGTAGTATTTATGCTGTTTGTCCAAAATAAATAGCTATAAACTAAGTGTCCCTAGTGAAAAATAAATACTAAAATGTATTTCAAATACATTTATTTAATGCTAAATATACTACAAATAAATGTACATATTATGCACTTAATAAAAATACCCTGTAATTGTAATTTTAGTATACTGGTGTATTTAAAGTCTGCTAAACTGGAACAACTAATTTTGTACTTAATGCACTTTAATTGTGCGGAGGTCCAACTAAAGATGCTTATTTGACTGTGCTAAAGTGGAACTATTGCAAGTATACTTTAAGTACACCTTTTTGCATTTAAGGACTGATATTATGTAAAGATCATACAATCCTCATCAATAGTGGCATTAAAATATATTTTAAGCTTAATATTAAGAAAAGTAGTACTCCAAATTACAATTTTTATATCAGTAAGTCTTGAGCAATATGTCAGTAAATATGTTAGTATACTTGAACTATACTTAGTTTAAAATGAATGCATTTTAAATCTGACTTTTTTTCCCTAGGGGTGTCATTCTAAATACATAATTACCTTGTGCAGCTTCTTATATTTATGCATTATTGTTCTTATACACGTTGCTAAATTACTGAGGTTTAACATGGACATGTTGAAGTGCTACTACAACCTTAATATTCTTTTCATGCTTTTGCTTTTGAATAGTAAAGCTGTGGAGATGAGATTCGTCTGTGTTTTTTAGCCATTAACACCTCTTTGAGGTGTGTGAGGGTCTCTGTTCTCCGCTCACCCTTACCTGAAGAGCTCTACACCCTCTTTATTCAGGGGTCACTGGCTGCTGGTTGTTCAGAAAGAGACAAATGCGCTCACTTAATGGAGGGGAGTTAGTTATCCGCCGCTGGTTGTCAGTAATTTCCCAGGGTGCCGTTTTAGTCTGCATATCCCTATGTAGATTTATTTCAGCATGCGGGCTGATTTGAGGCTGTGTAGTGAAAAGACGTGTCAAGGTAAAGAGGTATAAGAGTAAATACTTCTCACTAAATGTTTAGTTTCATTCAGAGCCTGTAGCAGTGCCATGCATGCTGCAGAGCTGCAGTGTTTGATGGTTTTTAGCTCTTTAAAGCTCATTAAAGCATTGTATCTGGAGTCAGTAAACACTGTTAAGGTGCTAAAGCTTTCATATGTGTGCTGGAATTGTGTTTTCGTGAATTAATGATCCGCTGTGTGCAGTATAGTAAACGGTATAAAACATTACCATTTTGCCACAGAAACGTAAGAATATGAAGATGTTCAGTGTTTGCTGGGTTAATTTTGGGCTGCAGCTGTTGGACAGAAAATTCATTCAGATCAGTTTTGTGTTTGTGGGTGTGTAAACACTGAGAGACTCTCATGGTAATTCATAGGAAATGTGAGTGGTGCTTTTCTGTGCAAAACTCATTGGCATAATCCTAAGGAGTTTTGAGTGTTTGTTAGGTTTTTGCCAAGCGGTTGTGAGAGCGGTTGCTGGGGTGTTGCTAGGTTGTTCTGGGTGGTTGCTAGATAGTTTCTTATTGGTCCAAGTATAAAGCGCATCCTTCAGTGTGTGCATTGGTGGATTATTTTTTTTTTTTCTTTTTTCATTGATTTTATATTCCGGCACTCTTAGAAAAAGGTACAAAAGCTGTCACTCTTCCAAGAGTTACTAATATATACATTTAGAGACTAATATGTACATTTTAGCTACTAAAGTACACCCTTTAGGCGTAAATAAGGTCCAAAGGAGTAGCTTTTGAAAGGGTGCTGTCTCAGTGACAGCTTTTATACCTTTTTTCCTGAGAGTGCAGGTGAAAATTGTAAGTCTAATCACTTCTTATAGTAGTAACAGCAAACCTCTCATTTGACACAATTTGATTTTGATGGATTACAGGCATTATTAGCTGAAGTTTAAGTTAATGATTTGAGCAAGCCTCTAACCCTATGAGTAGAAGTAATAGTAATAGTGATGATTGACTCTACTGTTATCAAAATCAATACACTTCCTTTAAATGAATACTGATTCAGTTGTTGGTCATGAAAATTGCCCAAGTCCGTGTTTTCAGCTTTTTTTTTTTATAGTCTAAACGTCAATCATCGTTTGCCTCTTAGAAATATTTGGAAATGAGCCTAAAGCACAGCTTTCTGAGTGGCTCTGAATGTCCTAATATTTAAATGACTAAATTTAGCACAGTTGTATTGCAATCCATGCTGACTGCTGATCACAGATCAGATGTGTTTATCTGTTTCAAATAAAGGCTACAATTGTTTGCATCATCATCATCAAATCAAATGATGGAGTTGAAACAGTCTGTTTGCGCCCCCTAGGGACCACGTGATCTCATTAATATTCATAGGGGTATTTTTTACACAAAAAAAATATCAACATATTGACAGCTTCTGAAATGTAAACCCTTTTATGCCTACATGAAATGAAACTGATTTATAATTTTCATTGATTGCAACAAATGATTTGTGCATATTTGTATGGCTCTAAAGGTTATTTGTTAAATATGCAGTGTTTAAATATAGAAGTTGCAGATACATTGATATTTTAGACAATATTATCTAAAATCTCTCTGTAACTGTTTAGAACATGTATTCATATTAATTGCTAATATTTCATCAGTTATTGTCAAACACTGAAAAAAAAATGTGAAACAATTTTTTACTCAGAAGTTGCTAATATAGGCAGTACATTTTACATAATTGCAAATAATCACAAAGAAATGGCAAGTAACAATGCCACGTGATCTCATTAATATTCATAGGTGTTTTTACACAAACATAATATTGACAGCTGAAATGCACATGCAAACCCTTTTATGCATACACAAAATGAAACGATGGCAACAAATGATTTGTGTACATTTGCGTGGCTCTAAAGGTTATTTGTTAAATATACAGTGTTTATATATAGAAGTTGCAGATACATTGATATTTTAGACAATATTTTGACTAAATTAGTTTGTAGGCAAAAAAACATTCTCAATTGGTAGTCTTTCAAAGGTAACTGTTTTTACCATGTATTCATATTAATCAGTTATTGTCAAACACTTTTTTTTTTTTTTTTTTTTTACTCAGAAATTGCTAGTATATGCAGTACATTTCACAAATAATTACAAAGAAATGGCAAGTAGCAGTGAATGAAAGGTGAAATTTTGAAGTAGAAAGACTTTTTTTTGCAAAACATATTCTAATAATATTATTATATGCATTATTTACAACTTCGGGTTTTATGGTATAGAGGTTTCAGCGATTCCAGTATTTTTCAAATGCAGGACCACGTGATCTCTTTAATATTCATAGGTGTTTTTTTACACAAACAAAATATCAACATATTGACAGCTTCTGAAATGCAAATCCTTTTATGCATACATGAAATGAAACTGATTTATAAATTGCATTAATTGCAACAAATGATTCGTGCACATTTGCATGCCTCTAAAGGTTATTTGTTAAATATACAGTGTTTATATATAGAAGTTGCAGATACATTAATATTTTTGACAATACTGTGACTAAATCAGTTAGTAGGCAAAAAAAAAATCTCAATTGGTAGTCTTTTCAAAGGTAACTGTTTATACCATGTATTCATATTAATTGCTAATAGTTCATTACATTATATTGTCAAACACTCAGAAGTTGCTAGTATATGCAGTACATTTCACAAATAATTACAAAGAAATGGCAAGTAACAATGAATGAAAGGTGAAATTTTGAAGTAGAAAGACTGTTTTTGCAAAACATGTTCTAATAATATTATTATATGCATTAACTTTGCTTTTATGGTGTATTTTTCAAACGGGTCCTTAAAACTGCATTAAGATGATGAAGTACAAAAATGTCCTCTTTTAATATTTGAATGCCAGCGAAAACAAACACATTCACACTAGTCGGTGCTGCGTTTAAATCTGGGCGTCCGTAAGTCGACTCGGTCTTTCTCTCACCCCATTTTCCTCTTTTCTCTCAGCCTCCATTTTATCAAATGTGTCTCCTCCTGCCATCCTAATTCTCCCATCCGTCGTTCCCCTGAAGGGCACACAGATCCTCGGGGGGCTGGTTAACGTGTGTGTGTTTTCCAGCATATGTCTGTCCTCTAACCGCACACTGGAGTGTGTTTAATGCTAAATGGGAATGTTGACTCTCAGCATGCTTCTGTCTTTTTTTTCCAGTCTATTCGTGTCTATTTATTTTTAGAAATTCACAGCGGTGTCGCTCTTAGAACGGCAGAAGAGTTAGCAGAACTGCATGTAGACCTGTAGAAGATATTTTGCAGAATTTAACCTGTTTTTCATAATGGTAGCTGGGGCTTTAAAGAAAAGAAGAAGAAGGAAAAAAAAACAGTACCATAAAAGCATTATAAAATTAGTTCATATGACTCATGCATTTTATTTCCAAGTCTTCAGAAGTCATACAATGCTTTCATTACTTATTATAAGTCATTATAATACACTTCATGCCAGATGTTTGGTTGTTTGACATCACTGACATGTATTACAGAATGTATAAAGAAGACTTTAAGCAAATAACCATTACAATTTCGATCATATGTTAAAATTTTAAATATAATGTTTAAGACACGTTCTGATGGCCGTAATTCTAATTTTTGTTGTTGTATTATATGGCAATTGGCACAAGAAATAACCACAAAGAAATACAGGTTTGGAAGAACATGAGTAAATGATGACAGTATTTTCCTTTAAGCAGGAGTGTGTGGTCATCTCTGCTCAATGCATTCTGGGTAATCTGGACAGCTCATATCTATACTCATCTGAGTTCAAAGGACATATCAGACAGAATATGCGAAATCCATTTCAAATCAGAATATAAATGGATTCATTTGAGTCACATCAAAGACAGTTAATTTGTAAACCAGCAGCATCTGAGCTGTTCTGACAGCATGTAGTTTGACATCATGAAATGTTTATTCACTTCCATAAATCGCATGTATTTCCTCTGCGGAACGCAAGATATTTTGAATGTGTGATATTCATTCATTCATAATTTATACAGATTTGGATGAATATGAGTTCACAATTATCATTTTTTGGCAAAATATATAAAAATATTTTTGTAGTTATAATAAATACGTTAGTATTGTTGAAATACATTAAAATGTTACTGTTATTAAATAGTTTTGAAGTATTGTTATAATAAAATTATTACTATTGTTTAATAGCATTATTATTGTTTTAATGCAAATATTAATGTTCTTTAGTTATTAATATTAATAATATTAATATTGTCATGTTATATTATATATGAATTAATCATTATTGTTTATAATGTTATAATATAATATTATTGTCACTTGTTTTAGGCCTTAAGCTTACTAAAGTACTTTTTTATTTATTTTAATGAAAGTCTATTTTGAATACAACCATTTCCCACCTTCTAGGAACCGTAGGTAAATTACAGTAGCAAAAACAGCCTGTTTAATTCTTAGTTAACCAGATGTAACCATAACCTGACAATCTCTCACACTGCTTTAATCTGATTTGTGAATGAATCTCCCAGACTGGTTTTTGTGAAGCAGAATGATTCAGAGTAATGACTGGTTCATCACTATTCGTTGTGTTTTCACTGTGTCTCTGTGCTGGATTGCCCTGCTCTGGTCTAGTCTGGTCGGGTCTGGATGTAGGGAGCAGATGAAAGTGCATTATTGAAGAGATGAGGGGAGATGGAGGCCTTCTGTTTGAAGCTTTGCTTCTCATTCATTTGTCTACAGGGACGGCTGAGGATGTCTTCTCTGTGTTTGGATACACCTCATGCACTTCTTCCCAGCCGTTCTTTCTTCTGTTTCTTTTGGCTTCACAGTTGCTGTAATTTAGGGTGTTTGCAACGTTAAAGTCAATGTAACAAAATAGATCTTATTTACAATCTTAATGCATGTTCCTGTTCTTATTGTTGCAGTTACATTATTGCAAAGAAAAAAGTATCCAAATAACCATTAGGCATTTTTTGCAGGTAATGCAGCCTTTATAAAATCTTATTAATCATGACTTTTGATTGTAGACTTTCACTGCAAAAATGATTTTCTGCCTTTTTTCTGATTTTGTCTTATAATTTAATATTCTTAAATCAAGCAAAATGACTTAAGATATTAAGTCTTGTTTTCATGATTAAAACTAGAGCTAATTTCTGGTCATAACAAAGTCATATTTAAGCAAAACACTTTTAATTTTGAATATTTTTCAAACAAAGACAAGACTTAATATCTTATGTCATCTTATGTAAATGTGTCTTGATTTAAGAGTATTTAGCAATTTGTACTGGAGATTACTGGGATTTTTAACCAGCAAAATTCAGTTTGCTTTTTATTGCTGTCTAGGAGAAACGGTTGAGATATTTAAGTGATCGCATTTGTGATTTTTCCATTCTGTGTGTGTTCAGAGATCTGTACATCTGCAGTCTCTTCCTCTGAATAATGGAGTAGCGTGTCTGTCTCAGGAGCTCAGGAGAGTGCGCACACACACACACACACACACACACACACAGATCAGGTGGTCTGGAGCGAATCAGGTTTCCAGATACAATAAGAGGCGTAGCAGCCCTCAAACATCACCACAGCATCTGCTGTGCACCAGCTAAGATGACTCTCTGACTTGTCTGTGTTCAAAGTTAAGCTAAAACAAAAGGATTTGTGTCATAACATTGATAACCACAATAATTACCATTTGTACCCCATTTTATTTAAAAAAAAAACAAAAAACAGATCTGGATTACAGTGAGACACTTAAAATGGAAGCAAGTGGGACTGATCTTTAAACAGTAAAATACTGTTTCAAAAGTGATGAGTATAAGAAAATGATAATTAATTGTCATCATTTTTTTTTTTTTTTTTAGTTTTCCAATATGTTTTTATTTTTGAATCAGTTAAGGACATTTTTGAATCGAAATTGAAAAATATATCAAAATTGCTTTATGC
Source organism: Cirrhinus mrigala (assembly GCA_036247105.1). NCBI lineage: Eukaryota > Metazoa > Chordata > Actinopteri > Cypriniformes > Cyprinidae > Cirrhinus > Cirrhinus mrigala. The sequence continues at coordinate 44,516,444 of CM070011.1, forward strand.
TTTCTGTGATTTATAGTATCTGTCATTGGGGTAAAAAAATTACTTAATTCAAAGTTTAAAAAGATTATTTTTCTGGCCCCATTGACATTTTTTTTCTTTGGTTTGAAGCAAAAACTTACATAATTTCAGTAATTATTTCAAGTCATTTTCCTGTACCTTGTATTAATTTAAGAATTTTAAATATTCACACTGGAAAAGAAAAAAATATATATACTGAGTAAGGGAAATCATTTTTTTTGTGTGTGCATGTTAACCTTACTTTTTATGGTGAAAAAAATCAATTACCTTTTACTGTGTATCCAATTTAATAGCATTGTCACCATGACAAACCAATGTTGTTAACCCCTAAACCCTCAGCTCAAATTATACACAAGTTTTAACAGCAAAATAAATGTACATTTTGGCTGATTCTTATAAAAAGAAAAAGTTTAAAATTAAGTGACACTTGATTTTGTTTTAGATGTATTTAAATTAAAGATTAACTTTAAAAACGCTTGTAACTTTTCTTTACACTTATTTTATATATAAATGTATTTATTTATTTACAGTACTTGCTTACTTTTTTTTATTTTTTGCTTGCTTCTTGCTGGGGTAGTTGGCATGGTGCTTAAAAAAATAAAAATAAAATAAAATAAAAATGTAATTTTCAATCCCTCACCATAACCTCATTTTTTATTAAAAAAAAAAAAATGGTTAAACTGGTCAATGTTATGCCACAAATGCTGACAATTGAGTTCAACTTGTATTGAACCTTCTGCTTGTACTTAAAGTATGTGGGCAGCTGCAGTGCAGTTTTTTGTTCACACTGTGACCAAATACATACTGTGTGTGTGTATGTGTGAGAGAGAGAGAGAGCGAGAGAGAGACACTTTGACTGACAGCTCAAGACAGGTCTTACAGCAGCACTGAACTTTCCTTCCCTCTCTCTGGAGATATTTCCACTTTTTAATAAGGTATCCACACACACACACATACACACACACTCAAAGGTGCTGCATTTACATCACAGATGGTACTCAACAGAAACCATCTGTAATGCAACAAGCATCACTGTATACCCCAGTCCTGTTTCTAATTAGACTCTCAGATCACATGACCTGCTCATTATCTCTGGCTATAAAAGAACAGTGCCATTTATAATTTATTCTGTTGCTGAATTGTTACAGAGAGAAGACAATCAAGTGAACAAACATGCCTTGAGCAGCACAGACAGACAGATAAACACGAAACTAAACTAAACACTCTTCATGCCTGCTCCTACACATTTATTTTATGGCAGTGTCTGTTTACACAGAGGTTAAATAGTCAGTCTTGTTGGCAAAGTTTGTTTTCAGTAACTCCGCCCACCATTGCTCAGATTTGGTATATTTATAATATTGGCATATTACACCAATTTACACTTTGCATTAATAGTATCTGTCACTATTTGTGCTTACTGTAAACAAGATGCTATTGGTTGCTATTTATATGTGCTCTCTATCAACATGTACCTTTTTTTACACTTATTTTAAATAGCTGCTGCTTTAATTTATCAAGTCTAATTTCTAGCACAGCCCCAGTGATATCAGCACAGTCCAATCTCACATATAGTTACAGGAAATGACATTTTAAAGGTTATCATGTGTGTGCTGTCAGAATGACACTGAATGACACCATTCAGAGAAATCCACATGCCTTCATAGTAGGGCTGAAACGATTCCTCGAGTAACTCAAATACAAAAAATCAGGCTTCGTTTAATCCATTTACTGTAACTACACAAGGAACACTGTGTTTCCCCGCGGACCATTATTACTGACGCACAAACCGATAAACGCTGGACGTATTTAAGACCGTAAATTAATGGTGATTAGTTATGATGTCCCTAAGTTAGCTATGTTTTGTGAAAGACTAAGTGTCATTTATGTTGATTGTCTCATTCTCTCTCTGTGACACACAGAAAGTTAGAAAGTTAGTCAATATCAAACGAAGAGTGCCTGATTACAAGTATGATTACAAATGTGATACTGATTTTATGCATCAGTTCATCAATAACATCAATAAACAAGAAGTTAATATTAGGAGACTTACAGTTAGACAGCATATTGCCTGTTTTTGCTCTGTTTCACCAACAAATAACCATTCCAAACACAGCCACAGCACCGTTTTGCATCTTTGAGCAAAATAACGGTGTTTCATTAATGAAAGAATCACCCGTTAAATGATTCAGTTCAATCGCAATGATTCACTTACTTAACAGTGACTTGCTGACACCTACTGGCGGTTTTAATTTCACATTTAAAGTATCTTCATTTTAAAAATGACAAAATATTATTTATGCATTTGTAACTGCAAGTTAAATGCATTCATGTCCTTCTGAGCTGAATTAAATAGTGTGTAAATATGCCTTCATCTAAATGCATCAATTTCATATATATATATATTTGCATTTGCATTTTGATTGTAATTTGGCAAGTAAATGCATTAAATGGGTTTAGTCTTCATGGTCATTAATGTATGCAATTTCAGCAATAAAAATGTAAATTTTTCTAAAATGAAAACAAATTAGTTGTTTATTTTAAGAGACCTGTCTTATTTTTTTCTTGTATATTTAGTATTGTTCTTAATAAAGAAAAACTTCTTATCCGATTACTCGTTTAATCAATGGAATAATCGGTAGAATACTCGCTTGCTAAAATAATTGATAGTTACAGCCCTACTTCATAGAATGGATCTTAGAATTATTACTATGTTCAGAAACATAGTATCAACACACATGAAAGGACAAAATGGGTGCTACATTTTTATCAGAATCTTGATGTAATCTTGATGTTTATCAGAATCCTTCTTCAACAGAAATGCCTGTGGTGTGCTGTTTCTGAGTATCATGCGCTGCAGATGAAGGCAGAGTTGAGGGCACTTACTGTTCTGTTCTCAGAGCTCGATAACAAACACATGATCCCACTGACTTTGAGATCAGGAGGAAGAGAGACACGTTTCTGATTTTGATGCAAGTTTGCAGGTTAAAGTCAAATTGTTTGGCATACAGTGGAATAAGTTTATAATATCTGGATTTTTGCTTTCATTTCCCAAAAAATATGGCCTGAACTTCATCAACAGTAAGCCACAATTAGATTTCTGAAGAAATTGTGAGTGGTGCTTGCTGTGCAAAACTCTGCACTAGGCAGTTAGGATTGTTAGCATGTTTAAGCTCTTAGCTAATTGCTATGAGCATGTTGCTACTCACTGTTAGCATGTGTAGCATGTTGGAAGTGCTATTTGCTAGCATGGGTCAAAAGAACCAAGTGCCATGTCTATACAATGTTCTGATGCAGAGATACAGGTCTTGCTAAATGGTTGCTAGGGTGTTCTGTTTGGTTGCTAGGGAGTGGCTTGGCAGCTGCCAGTGGTGATGCTACAAATGCTGCTTGTCAGTATGAATGATATAAACCAACCCCTGTGTCTGTATAACATTTGGATTTGAAGATGTGCCTCTTTAGGTTTAGGTTGCTAGGATCCTTGATATTAGTTGCTAGGTTGCTGCAAAGTGGGGAAAGTGATTGTGATTTCTTTTTGCTGTCCCGAGTCAAACAAGCCCTTCCCCATGTCTCTACGACACTGTGATCCAAAGATATCCATTTGGGGCTCTAATAATGACAAGAAGTAATAACAATAATATTGTAATATTATTGTTTGTTCATGTCATATATCATCAATAATCAGTACAGAAATATTGATATTTATGCAACATGGTCTTATCAGTTTGTTTAGTACATAATAGAGTTTGTATTCTGTCGTGAATACATACGTTTAATTTAAAGAAGGCTCATGATGTTACACTATTCGGAGTAATCCATTTGGATTAGTGCAGATGTTCTCTTTTTTTAATAGCAGTAGTGTTTTAAAAAGCTTTAATTCAGACATACATCATCTCTGTGAGAGTTGCTAAGGGTTGTTTAAACAAGAAGTCCACTTCTAAAACAAAGATTCACATATAATGTACTCACCCCCTTATCATCCAAGATGTTCGTGTCTTTCTTTCTTCAGTCGTAAAGAAATTTTGCATTTTGAGGAAAACATTTCTGCATTTTTCTCCATATAATGGACTGGTATGGTGGCCTGATTTTGAACTTCCAAAATGCAGTTTAAATGTGGCTTCAAATGATTTTTAATCTCAAATGCTCGTCTTGCCTTGCTCTCCTTGAACTCTGTGTATTCTGACTCAAAACAGTTAGGGTATGTGGAAAAACTCCAATCGTGTTTTCTCCCTCAACTTCAAAAATAATTTCAAAATCATCCTACATCGCTGCAGAAGTACCGACCCAGTCTTTGCAAAGTGAACATGCAAAGAAGATCAAACACCCTTAACAAAAAAGGTAAAACAGCGATATGGGATGATTTTGAAGTTGAGGGAGAACATGAGATGGGAGTTTTTCGACATACCCTAACTGTCATGAACAGGAACAAAAACAGTCCAGGCCGAATAAGACAAGACAAGTGTTTAGCATTAAAAAGTATATAAATTGTATTATTTTTATCAAAATAACCGATCGTTATGCTAGATAAGACCCTTCTTTCTTGGCTGGGATCGTTTACAACCGCATTTGGGATCGTTTGAAGCCGCATTTAAACTGCATTTTAGAAGTTCAAAATCTGGGCACCACAGCAGTCCATTATATGGAGAAAAATCCTGAAATGCTTTCCTCAAAAAACATAATTTCTTTATGACTGAAGAAAGAAAGACATGAACATCTTGGATGACAAGGGGGTAAGTAAATTATTTGTAAATTGTTGTTCTGGAAGCGGATTTCTCCTTTAACACAGGAAACATGTTTGTGTTCAGAAACAGCTGGTTTAAGTTGTACTTTCTCTACATGCGTCTTTACATATTGTTTGATCTCATAGTGTTCTCTCTTTATTTTATTTTTGCTCTTATGCTGGGTTTTTTGTCATTATAGTAGACATCATCTCATGTTTTGTTCAGATCCTTTATTTCCTGAAAGTGCAGAGAAGGAATGGCTGAAGGTCAAACACCTCCTGCCGCAGGACTGTAACATCAGGTTCGTCTTCCTCTTGTATTGGCAGACGCAGCAGGAAGTCACCACATCTGTTGAAGTGGAGTGCGGTGTATGATTGTGTGTAAAGTTGCAGTCATCACTTACATCACTTATAAAGTGAGCGGCGGATGCCGTCCGCAGACAACAGAAAGCCATTATTCCACAGCGCTGCTGTTTTCGCCATTGCTGTTTATGGATGGGCTGTGTGGTTTTTAATGCAATTTGTTTACATGGTTTGATGTGCATGTTATCTGTGGCATGTTGGCACGAAAGTTCAAAGAGCATGCTTTTTTTTTTTTTTTTTCCTCACTTTATTTTGATTTTCCAACTCAGCAGGTTACACCATACAATTACAGATCAAGAGTTACTGAAGAATAGTAGAATTATTGATGGCATGTATATGTACTTAGTTCTACACAAATAAACATCTGAAAGAGAAAAAAAAAACCCAACAACATCAACAACCATCAAAAAGGGGTATTGAATAATAATATTACAACATAATGATTTTAAAACAAGCAGTTATATAAATAAACAGAAGGTCATGAGCATGCCCCTGTTTAAACAGACATATAAATCATAAATATTTTTGTTCAATTTGAACAATAAATATTAAAATTAAAAAGTACTTTTTTTTTTTTTTTTGGTTGGTAAGATTTTTAATGTTTTTGAAGTTTCTTCTGCTTACCAAGGCTGCATTTATTTGATCAAAAATTACAATAAAAACTGATATTGTGAAATATTATTGCAATTGAATATCAACAGTTCCTATGTGAATATATTGTAAAATTTATTTTTGGGATGCAAAGCTGAATTTTTAGCATCATTACTCCATTCTTCAGTTTAAACATGATCCTTTAGAAATCATTTTAACATGCTAATTTGCTGCTCAATAAACATTCACTGTTTACAATATTGAAAACAGTTGTGATGTTGCATGTTTTTGTGCAAATGGTGATACATTTATTTATTTCAGGATTCTTTGAGGATAGAAAGTTCAACAGAACAGCATTTGTTTGAAATAGAAATTTTGTAACATTTTAAATGTCTTTACTGTCACTTTTGATCAATTTAATGTATGATTGCTCAATAAAACTATTCATTTGTTTTGTAGTGAGTAGTATACATTTTAAAATGATAATTTGATCAACTTTTAGTAATAATCTATTCTAGGATATCAATTTCCTCAAAGCTAATAGACATACAGTATGAGTAAAAACAAGTCCATCCGTACAGTTTATCGCATTCAGTATTGAGTTTCACTTGAATATATGTTGCATTGTGTACGTAAAATAGGTTGCATGCAGCTTTAATCTTCTCCCAGTGGAATCTCTTGTATTGTAAAAAGCAAAGGCAGTCAAGCAGTAGCTGTGAAGGTTATGATGATATGATTATATGAGAGGAACCTGGTAGAACACTGACTGTGTGATGATCATCCATCCATGTAGAGAGACAGAAAGAGAGGTCAACAGCTGGCGGAAATGGACGCAGAGAGCGAATTTTGTGTCCATATGCCTCAGGGTGGAGAGAAGGGCTGTCTGACCTTTTGCAGCAAATGGAGATGACTTCATGTGAGCTGCGCCCGTGGCTGGTGAATAACAGAACCTCGTTGTCTCGCTCTCGCAGTCTCTGATATCTGTCACAATACACTCACGGCTGACATGCAGAACGTACGCATGTATGCGTGATTATGCACACGCATGCTTGTGTGTCTGGCATTTTGTGGGAGTGTTAAATCATTTATGCGTGATGGATGTTGTGTTGTTTTGCACAGATAAGCGAGAAGAGACAAGCAGGCGATCGCTGTTGAAGATCTCAATATTTTTTGCCCTAATCTTTGTTTATGGATTTGCTCTGAAATGGCTTAAAGGATTTTTTTTTTCAATAATAGGAACCAAACAGAACAGCCATTTTAGCCCAGTAGTTGCAAAATGCAAGAAGAATCATGCAAAAAATAAATATATAAATAAATGAAAGAAAGAAATGAATAGTTTTATTCAGCAAGGATGCATTAAATTGCTCAAAAGTGACAGTAAAGACATTTATAATGTTAGAGAATTTTTTTTTTACTTTCTATTCATCAAATAATCCTGAAAAGAAATTAGAACAAAAATATTAAGGATTTGTTTTACATTTAATGATAATAATCATCTTTTTTTTTTTTGAACAAACAGCATATTAGAATGATTTCTGAAGGATCATGTGACACTGAAGACTGGAGTAATGATGCTGAAAATTCAGCTTTGATCACAGCAATCAATTATATCTGAAAGTTTGTTCAAATAGAAAATGGTGCTTTAAAATTGTAATAATTTTTCTCAATATATTGACATTTTTGCTGCATTTTGGTCAAATAAATGTAGGTTTGGTGAGCAGTAGAGACTGTTTAAAAAAAAACATTACAAATCTTCACTTAAACATTTGACCAGGAGTGCATATTTTAGCTAAACTATTTTAAAACATAAAATGACAATCAGGGATTGAGTAATTATTCATTTTGAAGATAATATTTGGACAGTTTGAACTGATTCAAAGAAATGAATCAAACCAAATATAATGGCATTTTTGCTGCTGGCTGTGAATACAGAGATAATCTTAAAACATTTCTGTTTTAATGATTTCATGCTTATGAGTTGCCAGACTAGTTTTGCTCTTTAGGAGATTAATGGCCAAAAAAAAAAAAATAATAATTGTAATATTGCTTTATTTTATAGACAGACCGATAGTGCTGTGTTAGGAAAGCATATTTGATTATTCAGCTCACTTGGCTGTAAAATGCAATATAATATGAAAAAAAAAAAAAAAATGATTTTGTGTTTTGTCACGCTACGCTGCTACATGTTGGAAAATTGCCTTTTTTAAAAAAAGCAGCCTGAAGACACGATACTGAAAGATTTATTAAAGTTAGTAGCATCTCTGCTGTTAGTTAGTTAGTTAATTAGTTGCTCCCCACCACTGCAGGTCTAACCTTCACCCGCCGTTCATTTGTATTCCACAAGCTTCTGCCACCTGCATCAATTAAACACCACAAAACGTGTATGTGAGAAAGAGCGGCTGAGATCCAGTCGTGGAATATCAAGGGAAATTTCATGCCTGCTGCTCTTTCCGTCAGGGTAAAACTGCCTACTATTGCTGTGTTTTCCTCCCCGGAGACCAGCACAGCCGACCTGGAAACCAGCCTGAGAGTTTGTGAAGGGAGAAAAATACCGAAAATAGATGGAGGTACTTCAGGTGACACAAAATCATTGACAGTAATCTGATAGATTAAAGGTGCTGTATGTAATTTTTTGAGCTGACGTTTTTGAGTATGTCACTCACTTTGCAAAAAAACAACAAACAACACATCTTGAGAGTCCAGAATGTTTGCATATATTCAGGAAACATGCTAAGTTATTCTAATTTGAAATGTGAGTTCCGTGTCAGAATGTCTGTTTTTGCTCTGGTCTGTGTGACTCCGCCCACTGCCAGTTTACCCAATAGTATTTCAGCACCCCGGGTTGCCAGTTGTTGGAAAACACAGCGTGCTGCAGCCACGAAAGCCAGCGAATGAGCTGGGTCCAATCCAGTGTTGCCAAGTCTGCGGTATTCTGCGGAGGGGTGGAAGAAACAATGCTCACCAATATTTTGAATTTGGACTGTACCCATTTCATGGACAGTTGTTAGGGAGTTGCTTATGCAGGTGCTGAGGTTTTCTGTTTTTGTGGGCAGCACAGACTTGTCAGACGCGTGGAGGCGTGTGGCTGGTGTTTGTGCTGATTTGCGGTCAATTTTGTGGTTCCTCATGCAGTATGTAGGTCGGGTGGATATTAATGGAGGAAAGCCCTCGCTTCTCCATGCTCGGTGGAAAGGCGAGCAGCTGTGTCCCAGTAGCACAGACTTTCCTTTTCCTTGTGATCCGGATCAGCAGAGTACAGAATTCCCAAAGGACGCTGGGCGGGAAGTGATTCTCAAACAGACGGCTCTCAGATCGTCTCCCAGGAAACCAAACTGTGAATTAGACTGATAGAGACTCTAGCAATATGTTACTGCATACTAGCCAGCGTTAGTATAAACTACAACTATTAAAAATCATTTTCATCAATTGAATAAAGCTGAAAAATAGAAATATTATATGAACTCTTAAAAAGTATTTCCTTGGCAACTATTGAAATACTACTTTTAGACACTGCTTTTACAAAGAAATGCATTATTAATTTGTGTTCTTTAAAAACAAGCTGTATAGTATATATTGTGTAGTAGATAGTATGTAGTATGCAGTGTGTCCGAATCAGTGGTGCTGTGTAAATATGAACACACACTCATGAAGGTGTCTTGTTTCATCTTGATCAATAATTCATAACACTCAAATGTCATAGACATCATTTCTCCAGAACACACAGTGGAGTGAAGAGCATGTTTAGGTTCAGGAGTGGCTGCAAGGATGTTGCTGTGTGGTTGCCTGGGTGGTTAAGGGTGTTTGCTAAGGCGTTTTTATGCAGTTACTAGGGTGTTTTGGGAAGTTACTAGGGAAATGCAGTTGCTAAGGTATTCTGGAGAGTTGCTATGCAGTTACTAGGGTGTTCTGGGAAGTTGCTAGGGAAATGCAGTTGCTAGGGTGATCTGGGGAGTTGCTATGCAGTTGCTAGGTTGTCCTCATTAGTTGCTAGGAAATTGCTGTGCAGTTGCTAGGGTGTATTGGGGAGTTGTTGTGCAGTTGCTAGGGTGTTTGGTGAAGTTGCTAAGGAAATGCAGTTGCTTGGGTGTGCTGGGGAGTTGCTATGTAGTTGCTAGGGAAATGCAGTTGCTAGGGTGTTCTGGGATGTTTCTATGCAGTTACTAGGGTGTCCTGGGATATTGCTAAGAAAATGCTGTGCAGTTGCTAGAGTGTACTGGTTAGTTGTTGTGCAGCTGCTAGGGTGTTTGGTGAAGTTGCTAGGGAAATGTAGTTGCTTGGGTGATCTCGGACGTTTCTATGCAGTTGCTAGGGTGTACTGGGAAGTTGCTAGGGAAAAGTAGTTGCTAGGGTATTCTGGGGAGTTGCTATGCAGTTGCTAGGGTGTTCTGGGTGGTTGCTATGCAGTTGCTAGGGTCTTCTGGGAAGTTGCTGGGGAGTTGCTATGCAGTTGCTAGGGTGTTCGTGGTAGTTCCTATGCAGTTGCTAGGGTGTTTGGTGATGTTGCTAGGGAAATGTAGTTGCTAGGGTGATCTGGGATGTTTCTATGCAGTTACTAGGGTGTCCTGGGAAGTTGCTGGGGAAATGCAGTTGCTATGCTGTTCTGGGGAGTAGCTATGCAGTTGCTAGGGTGTTCTGGTCAGTTGTCAGTGAGTTGCTATGCAGTTACTACGGTGTTCTGGGCAGTTGTCTTGGGGTTATAATCCAGCTGCTAAGGTTTTCTAGGCAGTTGCTAATGAGTTGTTGCAGTTGCTAAGGTGTTTTAGGAAGTTGCTAGTGATTTCCTGTGCAGTTACTAGAGTGTTCTGGCCAATTGCTTGGGTTTTCTAGGGAAGTTGCTAGAGGTTGCAATGCCGTCACTAGGGTGTTCTGGGTGGTTGTGGACAGTTGCTAGGGAGTTGTTATGCAGTTGCCAGGTGTACTGAGTGGTTGTGGACAGTTGCTAGGGAGTTGCTATGCAGTTGCAAGGGTTTCTGGACAGTTGCTAAGAAGCTGTTATGCAGTTGCTAGGATGTTCTTGACAGTTGCTAGGGAGTTGCTATGCAGTTGCCAGGTGTACTGGGTGGTTGTGGACAGTTGCTAGAGAATTTCTATGCAGTTGCCAGGTGCTCTGGACAGTTGGTAGGGAGTTGTTATGCAGTTGCTACGTGTACTGGGTGGTTGCTAGGGAGTTGCTATGCTGTTTCTAGGTTTTTTTTAGTGCAGTTGCTGGGTAGTTATGCGGCGCAGGCCTTTCATGCCTTTGATTATATTTTCATCCATCAGGGTGCACAGTTTCTGCACAGCTCTGGATGTGTAATTATATTAATTAATCTCTGGCTTAATTTTGTCTCTTTATCTGATCCGATGCTCCTTGAGCTGCTGAGGTTCTGTACGACTGTATTACCACTGATTCACTGGCAGCTAGAGACTCTTTATTTCTCCGAACTACTCCAGTGGCTTCTCTCATTAGGAAGAGTGAAAGTGTTTCTGTATCAGTCTAAAGGTTAGAGGTGCTGTGAGTGTCTGTAATACAGTCTGCAGTGAGCTCTAGTTAGTTGTCCATGACATGTGTCAACAGTTAAAGCGCGTACGATCCTCCCGGGTAAAGAAATGAGTGTACGACTGCCTTTTGTACTTCAGCAGCCCAGTAATGACTAGAATAAAAGGCTTTACATAGATCTGACATAGATTTGCTTCTTACACTGGAGATTATTTCTGATTTATGTCGTCCCAAAGCTTCTTAATCAAGGATCTGACATCCCTGCTCAAAAGACCAGCTCAAACCGGCATGACTTTCCATTCTGGTTCAGTCTGGTTTAGTTCAGTAGAGCCATTTAAAAAGAGCTGGTGTGTGACTTCAAAGGACAGAAATTAAACTTCTGTCAGCATTTATGAACCAAAACAGCTCCAAACAGTCAAAATATCCTATTTTCCATTGTTTATTTAAATGTTATATGAATGTTAGGACAAAACGTTCTTAATGTTATGTTCATGGAACATATATTTGATTTTTATTTACATAACGAGAAAAAGAACAACATTCTAGGAATGTCCTTATGATGTTATTTGTACTCGATGAACATTCTAAGAAACATTTTTGTAACATTTAAATAGTGTTCTAATCATGGACTGGAGAATTTAACATTCTTAGAATGTTACATGTAAACATTCAAATAATGTTATATTTTGGGTAAAAGTAACACTAGTAGAATGTTGTAAGAAACATTTTTGTAGCCTTTAAATAACATTATAACCACAACAAGAAAACTAGACTTTTAATGTTTAGAAACATTTCAAAACAATGTTCTCGCAATGTTTTTGTAACCTAAATTTGTTACCTGGTTTATTCAAATGAAATAAGGTCACATGGATTTGAAACCATGATGGATTTGAAGTCAATGATGACAGAATGATGATTTTTGGGTGAACTGTCCTTTTAAAAAGCACATTTGAACTTCCTTTAAATCCCAAATCCTGTATTTGTGGATCCTAAGTATATAATATTTGCAGGTGTAATCATGTGAGCACATGATCCATAGGCACTGTGCTGTGACAAAGTTGTTTACAAGAAAATTCTATTTCAGTCTTTCACATTTAGTTCAGTATCTTACTTGCTGTTTCTTAATTGAATGCACTCGCAATTTCTGAGTAAAAATGGTTTCAAAGTAATTTATACCCCAATTTTTTTCATTGTGGTTTCGTCATTCTGTGTATTCTAGATATACTGATACAGACAGGTATAGTGCAGTAAAGCACACGCTAGTTAAGACATGACACCCTGTCATCGAGAGCACAGATATAATCTCATCAGCATCACAACACGACAGCGCTGGGATTATGAAACAGAGTCGAGAATAAGTCATCACTCATTCAGACGTGGAGATGGGGGACGGGATATAAAAGACTGTTTATTTGCTCTGCTGAGTCCAGTGCATTCATATGTGACTTAAATGAAAAACAAATTTTTATTTTTAAAGAAATGAATACTTTTGTACATCAAGGATGCATTAAGTTGATCAAAAGTGACAGTAAAGACATTTATAATGTTACAAAAGATTTTCATTTTGAATAAATGCTGTTCTTTTGAACTTTATATTCATCACAGAATATTGAAAAAATAATATGTTAAGGTTTTCACACAAATATAAAGCAGCACAGCTGTTTTTAACATTGATAATAATCAGATTTTTTTCTTGAGCAGCAAATCAGCATATTAGAATGATTTCTGAAGGATCATGTGACACTAAAGACTGGAGTAATGATGCTAAAAATTCAGCTTTGATCACAAGAATAAATTTCATTTTACAACATATTGGTATAGAAAATACTTATTTGAATTTGTAATAATATTTCACAATTTTACTGTTTTTACTGTATTTTTATTAAATGAATGCAGCCTTGGTGAGCAGAAGAGGCTTAAAACATTCCTTAAAACTTTTCTAAAAACCCATCCTGCATTTTTGGCTTATTCAATGTCTTGTTTTACTGAAAATGCATCACATCACTGGAGCAGAATAGGTTGCAAATTTTTGTTGAGATGGAAAAGCCTTCACCTGCCACATATTTAATAGGCTGCTTTTTCATTTATTCTGCTTCACTCACTTATTTCTTCTTGGAGGATGTTGTATTACGTCTAGCAGGAGTGAGAGAGAGAGAGAGAGAGAGAGAGAGAGAGAGAGAGAGAGAGTATTGTTGTTTTCCGCATCACGGATGCTGAGGGTCAGAGCGGATAGAGCCGGAAATAAGCTGTCAACAGCTTTCACCTGTCCGCTGATTGATCTCTCTATCAGTATCTCTCTCTCTCTCTTTCTGCTCATTTCACATGACAATGCTCTCTCATTTTCCCTTTGGTTCTCCTCCATCTGTCTCTCTTCATCATATTTCATTATCCCTGTCCTTTTCTCTTCATATGCGGACTGAATCTTTATACATGCACTTCATGCTTATTAATGGGATGGAACTGGGATGGAACATGTGCTCACATAATATTAGATTACGTAATAATTATACATTTAAAGAAATAGTTCACCCAGTAAATTCTGTCAGCATTTATGTCTTTCCAAACCTGTATGAAAGACAAAGTTCACAAACCTGTCTTATGAACTTCTTTTGTGTTCATTTATTGTCACCTTCTGCATTTAATTCAAAAATAAAGTAATAAATACATGCAATTTATTTCTGTGATGCAAAGCTTTTTCAGCATCATTACTCCAGTCTCCAGTGTCACATGATCCTTCAGAAATCATTCTAATATGCTGATTTGCTGCTCAAGAAACATTTCTGATTTCTTTATTATTATCGATGTTGAAAACAGTTGTGTTGCTTCTATGATGAATGGAAAATTCAAAAGAGCAGCATTTATATAAAATACAATAAATAAAATAAATATAGATCCATAGTTCAAGATAATATTTAAATTAAAAAATTCAATAAATTCAGTATTTATACAAAATATAATTGATTTAGAATAGAATTTTTAATTGTAATTAATATTTCTTAAATATAACAATACAGATTCATTGTTACTAGATGCTTTGCATAAAAATGTACACAAAGTGCACACTTTGATAAGTTTATTGCATCAATAAATGTCCTGTTGTGTGCCAAGGATTTATTTATTTATTTTATTTTTTTTTTTATTTTACTAGCAATGTTGAAAGCAGTTGTGCTTCTTCATATTTTTGTGAAACCTGTGATAGTTTCAGGATCCTTTGATGAATGGAAAATTCAAAAGAACCGCATTTATTTAAAATAGAATAAATAAAATAAATTTAGATCCATAGTTCAAAATAATATTTACATTTCACATTATGTGTATCAGTTTCAGTGTATTTTATACATTTAAATTATTTTACCTTTTGTGATAAAATGTGAGCTGTATGAGTACCTTAGTTTACCTTTACTTTACCTTTTGTTTGCATGAAAAAGAGTGTTTTTTTTTAAATAAAAATGTAGTAATATTTCAGTATTCAGTATTTATACAAAATACAATTTATTTAGATTTTTTATTTTAATTAATATTTCTTAAATATAACAATACAGATCCATTTAACTAGATGTTTTGCATAAAAATGCACACAAAATGCACACTTTTGCTCAATGTAATGCATCCTTGCCGATGTAAAGTATATTTTTTTCCCAATAAATGTCCTGTTGTGTGCCAAAGGTTTTATTTTATTCTATTTCATTTCATTTCATTTCATTTCATATTATTTTATTTTTGAAAGCAGTTTTGGTGCTGCATATTTTTGTGAAAACTGTGTTAGTTTCAGGATCCTTTGAATGGAAAATTCTAAAGAACATTATTTATTTAAAGTAGAATAAATAAAATACAGATTCATACTCAAGTTTACATTTCACATGATGTGTCTCAATTTCAGTGTATTTTTATACATTTTAACTATTTTATCTTTTGTTATAAAAATTGATCTATATCAGTAGTTTAGTTTACCTTACCTTATCTTTAGTTTGCATTAAAAAATAGTGTTTTTAATGTTAAAAATCAAATTAATTCAATATATATACAAAATATAATTGATTTAGAATAGAATTTTTAATTTAAAAATTATATTTTTTAAATATAACAATACAGATCCATTTTACTAGATGCTTTGCAATAAAAATGCACACAAAGTGCACACTTTTGATTAATTTATTGCATCCTTGCCAATATAAAGTGTAATTTTTTTTTTTTATATATATTTATATTATTAGCAATATTGAAAGCAGTTGTGCTGCTTTATATTTTTGTGAAAACCATGATAGTTTCAGGATCCTTTGATGACTGAAAATTCAAAACAGCATTTATTTAATATAGAATAAATAAAACAAATATAGATCTATAGTTCAAGTTTACATTTCACATGATGTGTCTCAGTTTCAGTGTATTTTTATTAATGCTAAGTATTTTGTCTTTTGTGATAAAAAAAAAAAAATGTATCCATATCTGTACCTTAGTTTACCTTTACCTTTTGTTTGCATGAAAAAAATGTTTTTGTTTTTTTTTTTTAAATAAAAAATCTAATGAATTCAATATTTATACAAAATATAATTGATTTAGAATAGAATTTTTAATTTTAATTTAATATTTCTTAAATATAGCAAAAATGATTCATTTTTTTATTTTATTTGGTTTTTAATTTTTGCATTCAAAATCCAGCTGGCGCAAAATTCTGACAGTATAAAGCGTGGCCTCTCGTGGGTAGTAGTTTCATTAGGTTTAATCAGAAGTATACCTGTAAAAATAGATTTTCCTCATGTGTGAGCTGTTGTGTTTTTCTCCCGCTCCCATTCTCGCTCAGCGGTCAGCAGTCACAACACCATCATCACGTTTCGCTTTTGTCAGATGCTCGGGTCGGTGCAACGCTGTTGTCCTTGAACTTCCTGTCAGAGACTCTCTGCACACGTTAACAAAGAATCCTGCTGTTGCCGTGGATACACACCAGCAGTTCACTATAAGACACTGACACCCTACATGTAATCCAACCCACAATCCCTCGATTACTCATGTCATTCCTCTCATGTCTGCGGAGCACAACAGCAGACGCACACTTTTCAGCAGCCTTGATTCTTTAAGCATTTAAAACAAATCTTCAATATGGGCTTAAGGTCTGTGTCAAAAGGATTTGCTGCAAATCAATTTCTCTATAGAGAAGATAAATGTTTTTTTTTTCTTTGGTCTGTAGCAAGGATGCATCAAATTAATCAATAGTGACAGTAAAGAGATTTATAATGTTACAAAGAATTTCCATTTTAAATAAATGCAGTTTTTTGTACTTTCTATTCATCAAAGAACCCTGAAAAATAAAAAAAAGTATCACAGTTTCCATAAAAATATGAAGCAGCACAGTTGTTTTCAGCAGTGATAATAATCAGAAATGTTCTTAAACAGCAAATTGTTTCATCAATCATGTGACAGACTGGAGTAATGATGCTGAAAATTCAGCTTCGCATCACAGAAATAAATTACATTTTAACATATATTCATATAGAAAACACTTATTTTAAGTTGTAAAAATATTTCAAAATTTTTGATCAAATAAATGCAGACTTGGTTTTCTTTCAAAAACATTAATAATCTTAATGCAGCTGTAAGGTTGCTAGGCTGTTCCAGGTTGTTTCTTAATGTTTTTGCATATTTTATTGTCTGAAAGATGAAAATTGTGCAAATTTAATGCAGAAACCATTTATTTTTAGTAGCACAGAATTTAATACCTGCTCTTGTTCTGATCACTAACCCTAAATATGAGTACTAGTGATGGTTGACTTGGCAAACAGTACTAATTATCTTCCCACCTGATGTAAAATTCATCCTGAAGAGTCTGTGAAGTGCTGATGAAGATAATTACTGGCTTTCTGTTCTAAATCGAGATCGAAACGGCGGCGTGGGCGGAGACTCTACATATAATCCGACCAATCGCGGCGGAGCGTCATGCATGAGCTCCCGCTGCCAAATGTGATTAGCATGTTCCTGCTCGCTTTTTCTGATGATATGAACGTGTGAATTCATGAATGTTTCATTAGAGGAGACTCTAAATGAGCTGCTATAATGAGCACATTGTTGCTGTTCTACTTTGGTCTTCATCATTTTTGTCTTTAAAGTCCCAGTGAGTCTGTTCGCTTCCTTTTTTTGAACATGCGTCTCGCTCTTGCCCCTTTTTTTTTTTTTTTTTTTTTGTCCTCTCATCTTCCTCTCTCACACTGGGTTAATTCTGAGATGGTGGGCAATATTTTCATTTTGGTAACATTCATTTCATTTGGTAACAACTAATATAGTTTTGGTTTAAGCTAGATATAATTTTTTTTTTTTTTTTTTTTTTTGCTTTTGTTTTTTTTTAAATGTTGGTCATATTGTTGTGTATTTTTGTCTTTTTTAATTAGTTTTTTGGGTAAATAAGTGATTTTGTCATATGCCTATATAGTTTTTCATTAGGTTTTAGTTTCTTTAGATTTAATTATGTTAGTGCTTCAACTTAAACTAAACAAAATGTTAAACATCTAAATCTTGTCTTGGCAACTAGAAAATAAACTGGTAACATTTTATAATAAGGTTCATTAGTCAACATTAGTTAATTACATTAGTAAATATGAACTAAGAATGAACAATACTTCTACAGCATTTATTAATCTTAGTTAATGTTAATTTTAGCATTTACTAATGCATTATTAAAATCACAAGTTGGGTTTGTTAACATTAGTTAATGCACTGTGAACTAACATTTTTATTAACTAACAATGACAAAGATTATTAAACAGTATAATAAATGTATTGTTTATTTTTTGCTCTTGTTAGTATTATAAAGTGTTACCAATAATTTTACTTTTTTATTGTATTATTTTTATTTTATTTCAGGTAAAGTTTTCATTTACATTTAAATTTTAGCTAAAGTTTTACTAATTTTCTTATGTACGTTTGTCATTATTATTATTATTATTATCATTCTTTTTTTTTAATATCTCTATATAGTTTGCATTATATATTTTTTTATTTTAGTACATCAAGTTACATATTTCTGTTTATACTTTTTCAATATCTCTACTTATCCTTTATTTTATATCAGTTACAGAAATTCTAGTACTTCAAGTAATTATTGTAAAGTGTTTCCTTTAATTATACTTTTTTATTTTATTATTTACATTTTTTAATTATTTTTAAAAATTGTATTTTTTATTTTTTATTATTTATTTTATTTTTATTAATTTTAGTACATCAAGTTACATATTTCTGTTTATATTTTTTCAATATCTCTACTTATCCTTTATTTTATATCAGTTACAGAAATTTGAGTACTTCAGGTAATTATTGTAAAATGTTTAACTTTTTTATTTTATTATTTTTTATTATTTTATTATTTCAGCTATGCTCGTATGTATGTTTGTCATTTTTAGTCATTTTTTTTTAAATATCTCTATATTATTTGCATTTTTTAAATTCTTATTTTAGTACATCAAGTTACATATTTCTATGTAGATTTCTTTCAGTATTTCTATTTATCATTAATTTATTTTATTTCACTTTTAGAAACTTTAGTACTTAAACTTTTATTTTATTTCAAGTAATGAAAAGAATGAAATTGATCAAGCAATAAAAATGAAAACAAATGTCAGTTTTCATTTTAAATTAATTTTTTTTTACAAATTTCTATATGTGCTTTTGTTTTTACAAATATATATAGTTTGTATTATTTTTATTTTATTATTATTTTTATTTTAATTTTAGTACATTGTTAAATATTTCTATTTTATTTCAGTTTTACTAATTTTAGTACTTTATCTGATCTTTCTTTTTTCTTTCTTTTTTTTCTTTCTTTCTTTCTTTCTTTCTTTCTTTCTTTCTTTCTTTCTTTCTTTCTTTCTTTTTCTTTCGTTAGTTGCCAAGACAAAAATTTGAATCGTTAACTGCTAACATTTTAATTTAATATTTATTTCATTTTATTTAAAATGATTCTGAAAATGATTTTTAATAGTTGCAATTAGCAGTAACAACCCTTTCACATGCTCTATTTGTTAGAAATAGTACACAGTATGCAGTGTGCTTATTTGTAGCCTCTCTCTGCTCATTCTCTCACATCTCTCACCCACATACGTCGTAAAATAGTTCAATATTCCATTAAAACTACAGTAAAAATACAGCTGTGGGAGTAGAAGCAGAAAGGCGACTCATTTCCTCCTCTATTTTCTTTCAGATTGCTTCAGCTCCTGCCGCCGCCGCTTTCTCCTCGCTCATTGATTTCCGCCTCCATCTTCTCTCTCTATTCATCTGTCTAACCCGTCTGAGATTTGTGTGTTTAGCTGTTTGGTATCACTTGACTTTACACGTTCGAATTTTAAGGTTGAAAATGGATACCGGCATTTCTTGCGTTTTATAACCCTGAACGTGGAGTCAATCAAGCGTAATTTTCAATTATCAGCAGGCCTGCATTACACGTCCACTGGCTCCGTTCCAAACGGGGAGAGCTGCCTATCTAGATGCCATTTTGGGACTTGATATGAAGGCTGTTTTAAACAGTAGGTGGTAAAATCGGTCTGCCTTCTGATGCTAAATTCTAAGGCAACATCGCATGCAACCTTTCTTGCAATGCAACTGGCTAAATTGGCCAAAATAGTAATACCTAATACAAACGCCAACTTCTTCTCACTAGGGTTTGGAACGGAACCGTGAAGTGCTCGTTTGCAGACCCTTCCAATGCAATAGGTGTGTTTGAATCTGATCTTCCACTAAAGATGCATGTCTAAATAAGCCAGTGGGAATGAAATGACTTTATTGCTTTTCCTTTTTGCGTTTATTCATCATTCTCCCTCTCTTTCGCTCCCTTCACAGGTCTTGTTTACAAACTTTGTTCTTCAAAGTATGCTAATGGATGATATGACCCAGATCTGTGTGTGTGAGTGTGTGTGTGATAGGAGGGACATCTGGCCTGTGAGGATGAGTGTGGTTGGACTCATTATGTTGAAGTGGCGACCAAAGCCGTAACCCTCATACTCCAGAGAAATCACTGTCTGCACTTGCTCTGAAAAATTACTCAATTATGTGTGTGTGTGTGTGAGTGATCAGTCATAGTTATGTGAGTTACAGCAGATGCTTTATGTCCCGTATGACTTGCACAAATAAAGCTCTTAAAAAATCTAGTGAGCTGCCTTGTTGGATACTAAGTGAAATGAAGCTTGTAAGTGATGCGCACTGGTGATGATGCACACAACAGATGCAACTCATGATGGATTGTGCTGCAGTTAGATGTTAGCATATGTTGTAGGTCTGGAAAGGTTTATACATTATCGCTACAAACCTATTCTCAAATTACATGTTGAGTATGCTTGTATGGATTTTGTTTCCACGATGGGATACAAAAACATAAAAACAGCAATTAAGTTGGCTTGAAAAAGGCAACTTTCTGTTATCCTATTTAAACTTCTTCTTCTTCTTCTTCTGAGACTAAATTTTAAAGTGTATCTCCTCCTAGAGCTTTCAGACTGGTCTGACTCGGGTTGCTATATCTTTTCTAACTGATCCGGCTTACGGTTTTAATAAACCAGACTATCAAAACCACCAAAAATCCTATAGACTTTTCAAAAATCCCATAGGCTTTTGTACAATGAGTCTTATGGTATATTTAAACTGTTTATTGCTATTGCAAAGCTTAACAACTCCCTACTGAAAAAAAAATGCAAAACCAGGCTAAGCTGATTGGCTGCTTTGACTGTCTCCCAGGTTGGTTTTAAAGTGGTTTAAAGTGGTTTTGGCCAATTTGTAGATGGTCAAGTTGGGAGACCTGTTAAAAGGCCAACCATGCTTAAACCAGCTATTTTCAGCTTAAACCAGCTAAGACTAGACGACCAGCCTAGGCTGTTTTTAACTTGCTTTTAGCTGAAGCAACTGGTTTAAACATGCTAATCATGCTAGCAACATGCTAATACCATGCTAATCATGCTTGAAACATGCTAGCAACTTGTTAATCATGCTAGCCACATGCTAATAACATGCTAATTATGCTAAAACATGCTAGTAATTTGCTAATCATGCTAGCAACATGCTAGTAACATGCTAATCATGCTTGAAACATGCTAGTAACTTGCTAATCATGCTAGCAACATGACATGTTAATAACATGCAAATCATGCTTGAAACATGCTAGCAACTTGCTAATCACGTTAGCAACACGCTGATAACATGCTAATTATGCTAGAAAAATGCTAGTAATTTGTTAATAATGCTAACAACATGCTAGTAACTTGCTAATCATGCTAGCTACATGCTAATAACATGCTAATCATGCTAGAATCATGCTAGAAACATGCTGAACATGCTAGAAACATACTAGCAACATGCTAGTAACTTGCTAATCATGGTAACAGCATGGTAGTAACACCCTAGCAATGACCCAGTGTACCTTAGCAACCGCATAGCAACACCCTAGCAACCACCTCGGGTGCCCTAGCAACCGCATAGCAACACCCTAGCAACCACCCAGGTACCTTAGCAACTGCCCTAGCAACCACCCTAGATACCCTAGCAACCACATAGCAACACTCTAGCAACCAACCAGAGTACCTTAACAACCACATAGCAACACCCTAGCAACTACCCTAGGTACCACAGCAACCACCCTGGGTACCCTAGCAAGCACATAGCAACACCCTATCTATCTAATATATTGTATTACCTTCAAAACATTCAGACTTTAATCTTTCAAACAATTTTAAACAGAAAACAATTTCAAACTGAAAACCATCAAACATTTCAAACTTTCTGGTTAGTCTTTTTCAAGTCAACATAAAGTTTGTTCTCAAACTTTACTCATCTAGTTGTGACTTTTTATCTCGCATTGAAGTTTTTTTTTTTCTTGCAATTCTGAGAAAAAAGTCAGAAATGTGAGATGAACTCAGAATTGTGACATATAAAGACTTCTGAGAAGAAAAGTCAAAGTTAGAATGTAAGATAAAAAGTCACAGTTATTTTTTTTTTTCCATTTAAACCTCTGACTTCTAAAAAAAAAGGCAGAACTGTGAGAGATACAGTCACAATAGTCATAAAATCCATGGCAGAAACAAGCTTCCGTACAAATGAATGTGAAACTCCATGGTTATGTTAGCTATTATTTAATTCTCATTTATAACAGACTTTAAAAAACGAACTAGAGATTTTCTAAGGAAATTGCAATTGATGTTTCCGCGTTTTAAATTAGTCATTTATGAGGTTCGCTTCAGTTAGAATGTTGACTTTGAAGATGCTTTCATTTTAAATTGATTGAATCTTTTAGCTTTTTAATTTTTTTTTTTCGCAGTACTCATTTGTATTGACTGAAATGTTAAAACTGCTGTTCAAAAGGTTATTAATTTTTAATAATTTTTTTTAAAAATTAATTAATACTTATATTTTACAAGGACACATTAAACTGGTCAAAAGTGACAGTAAAGACATTTATAATGTTACAATAGATTTCTATTCCTTAAAGACTCCTGAAGAAAATATAACATGGTTTCCACAAAATTGTTTTCAACTTTGATAATAATAATGATGTTTCTCGAGCAGCAAATCAGGCAGTGGAATAGGGAAAAACATGCAAGAAGATGGGAGTAAATTTATTTTAACTTGAGCACTGCATTTTTAGAATGCTGTTTCATGCATGAGACGCTGCAAGAGACGCAAGTGCAACAGCTAAACGTGTCCATATTTGCATAGATAAAACAATGGTAAAGCAGCGCAATTGAATAAAAAAAAACATGTGAAGAACTACTACTGTATGTCTGATATTTCATGTTTGCATCATGATGACAGGCTAAAAGCTGCAGTTCATTGTTTTTACAGAACATTTATAGTTAATAGTCTACTGGAGTTACTTCAATCATTTTAAATTTGAATTACCTTATTTTTAAAAATTTTTAAAAGCATTTTCCTCTTATTGTTTCTGAACATGTGTATAAGACAAGTTTGTACAAAATGTAATTGTAGTTCATGCATCTTTTCTGCAAAGATATTTAAGTGATTTGTTTAACATTTACATCATGTCGACAACTTCATGTGTGCGCTTGGAATAGACTTTTCTTTAACTAGAGGGTTAATAAAGAAAGTCACTTGAATCATGTTGTAGTTACATTTTCAAATTGATCAAGATTTAAATTTTTTGCCATATCGCCTAGCCCTAAGTAACGTTACTGCAGTCCAAATTCAAAATATCTTCTTCAGGTGTAGAAATTAGGATAACAATTTTGTAATTTCCCTACTGTAGTGGTCCCTAATAATATACCTATGAAATATTCATTTTAATTTATTTTGCAGTTAAGTTGTTTTACAGTATATGGCTATTACTGTCATTGTTGTTGTTATTTTTATATTATAATTTGTTTGGCTTTCTAAAACACCAGTGTGAATGTAATTTAGACTGAGAAACTATATCACAATTAAAAATAGGGTTGAGTTCACTTTAAAGTTCAGGTACAAGTTAATTCATCAAATTTTTTCTGACTTTAATTTTCTTAGTTATGAACATGGGTTTGAGCTCTTAATTTTCAACTCTCAAAGTGCATTAAATAGAATAATAACTTTAAAATATACAAAATTGTAATTGTTTTCCAATTCTTCATTTGTCTATTTTTTTTTTTTTAAATATTGCAATAAATATCGTATCGTGGACTTCATTTTATTATCATATCATGAGATTTTTATATCGTTACATCCCGAACCCAAAGCACATTATGTGATTGCCGTCTTCCTGAAGTTAATTTGATTATCTTAGAAGGCTCTCAGGGAAAGGAAACGATTCAGGTTTTTCTCAAGATCTCAGGATCTTTACCCTGCTCACACACATTAAGGCAAGTGTTAAAATAACAAATAAACACTTCGTTTCAATCCTGCAGAGCTAAATTTAGTTTTTTTTGGCACTGTGGGAGTTTCTTTAGCACTGCTGATTTTATTGGCTCTCTTTACAACAACAAAGCAGTTTTCTTATTGATTATCGTCTTTTTCAACCTTGTGAGACTGAAACAGCTAAAAAAGGTCTAGAAATCATCATATTACTTTAAATAGCATAGTTGCACAGTATTTGGTGTTGATAAATGGTCATTTTATGTTTTTGCACTGATTGCATGCTGCACAGAGCTGTATAATGTGAAAAGCAATGCATTCATTACCGTGTGTTTGTGGCCATGCATTTATTATAGTCTTTAAGTCTATCAGACACTGGTTTACTTTACTGGTATAAACACAGTTTTCATAAGCAGTGAATTTCAGTTCATTTTTGTGTTCTTCTTCTAGTCCAGCTCTAAAGGTTTTCTACCAACAAAACAGCCAATATGTTCACACATTGTGTGTGTGTGTGTGTGTGTGTTTCAGTAGGTAGAATTGATGCACTGGGTCAATGTGTTGTGGCCAGTGAAGGCGATATGATGAATGTTTGTTTGCAGAGCTCAGATGCTCTGGACCTGAAGCTGAAACAATTACCCCGCTATCTCTGAAAAATACACACAGGGCAAATTTACACACTAGAAAGTCAACAGGACGCCCTTTAACTTGCCCTGCCTGCTGTATGTGTGTGTGTGTGTCTGTGTAACTTTAGCAGAATAATCTATTTTAGCATAGACCGAAGGCAATATATGATGCATCCCCGTCCTCTTTTTAGGAAGGTTTCTCACAGCGTGAGCTTGAGAAATTGTGCAATTGTGCCCTTAACTGCTGCCATGACTGAAGTCCACAAAACAGTAGCACAACTTCAGCACCAAACACACAGTCTGACTTAACCAGGTCAGTGTTATTGGTTCATAACACGTGTAAATGTGATGCATTAGAATCCGATTCTACAAACGTCAGCGCTGTTCGCCTACTGCAGTTAATGCTGTGCTGTTTGATTTCACAAACATGTTTGCATACTTTCTAGTGATCACAAGTAATACATCAAATAATGGGCAAATAAACATTATAAATGTGCATATATTGATGCATCAGGGATATTTTTCCATATTTACACAGATTTCCATGTTTTCCCACATAAGAACTATGATATGAATGAAGTTTAGCATTTAAAAGCCAAGAAGTGTAAACTTTACTTTTTATATGCTGTATAATAATAATAATAATAATAATAATAAATATTATTATTATTATTATTATTATTATTATTATTATTATTATTATTTTATTTATTTTTTATTATCATTAAATACTTGGTTTTAATTTCTATTTTTATTTAGTAATAAAATTATTGTGTCTTTTAATAGTCAAAATAAAAAATAATGCTGATTATAATACATAATAAATAATAATAAATAAAAATACATAATAAATGATACTTGTTTATTGCAATAATAATATGTAATGTATTTACTTGTTATAAAATGTATTAAATACTTTTAATTGTATCATTATTTATTATAATATTATTATCAAATACTTTTAGTAGTTTTTTATACATTTAAAACTTTTAGTATTATTGCAGTAGTAATATATGTCTAATTATTTTTGATTTTCTATAATGTAAATAATAGTAATAATAATAGTAATAATAATAATAATAATAATAATAGTAATAATAATTATTATTATTACTAATATTATTATTATTACTATTATTGTTATTAAATACTTGGTTTTATTTATATTTTATTTAGTAATAAGATTACTGTAATTTATTTATTTTTATAGTCAAAATAATAATAATATAGACTATTACTAATTAAATTCCTATAAAAAATAAATAAAAATAATAACATACAGAAAAAACACATAATAAACAATACTTGTTTTTATTTGACAGTAGAAGTAGTATAGTATTATTGCGATAATATGTAGTAGTGTATAATGTATTTATTTGTTATTAAATGTATTAAATACTTTTAATTTTTCATGTTATTTATTATAATATTATTATCAAATACTTTGTTTTAGTTTTTTATACATTTAATACTTTTAGTATTATTTCAAAAGCAATATGTTTTTAATTATTTTTAATATAATAATAATAATAATAATAATAATTAATAACCTTTACATCAGGACATTTGATAGATTAATATTGAATGGAGGGGAAATCCATTCAATATCACGTGCACATGATCACGTGCACAGCTATAATAATGAAATGCTCATGTTTCATTATAATAACTTGATGGCTGAAGTCTTATATTCTTGTGAGTGAACACAAGAATAAGTTTGCAAAGTTTACAAGGTTTGAATCTTTGACTTCACAGATACAAAATCATTTTTGTGCTCTGCAATATTTATAGAAGCACATTTCCTCTGAACTTTATGAATCGTTTGTAGAGCGTTAGACGTATTTTTTGGTCTTTTAGATGCATGAGGCGACACTGACACCCAATTTTTGTCTCCTCTGAGCCGTAGGAATAAACAGCCCTGAGGGGAAAAAGTGAACAGTTCGGTACTCCATAACTCCATCAGCTGTGGAGAATGGGATGGAGGATTATTCTCCTTTAAGACCAACTTTCTTCTATCCTCAGATAATAGCACCGAAGGTTATTTCAGGTTCTGTGGATGGAAAACTTCTAGAACCAGTTTTGTGTCTTAGTTCATTTTGTTTCCCCAAAGCTAAAGGGAGCCCTTAAAGAGAAAATGACGAAAAGGCGGTGCGTTCGCTGTGTCGGCTCTCTCTTTAAGAAAGGCAATAAAGCTTAAGATCATTTGGAGGAGGACAGCTGCCCTCTGGGAAAGGCGCTCAATCTCGGGGTCTTTCATTCGCTTCGTTCTGTGAGATCGACCCGTCTTTAAAGGCCACGCCACTGACATCAACCTGATTCGGTTTCGCCCGACTGAGCTTCTCACGCTCTTCAGAGTAAATGGCAGAAGTCTTGTGTCTGAAATGAAACTATTGACAGCGTAACGCTGTTTGTGAAGAGAGATGCTGCTGTTAAGCGGAAACATTGAGGGTCTTATGTAGTTATATAGACTTGTATACGGTCGTATACAGTGTGTCCTGATGGCTGAAGATCAGTTGAGATATTCATCTGGAGTGTTTTGAATGGGGGTTTGTCTCACAAAGATCAATTTGATGCTCTCATGGGCACTTTTGATCTTCGTTATTTATTTATGGACTGCTTTCACCAGCCTAAACAATAGCTGCGTTTCAAAACCTAGTGAGCTGCCTACTTAGACAGCATTTGGAGGCCTTGTAAGGAACGCTCCTGACACAAACAGTATGCTTTCTGTAACATAATTTATTTAAGACAACCAGTTCTAAGGCAGCATCATACATAGAATGCTTTGTGACAAGCAAAAAATGGTGGATCCCATATAGAAATGTAAAAGTGACATTGCCATATATGTTATCTCTAAGGTAATATATAATTTTCCCACACATACATTCTCTGGTTGCATAACAATTTAGAGCATATTTACAATCCCCATAGTGAAATTTGTGTATATATTAATAATAATATCATCTAAATGGCTATTTTTATATGGTATTATATGCAGCAGCCATATATGTGACCCTGGACCACAAAACCAGTCTTAAGTAGCAATAGCCAACAATACATAAGTATGGGTCAAAATGATCGATTTTTCTTTTATGCCAAAAATCATTAGGATTTTAAGTAAATATCATGTTCCATGAAGATATTTTGTAAATTTCCTACCGTAACTATATCAAAACTTAATTTTTGACTAGTAATATGCATTGCTAAGAACTTCATTTGGACAACTTTGAAGGCGATTTTCTAAATATTTCAATTTTTAGCACCCTCAGATTCCAGATTTTCAAATAGTTGTATCTCGGGCCAAATATTGTCCTGTCTTAACAAACCATACATCAATGGAAAGCTTATTTATTCAGTTTTCAG
Source organism: Cirrhinus mrigala (assembly GCA_036247105.1). Lineage (NCBI taxonomy): Eukaryota > Metazoa > Chordata > Actinopteri > Cypriniformes > Cyprinidae > Cirrhinus > Cirrhinus mrigala. The sequence continues at coordinate 44,544,396 of CM070011.1, forward strand.
ATGTATCTCAGTTTCAAAAATATGACTGGTTTTGTGGTCCAGGGTCACATATGTCAATAGCGTATTTTTATTTATATGTGCATCTTTACCAAAACAACATATATACAAAAATATGTATGTTTATATATGTTTTTGAAATATATATGTGACCCTGGACCACAAAACCAGTCTTAAGTCGCTGGGTTATATTTGTAGCAGTAGCCAGAAATACATTGTATGGGTCAAAATTATTGATTTTTCTTTTATGCCAAAAATCATTTGGAAACCGAGTAAAGATCATGTTCCATGAAAAGATTTTGTAAAATTCCTACTGTAAATATATCAAAACTTAATTTTTGATTAGTAAGATGCATTATTAAGAACTTCATTTGGACAACTTTAAAGGCGATTTTCTCAATATTTTGATTTTTTTGCACCCTCAGATTTCATATATTCAAAAAGTTGTATCTCGGCCAAATATTGTCATATCCTAACAAATCATATATCAGTGGAAAGCTTTTTTTATTCTTTTTTTATATGATGTATACAAATCAATTTCAAAAAATGGACCCTTATGACTGGTTTTATGGTCCAGGGTCACGTGTTTTAAAATATATGTCTATCTTTTATGTTTACTTATATAATAACATGTATTGACAGGTTTTAGGATGGATATACATGTACGTGACACTGTATATGTCCAAAAATGTATTAAACATACATGAACACACACATATTGTATGGTGTAAAAATATGTTAATATATGAAATTGTTCCAATTTCCAATAGTTTTCGTATATGTTTTTACTTTTTACTTCTTATGACAATATATTTCATGAATGGAAATTTAATGTATGTATATTACATTTGCATATGGGGTAAGGTAATTACAAATATATTCTTGGTTTTTTATTCCATAAAGAATTTTAATTCAATACTGATACTGTTCAAAAGTTTGGAATTGGTAATATTTTTACTTTTATTCAGCAAGGATGCATTAAATTGGTCAAAAGCAATGGTAAATACATTTTTAATGTCACAAAAGTTTTCTATTTCCAAAACATGCTTTTTTTTAAACTTTATAAACATCAGTGAGTCTTGAAAAAAAATTGTCACAGTTTCTACAAATAAATAAATAAATAAAACTAACTAAAAAATAAGTGTTCGATGTTGATAATAATCAGAAATATTTCTTGAGCATCAAATCAGCATGTTAGAATGATTTCTGAAAGATCATGTGACACTGAAGACTGGAGTAATGCTCCTGAAAATTCAGCATTGCATCACAGATATAAATGACATTTTACAATATATTCACATAGAAAACAGCTATTTTAAATTATAATAATATTTCACAATATTACTGTTTTTCTATATTTTTGATCAAATAAATGCAGCCTTGGTGAGCTTAAGAGAGACTTGTTAAAACACCAGACTTGCACTCAAGTCATATGAGATCCCATTTTAATTAGGATTCTGCTTTAATAGGTGGCTGTCATGTAGGCAGCACGTTAGCTCACTATAATTTTAGAGCAGAGCTATTTTTTCAGTGTGAAATAGTGTAGTGATGCTTAATGAAATTAACTCTGAAGCGGATGATGTTTGTTCTCGACATTTGCCTGGGGAAAACAGCAGTTAATAATGGATAATTAAAATAATGCCGGAAGAGTGTATGTTTGACAGTGAGAGGAAATCCGCTGAATGTAGAGAGAACTAAATGAACGTAGCCTCGGAGAAAAGCAGAAGCGGTTTAAGATCTCTTGAAGATCTCTGGGGGAACGGCTTGTCGCTGGTGTTGTTAGCTCTCAGGTGCGCAGGTGATCCGTTCTGAAGTGAAATCAGTTAAAGTGGTTGAGTCTGAGTGTGATACAGCCAATCCCAGCGGCTCACACTGTCACTTACTGAAAGCTCAGCAGATCCCAACCGTCTGTCTGAAGCAACTAATGCAGCAGAACTGATTGTCTTCTCCTGTCCATCGTTTCAGTCTACCATATCCTGGTCTATTCCTTCTTGCTTCCTTTCTCGTTTTTTGAGTGCAGGTCTCCAGGGCCTCTGTGGGCCTCATCCACACCCCTTTCTGATGCAGTCATTTTATCCTATTAGTCTGAGGTGTAAAATGTATGAAGTATGCTTAAAAGGATATTTCATCCAAAAATACAATTTTTAGCATCATTTACCTTCATGTAGGGCTGCACAAAAAAATCTTGTTTTAAATTGCAATCATGATTTATACTCTATTGTTAAATTAAGCATAAGTGTCTGCAATATTTGCACACTGGTTATTTATCTCTTCACTTTGGTTATTTGGTTGTTTTTTCATTTGAATATGAAAAAGTCTCCACAAGCTTTTTTTCTTTAAATTTAGAATTTTTCTACTTGTTTTACTTATTCTTCGCAATCTGGCAACCATGCAGATGTATATGCTACTTGGTCTTCAAGTAAACCTAAAATGTAATGAAATCAGACATGAATCTTGACTATATTATTTGCACTTGTGGTTTCTGAATAAATACACTTATGCTGCTGTTTTAACAGAAAAACATTAATATAATTTGGAATTGTTGGAGTTGGTGTTAGGAATGTTAGAAAGAATGTCAACTTCTCTCAAATTTAGCTTTTGAGAGAAGCTTCTTATTGTACCAGTTTGGATATAAAAAAGAAAACCATCAGAAAAAATGTACATATAGTACATAAAAAAAAAACTAGAAGAGGTCAAAAAAACTATGCGAGTTCTCTTCTCATTCTCTTGAGCTTATGTGCAGTAATTCTGATGAAATCTAAAAATGAATTTCTAAAATGACAATAATCGTGATGATATATTTTTTAAGCAAAACAATTGTGATCATCAGTATTTAGCTCTACCTTATTGTAATTTTAAACATATATCCTGTATAAACCTAAATCTAACAGGGAGTAATGTATGTTCTTATAACATAATAACAAAATTGTTCTTGTAACATTCAAAGGTAAATTTTTTTATAACATTTCCAAATGATAGAATGCAATGTTCCTTTAACCAAGTAACAAATAAAAAACATTCTTAAAAAAAACTGGATGTTTTGAACATTAAAAAAATATATATTTTCAAAAATACATTTTTCATAATGGTTTTAAAAAAATAAAATGGGATGTTTGCAAAACCTAGAAAAAAAAAACATTTAAATGTAACATTCTCATAACATTTTTAAAATTATAAAATGGAATGTTCCTTTAATGTTTGCATAACCAAGAAGAAACATTTGTAATAAAAAATGGATGTTTGGAACATTTAGAAAAACATTAAGAATCAGTGTTTTCATAATGGTTTCAAAATGATGAAATGGAATCTTCATCTAATATGTGCACAACCAAGAAAAAATGGCTTTAAATATAAAAAAAGAATATTTAACATTTAAATGTAACATTCTCGTAACATTTTCAAAATTATAGAATGGAATGTTTCTCCAACGTTCACATAATCAAGAAGAAAAATTTGTAGTTAAAAAAAATGGGTGATTTGAACTTTTATAAAACATTCAGATATAATTTTTTCAAAATGATGAAATGAAACGAAATGAAAATGAAATTTCAGAATATTTCTGTCAAGTCAAGTCACCTTTATTTATATAGCACTTCATACAATGCAGATTGTGTCAAAGCAGCTTCACAGTGTTCTGCTGTAAAGCAGCTCTAAAAAGAGGACAGTAGTAAACAGTCAAACGAGTCCGGAACTATCCAATTAATTTTGGTTTAAACCTGTATTCTGTTATAAACAGTGCTGCTACTGGCGGAAGGAAGAGGAAAACCTCTTTTGAAGGGAGTGAATGTCTGCACAGACTGTCTTAAAAACATATGCACACACTAGCACCCTTCTGTCTCTTTGCTGTATCTGCAGTTTGTAGATTTATTCCAGGCCAGTCTAGTCTGACAGGCGGTGAGCGCTGTGACGGTCTCTGGAGTAACGCTATTCTAACTCGCTCTCATCGGGCTCACCGAAATAATTGCACCACTTTCAGCCATTTTATCCACACTGGGATGGACGGCCTGCGCTCGTTTGTCGCTGGTTACTATCCTAGCCGCTGGTTGCGAAGGCATAATTAGTGCAGTGAGTGAAAAATAGGCTGTGTAGATTGAGGTTAGAAAGACCTTCAAAGCTCTTTAGGAGGCCTTGAAGAATGACGCAAGATTGCGTTGATGAGAGCTGGAGCGAGGGATTTCATGCAGCAGAACTTATGCATTTTGCATTCAGAGAAGCAGATGAATGGAGAATCGAAATCTGGTTGAACGGTTTCTGTTGTTCTCAGCAGGATTTTTAACATGTCTTCTAAAGGCCATTAATCATCATAACCATGAATTAAAATCAAGTTGACTTTGAAGCAGAATGGGGAAAAAGCAAAAAGACTTTAAAGTTGTATTCACAGTGTAAAAAATGGTTGTTGTATTCATCATTTGTAAGTTGATACCTATTTATTTTCATTATTTACGCAATGTTGAATCTGCAAATAAAAATGTAAAGCTTTATCAAGAAAACTGGGCTCAGTCTTAGTCATGTGCATTATGTAAAGCAGAGTATTTTGAGATGATCTTGTTGTTTAGCCTGGAAACAAACTGTAGGCATAAACAAAGCAGAATAAGATTGGGCATTGCAGGTCACTAGCGCTCTCTGTGAGTTTATCAACACCCACTGGGTTTAGAAAGTGACTTGTGTTGTAGTTTTCACCTTTATTGACCAGCCACCCACTATCTAATGCATATTGTGCACACTGGAGTCCCTGGAGGTCAGCAGGTCGCTGAAAAGCTGTTATTATAATTTTAGTAGGCGGTGCAATTCGACCACAGTATCCGTCCTAATAATGGCAAGATTTCTGATCATGTGACACTAAAGACTAGAGTTATGATGATGAAAATTCAGCATTGGATCACAGAAATAAATTACATTTTACAACATATTCACATAGAAAACAGTTGTTAATTGTTAAAACATTTTCGAAATGATAGAATGGAATGTTCCTTTAACCAAGTAACCAATAAAAAATATTCTTAAAAAAACCCTGGATGTTTTGAACATTAAAAAATATATATTTTCAAAAATAACTTTTTCATAATGCTTTCAAAAAAAAAAAATAATGGAATGTTTGCAAAACCTAGAAAAAATTTCCTTAAATATAAAAAATATTTTTTGAGAGAACATTTAAATGTAACATTCTCATAACTTTTTTAAAATGATAAAATGGAATGTTCCTTTAATGTTTGCATAACCAAGAAGAAACATTTGTAATAAAAAATGGATGTTTCGAACATTTAAAAAACATTAAGAATCAGTGTTTTCATAATGGTTTCAAAATGATGAAATGGAATGTTCGTCTAATATTCGCAAAACCATGAAAAATTGCTTTAAATATAAAAAAATGGGTGTTTTAAATGTTGAAAGAACATTTAAATGTAACATTCTCGTAACATTTTCAAAATTATAGAATGGAATGTTTCTCCAACGTTCACATAATCAAGAAGAAAAATTTGTAGTTAAAAGAATGGGTGATTTAAACTTTTATAAAACATTCAGATATAATTTTTTCAAAATGATGAAATGAAAATGAAATTTCTGAATATTTCTGTCAAGTCAAGTCACCTTTATTTATATAGCACTTCATGCAATGCAGATTGTGTCAAAGCAGCTTCACAGTGTTAAAAAGGAAAATAATGGTTCACTTATGCAAACTTATGCTTGATAAATATACAATATACAATTTACAAAGTAACATTTGAAGTGTTCCTTTTTTTCTTAAATTGCTTTTATAAGCAGTTACAATTTTTATCTGATGATGCCATGACTGGAGTTACGATGATGAAAATTCAACATTGGATCACAGAAATAAATTACATTTTACAATATATTCATATAGAAAACAGTTATTTTAAATTGTAAAAATATTTCACAATATTACTGTTTTTACTGTATTGCTTTCATCAAATAAATGCAGCTTTGGTGAGCAGAAGAGATTTTGAAGAGATGTGTATTTTCCTTTAGAAAACATATTCATCTAGTTAAAAATACATTGTTGCCTTCATACTCAGCATATTTTTGACTGATATAAACTTGTTCAATCATTCTTGAGTTGTAAAAGTTAAATTGGACTGCAAGTCTCCAGGTATCACAGGAAAATGCTGATAGTCGTGAAGTAGCCTGTGCTGTTCAAAGTTTTTACCGGTGGTAATTTGACAGTCGCTGCATTAAAGAACATAATTGCCCAGTTTTGACTCAGAAGTAAGCAGTATTTTTTGTTCTGTTGAACTGAGTAAAAGGTGTCAGCACAAATTACAATGAAGAAGAGACTATGGGAACAAAACAAGACCATATCCAGCAGTTTTTAATTATACTCGAGAGAGAGAGTTAGCAGTACACTGTTTGTGTGGGAAGACATCTGTGCTACGTTTTTTCCCTAATAATCCAAAAATGAAGATTTATATGTATATACAAATACATATGCATATAGTGTAGCACTATTCAAAAGCTTGGGGGAAATTTGGGGTTTTTAAGTTTTGAAAGAAGACTATTTTGCTCACCAATGCTGCATTTATTTAATCAAAAATACAGAAAAATCTGTAATATTGTAAAATATTATTACAATTTAAAATAACTGTTTTCTATGTGAATATATTGTAAAATGTAATTTATTTCTGTGATCAAATCTGAATTTTCAGCATCATTACTCCAGGCTTCAGTGTCACATGATCCTTCAGAAATCATTCTAATATCCTGATTTGCTCAAAAAACATTTCTGATTATTATCAATGTTGAAAACAGTTGCGCTGCTTCATATTTTTGTAGAAACCGTCATACATTTATTTTTTTCAGAATTCTTTGATGAATAGAAAGTTCAAAAGAACAGCATTTGTTTGAAATAGAATGTTTTGTAACATTGTAAATGTCTTTACTGCCACTTCGAAACAATTTAATTCATCCATGTGAATAGAAGTATTAATTTTTTTGCCCCAAAACTTTTTAATGGTACAGTATTGAATTAAAACAACATCAGTGATATCTATTAGGTAGTGAGAATATTTTATGTGTGGTTTATCAAAGAAATGACTTTCTTTTAGTGAAGTTGAATGTACAGCTGTCAGGTTAGTGTGTAGCATTTTCTCTGTAATTCACTCCAATGAGCGATCGATATCAAGCCCATTTGTACTCACTTTAGTAAAGACAAGCACTTAAATATCATTTAGGATGTGAGAAGTGAATATATCAGCACGGTATGCTGCTTCATGTCCTGTGTAATTGCTTTTATAGCCATCAAAGGTCACATGTCAGAAGACACAATGAATATAAAGGGAAAATAATTCAGAGACTTATGGGGAGAATAAGTATTCAAATCGCAGATATCTGAGGCAAAGATTTAGCGTGTAATGAATTCGGTGATGATTCCTCCTGCTGTTCCGCCACCTGTTCAGTGCTACACCGCTTCGTGACTTTACCCACAATCCATGGCGTGCTCAACAACACGCAGAACGCCACCCTCCGTCATCAGCCCATGCTGGAAAACTAGCATCTGTAATCGAAACCTTTTAGCCACCCAGCTCTGACTGCGTGATTAAAAAAACAAGAGAAAAGAGGATGTTTTACACTCACTTTCTGTGCATTCAAATTCTGTTGTCTCTTCTGCTAAATCAAAGCAATTATATGAATATTTTATTTTTAAAAAAATGTTCCAGCTCAAAATTTGTCCAGGTAATTCACATTTATATTATTTTTTTTGCACATAATTTATATCATAACTCATGTTCTTACATTAATATTTAAAATAGATATATATTGTTTTACCTTTATTTAATTTATTTTACCTCTTATATATATATATATATATATATATATATATATATATATATATATATATATATATATATATATATATATATTTCAAATATAAATGTAAGAATTTTAATTTACCTTTATTTTATTTTATTTATTTTACCTATATATATATATATATATATATATATATATATATATATATATAAATATTTGACTTTAATGAACATTTATTTTGATGACGAATTAATGTTTTGATTATGCTTTCTATTTATTATAGTAGTCAAAATGTCTACTTTTTCAGTATTTTATTAAAGAACATGTTATTCAACAACAGCCCAAAAATCTCACAAAATAGTTTTTAATATATGTAACAATATTATATATATATATATATTATTGTATATGTACATATACAATCATATATGTAACAAAATATATATATATATATATATATATATATATATATTATATATATATATATATATATATATATATAAGAGGTAAAACAAATTAAATAAAGGTAAAACAATATATATCTATTTCAAATATAAATGTAAGAACATGAGTTATGATATAAATTATGTATATATATATATATATATATATATATATATATATATATATATAAAAAAAATATATATATATATATATATATATATATATATATATATATATAAGTAGGCTGTGGAATAAAATGCTTTTTAATAAAATGCAGAAAAAATCTCAGTTAATTAATCTAAGAAATTAAAAAAAAATTGCATAATGTTTTTAATATTGCTCACAGTTTTTTAGAATAATATTAGGCTTTGGATGTGTAAATTAATTTTCAATTAAAAGCAAAAATATGCTGTTTTATCTACAGTAAATAATTAAAAAAATCATCAAAAGATTAATTTTTTAACAAATCTTTGTTGAAGTTCTAAAATTTACATAATATTGTTACATATATTAAAAACTATTTTGTGAGATTTTTGGGCTGTTGTTGAATAACATGTTCTTTAATAAAATACTGAAAAAGTAGAATATATCTATAATAAATAGAAAGCATAATCAAAACATTAATTTGTCATCAAAATAAATGTTCATTAAAGTCAATTTTTTTAACATTATATTGTTACAAAAATTGCACAGTTTGTTGAATAATATGTTCTTTAATCAGATTCATTAACTGATTATCAAAGATTAATTGATTATCAAAATAAATGCTTGTTGAAGTTCACTTTTTTAAACATTGCATTGTTACATGTTGTTTTATAATATATAGAAAAAGATTGATTTTCAAAATGTTGTTGTGTTTATGTAATGTTATGTATTTACATGACATCCAAAGGAACAGCAAAAGCTTTATGTAAATGTGAGGCTGCAGCAGCGAGCTCATGCAGTGAAATATCGTGTGAGAGTTTGCGGTGACAGTGATGAAGTGAACGTGTTGAACCGAGTCTCTATTTTGAAATGCGAGACCATTAGTCGCAGGTTCTGGGATCTCATCCAGACACTTCTCTCCCTTTCTCATTTTTGTGGTATATTGCCAGCAGCCAATATGATTCAATCAGCTCAGCAAAAGCTACTGCCATTTATTATACCAATTCATTTAGGTGAGAGACTATCTTCTTTGTGGATGAGAATTACTGGCCGGATGTTAATGTGACAATGGACTGTGTTATTCAATCAGCAGAGCAGCCTTTGAGTTATTGTGTGTGTCCAACATCTCTGTGATCCCTGTGAGTTCATGCTTTCTATAATGTTAAATAGAGCTTACATTTGTGAATCCAAACTATAAAAGCCAAACTTACACAGAGCAGAGATAATTGCTCCTAATTTGTACGTGCAAACAGTTGCAGTTTGTCTCCTGTATGGGTGAAAATGAAAGCTTGCATAACTCTATTCCTGCTTGTGTTGTTATTATCAGCACAAAAAACAGTCATGTCTTATTTCTTTCATCCGCTTTAATGACAGTGAGGTCTGAATTTGGTGATGTGGTTGATTTGATGGTTGATTTTGCATTGATTATCCACTGCTGTTTAAAAGATTAAGGCTGGGAAGATTTTGTAACGTTTTTGAAAGTCTCTTCGGCTCACAAACACTGTAAAAAAACAATTTGTTGAGTCAACTTAAAATAATTTGTAACCTGGCTGTCTTAAAATTTTAAGTTCAGTCAACTCAAAAAAAGTTTATTCAACTTGAAATGTTAAATTATACTAAGTGACAACTTAGATATTTGAGTTGAATCAACTTAAAATTTTAAGGCAGCTGGGTTACTTACCCATCTGTTAAGTTTAGCAAACACAAATATCTAAGTTGTTACTTAGTACAACTTAGCATTTCAAGTTGACTTAACTTATTTTAGTTGACTGAACTTAAAATTTTAAGTCAGCAGGGTAATAAATTATTTTAAGCTGACTCAACAAATTGTGTTTTTTTATTTTTTACAGTGAAGGCTGCATTTATTAGATAAATACAGAAAAAATAAAGAAATTGTGAAATATTATTACAATTTAAAATATCTCTTTTCTATATAAATATATTGAAAGATGTAATTTATTTCTGTGATCAAATCTGAATTTTCAGCATCATTACTCCAGTCTTCAGTGTCACATGATTCTTTAGAAATATGACCATGATACATTTTATTTTTCAAGATTCTTTAATTTAAAGAGAAGCGTTTGTTTGAAATAGAAATCTTTTTTTAGTTTTGGAAATGTTGACACTTTTGATCAATTCATGCTTTTGTATCCTTACTGAATTATTAATTTCTCTTAAAAAATTATTATTGTTTTTTTTTTTTTTTTTTTTGTTAAAACTTACTGGCTTACTGGTTTATTTTCTCTATGTGTATTAAGTTAAAATGTAAAAAGTTCTAAAAAATTTAACCTAATTTTTATTTGTATGTTTTCCATCATCATTTTCATTTTAAAGTTAAAAGTTAAAGTATTTATGTGGTTTTTATTATTTTTTCTAGTTTTATTTTTTTTTACTTGTTTTTTTTTTTCTAAATAAGTATATGTAGTTTTTATTCCTCTCATTTTTTTAATATATTTGTTATATTTTTATTTTTCACTTTAAAGTTTTAAAAATTAAATGATAATTTATATTTAATATAAAAACATTTTAAGAATTTTGTTGTGTCATTTATATTAGTTATATAGTTTTAATTAATTTTTATAAATTATTTATTCATTTTAGTTTATTTAATTGTAGAAAATCAATTTAAACTAAATGAAAATTGAGAAATGTTGCTGATATTTTTTTCTTATTCCAGTTAACTTTTATTTCATTGTAATTAATGAAAATGTTATTTGTTAATGCGTTTAGTTTTATTTGTAGTGACCTATAATAACGCTGGTCTGTGATGTCCTGTAGAATCATGTTAACCTCCGATCTCATGTCTTACTCTCTCTGTGTTTGTGTCTGTCAGAGTGCCGTGGCCATGTACGATGGGGCGAGGGTTCCCTCCCCTGAGGACGCTGCTAACGGAGTCCCGCTGCAGCCCGAGACCCCCGCGGCCACACGTCCCAAAGTTAACGAGGAGCCGGAGGAGGAAGAGAGCGTCCCGCCTGAGCCCGTCCTGGTGAAGAAGGCTCACCGTGAGATTCTGGACCATGAGAGGAAGAGGAGGGTGGAGCTGAAATGCATGGAGCTTCAGGAGATGATGGAGGAACAGGGGTGAGTGAGTCTCTGACGGGACTAAATATATATATATATATGTGTGTGTGTGTGTTTATGTGTGCTTTGGTACATTAAAATAAGGATTCAATCATTATGCATATGGTTATCAAGTAGACTCTACGTCTGTTCCAAAGCCTATACACTGACTTTTCATCTATCTGCTTGTTGTGTACTATATCCAAAGCTAAATGGACCTAAATGCACAGGAGCCTCTTAAGTGACTCACCAGTGCTGGTATTGAAAGCTAAAACTAAAGCTATAAAAAAATCTGAAATTGTTAATTGAAATGGAACTTATATAAAATAACATAAAATTAAAAATGTTACGTTGGCAACCTGCTAAAACAATAATTTAGGTTAATATATTTAGTTAAAAAAAGTATTTTTTGTGCTTATAAGCAACAATTTAAAGTCAAAATAACATAAAATTAAAAATGTTGCATTGGCAACCTGCTGAAACAATAATTTAGGTTAATATATTCAGTTAAAAAAAGTATTTTTTGTGCTTATAAGCAACAATTTAAAGTCAAATTTAAACTTTGAATTTTCAAATGTCTTGGTTACTAACTTAAACTTATCTGCTTTGTGAATTACGTAATACATCCAGTCTATTTTCTAAATTGATTCATTTGAATGTATTTAAATATTTTGCAGTATACTTAAAGTATTTTTTGTGCTTATGAATCAACAGTTTAAAGTCAAATTGAAACTTGATTAAAATTAAAAAGTGAAAACATTTTGAAAATTAAAAAAAAAAAGTAAAATGATGGCAACTTTTAGATAAAATACGTTAAAGTTGTGAATTGTGTAATGCAGTGTCTCTACATTTTAAACATTGAAAATTGAAAATTGGTGAGGTCAAAGAAATTATGTATAATAACCTCCTACAAATACAAACACAACTACATTATATACGCTATAAACACTTTAGAAGAGACAGATGTAGATGTTTGTAAAAGATGTTTTCTTTGTTTTGGAGGGATGATCCTTTTTAAATCATACCCTATTTATTGCGTCAACATTTTGTAATACTTTACTATAGTAAGGGGTATATAATTGTATCAGTTGTTTATTATTAATGCAACAATACATATTGTAGTTATAGTTTTTATTAATAAAAATGAGAGAATGAGAGAAAAATATACAACAGAAAAAAAATAGTGCAAATGATCTTTATGAACTATATAAGAAGAATTACCATAATATAACAGCCAAATGGATGCAGGTTGTATACCGCGTTTTACCGGGACAGAGCATAGCCACGTGAAAACATAAATTCCAGTGTGTTATCCGATATGTACCACTGTTTCATCCTTGTTTTTGTTTTGTTTTGTGTCAAAGTGCTCTGTCGTTTATTTTTTTTATGCTTTTTCAGAGAGTGCTGTCATGCAAATGTGTTATTTTGTGTTTGTTTTCATGCATGCACGACCTACTTTACTTTCACTTTGAGTTTGTTCAAATTTCCAAAGAAACATGCTAATTGGTGGTTCAAAAGTCCAAAAACTTTGTTTATTGGTTGAATAGATGACAGTTTGAACCAATCTGGGCACGGGGGTGGGACTAAGCGTCAACAATCGTTCCTGCTTGGCTCAGAGGAACGAAATCAATAGTTATTTTTAGCCACGGGCAGCTGTCTCGGTCTTTGAGGGTTAAATTTCTAAAGTGTCAAATTAAGTGGAAAAGATGAGTCCAAAAACTCTTAACAGCTGGATCTGGCAACACGGACCCTGATCCAGACCTCGGTGACCACATAGCTGGCTGCAGGCCTCTATATGAATATTTAGCAATATACTTCAAATAAATTATATTTTGTGCTTATAATGCAACTTTTTTGAATATATTTTTAAGAAGTTACATTTACTTCTTCTCCTTTCACTGTCTTCACTGTACTAGAAAAATATTTGGTGTAGGATTTACAATTTTCACTCAGTAAATTTCACAAATAATTACAAGCAAATGGCAAGTAACAATTTGAAAAACACAGAATTTTAAAGTAGAGAATCTGATTTTTTTTTTTTTTTTTTTTTGTGGCAAAATGTACTCCAGTAATCTTTCTTTTACATACAGCTGCAAAAAAACAAATTTCAATATGACTACAATATTTGCACTTTTTTCAAAGGAAACTTTTGATGTTTTCATGCATGAGACGTCACATGAACAGCGAAGACATGAAGGAGAATATTAGATCACAGTGCATTGTTGCCCATGCTGTTGTTTTATTTAGTCCTGCATTATTTTGGATACAGAAATGCATTGCTGGTATTCCTTCATGCACTGAGGCCTGAAACATCTAAGCAAGTACAAGAACAGAAACAATTGATTTAATTGGAAATTTGTCAGAGAACAATTCATAATTCACAGTTGCATTCTAAATATTGCCACAAAGTTCTCTTCTGTGCTCAGTTTTTTCCAATCAGCTTTTATTGGAAATGCAGACATTTAGCGAGTTAGACTGTTGACTAGCTAGTTATCTAACTAACATATCTGATTTAATAGCACAAACTACAATTCACAATTCAGTTTAGGGAGTTGAATTGTAATTTCAGTCATAATGACAGGAAGTGGAATTTACTAAATTACAATCTAAAAGAAGTTCAGCATTCTAGAAAATGAACTGTACTTTCACCCTGATCCACAAAAGATCATTTATTAAATTTTATGAAATATACATTCCTGTTCAGAAGTTTGGGGTTAAAAAAGAAATGATTGCTTTTATTCATAAAAGTATTCATAAATTCATCTTAAAATAATTCTTACTTCTTACCATCCCTAAACTTTTGTGTATAAACTCAATACAGCCTTTTGACAAACTTTGCTTTTGTAGTTGCGTAATTTGTTTATTTATTTTTTTTATTATTCCAATTCATTTTTAAGAATTGTAAGGTTATTATAGTTTTTCTAAGTATCTAGAAAGTATCTTGAGTTTTTAATTTTATGTTTTCGTGTTTTTTTTTTTTTTTTGTTTGTTTTTATTTGAAGTTTTAATACATTTTTAGTAGCTTTTGTTTTTTATCTCTACAGTTTTTATTCATTTTTATTTCAGTTGTAGTTTTAGTTATTTTAGTACATCAAGTTTAACTAAATTAAAATAATATTTGAATATTTTAAAAAAATATAAAATAATATTACATATTTGTATATATTTAGTAAAATAGATTTAAACATTTTATTTTGTTTCGTTAATATTTATTTTACATGTTTTTCAATGTTTTAGTTTGTTTACGTTACTTTTAACTTTTTTTTAATTGTTTAAAATTTTTGTTTCAGTTTTAGTTAACTATAATATCCCTTCCTGTTTTCTACATCAATTCAAATTCAACTCAAATTCAGTAACTGAATTAGAATTTAAAAGTCATTCTCAGTGCAGTTCTGACCGTTCCACAGCGCTGCAGGAAGCAGTAAAGCAAACAGCCTGTAATACGACAGTATTTGTGATGTGATGGAGGATTTGCGGCATGAGTGACATCTGCTCTAATCCGCACGTCCTGCAGACGTCTGCGCTCGACCGCGTCTGACGGCCTTCTGAAGCAGCTCTGAGTGTCTCTAATTAAACAGCAGCTGTGTGACCTTGAGGCAGAATGAATGATGGTGATAAAGCACACAAACAGCGCCGCGGGGGAACCGGCTCAGCGCACAAAAGCTGATGAAAGATTTGCTTCAGTTCGGGATTAGAAATCTGCTAACGTGCTTAAATGCTTAGTGAATGAGGTGCTGAGTGGGCCTGAATTTCTGCCTCCATTCATCAACACACATCAGAGAAATAGAGGAGAGCGTGTTTGGTTTATCAGCTGTTTAGTTGTGCATACCATGTGTAAAATGGATCTGATTGGTCAGTCCAGTGGGGATCTACTGTATTAGTGTACTACACTATTAACCTTAGTTTACATCACACCACTAGATTACTAGTGGAAGGATGACACCAATCTGTTAGTTTGATGCAAAAAATAAAGTCTGAAGGAAAATGTGTGTCCTTAATGTTATTATATACAAAACAAGTAATGACAAGAAAAGTGAATATATAACTATATAAATAACTATAACAAACAACAATACAAACTGTATTAGAATAACGTGGCAAGTAATCAATAAAAATAAGATAAAATATTATAAATAAATATTAATCATAAAACTAATAAATATATAAGACATTTATAAAAACATTAAAAATAAGTATAAAGTAACACAAATATGTTTGTAGGAACAATACATTTTTATGGGTCAAAATTATCAGTTTTTCTTTTATGCCAAAAATCATTAGGATACTAAGTAAAGCTCATGTTCCATGAAGATATTTTGTAAATTTCCTACCGTAAATATAGCAAAACTTGATTTTTGATTAGAAATATGCATTGCTAAAAACTTCATTTGGACAACTTTAAAGGTGATTTTCTCAATATTTTGATTTTTTTGCACCCTGAAATTCTTGATTTTCAAATAGTTGTATCTCACCCAAATATTGTTCTATCCTAACAAACCGTACATCAATGGAAAGCTTAATTATAGATGATGTACAGTATTATTCTCAGTTTCCAAGAAATTATGACTGGCTTTGTGGTCCAGGGTCACAATTTAAAATGCCTTTTGAAATGAGAACATTCTGTTATTATTCACTTTTTCTTCTGCTGAACGCAAAAGGATATATATATGTATATATATATATATATATCCTTTTGCGTATATATACACTACCGTTCAAAAGTTTGGGGTCAGTACATTTTTATTGTTTCTTTTTTTTTTTTTTTAAGAAATTAATACTTTTATTCACCAAGGATGTATTAGGTTAATAATTAAAAGTTTATTAAAAGTTAATAATAAATAATTTATATTGTTATAAAATATTTATATTTTGAATAAACACTGTACTTTTTAAACTTGTTATTCATGAAAGAATCCTGAAAAAAAAAATGACAGGTTCCAAAAAATATTTGGCAGCACAACTGTTGATATTATCCAACATTGATCATTCTAATAATAAATCCGCATATTAGAATGATTTCTGAAGGATCATGTGACACTTAAGACTGGAGTAACAGCTGATAAAAATTCAGCATTTCATCACAGGAATAAATTCTATTTTAAAGTATGTTAAAATAAAAAACATTATTTTATATTGTAAAAACATTTTGCAATATTACTGTTTTTTGTTCTATATTTTTAATCAAATAAATGCAGCCTTGATGAGAATAAGAGACTACTTTAAAGACTATTACAAGTCTTACTGACCCCAAACTTTTGAACGGTAGTGTATATATATATATGTGTGTGTATTTATTATTGTGTTCTACATATGAAAGAAAGCCACAGGTTTTCACAGAACAATCAGTGTTATTTTAGAATTATGTGATAAGTGATATATAAATAAAATTGAACTGAACCGATTGAACTATTATAGTATTTCTTAATATTTTAAATTAGCTTTAATTTTTAGATTTGATATTTTCTGTTTTCAGTTTAATTTTAGTTTAAGTTTTAGTCATTTTTCCAGCTTTTTGTCATGTTTGTCAAGTTATATATATATATTTATATATATATTTAGCTTTATTTTTTTAGTTTTATTTTTAGTATTTTTTTTACTTAAACTTTTTTATTTTATTGAATTTTATTTTATTTTAATGTTTTGCATCCAATATTAATTTTATTTCAACATTATTTCAATAAGAAAAATTAATTTAATAGTTTTTGTTTTAGTTGACAATAACAACACTGTTTCGGAATGACAAAAGTGTAAGTAAATGTTGACTGAATTTTTATTTTTGGGTGGAATAGAATAGAATAGAATAGAATAGAATAGAACAGAATAAAATAGAACCATTGCTTTTAAAAAACTAAATTGCAAACTGTAGAATATAGCCTCTTTAAAAGCAAACTGTGTAACTTCTGCACCACCACCAACCAATGGAATTTTAAAAATAATGACTGTCATCGAACAGGTTCAATCACTTTTACTATCTCTCTGCATGAAGTCACATGAATGAAGTCCATCCCATGTTTCTTTGCATTCTCTGCATCCTCTTATTGGTGTAAATGGACTTTTGCTTGTTAGGAGCTCTGAGTAATAGTTATTAGATTGATGATGGTGTTGTGGAGCAGGATGTTGGAGATGGAGGAGGGTGGTGGATCAGCCATCTGGCAGCACACACACACACACACACACACACACTCAGTATGATGACTAATTGTGTTCTGCTTTAGGATGTTGGCTCTCCATATGTTCGTCCCAGTGTGAGTAGCAGCAGACGGCGTGCAGCTCTGTGAAAGTCAGACGAGCTCTGTGTTGCGTTTGCCGAAGATCTGGTTTTCTTGTGTTAAACATGCTTCAGCGGCCACACGTCCTCCGCTTATCTCTGTTTGTACAAGAGACCGCCACATGTCTTCCTTGAGGCTTTTTAAACGGACAGTTCAGCCAAAAATAACGTTCTGTAATCATTTACTCACCCTCATGCCGATCCAAACCCGCATGACTTCATTCCTGCAACGCAAATGAGATTTTGAAGAATCCTTCAAGCTGTTTTGCATGCAATGACTAAAAAGGCACCATAACAGTAGCCAGCATGACTCTTGCATTATATTATAAATCACATGATAGTTTTGTGTGAGTTCATTGTTGCTCTTGAATCTCATTTGCATTTATGCATATTCAAACATGACTCATGAAGATGCATCGCTGCAGGTTTGACTTAATATGCATCTTATTATCAAGCATAATAAGGTTTGAGAGGTTGTAGAATTAAGCATATTGTACAAACAAAAATAAATATAACCAAACATGTTAGGGGTATATGTAAAATTATCACAAGAAAACTTTGTACATCATAAACAATTGCGTTGTTTGTATTGCATTCAGGTTTTTACTTTTAGATAGTTTCCAAATACATTTTACTGTCAGTTTTAAATTGTTACATTTTCTCAAACCAGTTGGCTTTACAATAATGAGCACATAATGATTAAATCAAAAAATATAATACTAGACTAAAAAGATTAGTTCAGAAATTGCTAGTAAGTTTCACAATTAAGTACAAAGAAATGGCAAGTGATACATTGAATTACGCATGAAATTTTGAATTGCATTTTCTTGTATAATCCAGTAATCTTTGTTTTATTTACAACTTCTACAAAATTAACAACAATCTTAACATCTAGCGTATTTTGTTATGTAAAAGGTACCGTCTGATATTTACATCCACAGAAGAAGGGCAGTCATAAGTTTGGAACGACACAAGGGCGAATAAATGATGACAGTGCTCATTATTTGGTGTACTGTTCCTTTAAGCTAAGGCCTTGTCTTTATGAATCAGATATCAGAGGGATTGTGCTGGATAATTGCAGGGGTGTTTGTCAGAGAGCGACGGGGAATTAAATTGGGCGGCTGCTGTTATAATGGCGGCTGGAGGCTTTTCTCTGATGCAGTGGATATAAACCGATGCGACACTCCCCCCGTAAAGTCTTTAACCCTGTAACCTCTTCTATACAGCCTCCCCCAGCACACACTTTCTTACCCGCCCAGCTCGTTTTAGCTTGATTAAATAGACAGATGGATGAAGTGCACCTCATTTACTGTATGCATAATACTCATTCTTAGTTTTTATACATTTTCATGTTTTGCTCATTTTTTTTTTTTTTTTTTAGCTCAAGTTAAGGTTTTTCACTTCATGCATTTAAGTTGTGTAATAGCTCCACTGAATTTCTATTTAGAAATGTGTAGTGTAAACTAAATCCGGCCTTCAAGCGTTTGTGCTTCTCTTTGAGCAGAGATGTGCTGTTCTATTCTAAGCGACTGGACTTGTGTTTTTGCACCTGTCGGATGATAAAACAGGTGAAAAAATCCAGCAGTAGTTGGTCGTCTGGCATTTTTACCCCAGCAGGAACCAATTAGTGGAGTGTTACTGTTGGAGCGCCGCTCCGGTTAATCGCTCCACCGCCACTGGCTATGCCAGCGGCCCGATGCTTCCATCTGCCCCCACCTCCAGGATCAGACCCATCCGTGGCCAGAGAGACAGGAACGGACAGATGGAGACGAGGATGAGGCTTCATGTATAATTGACACGTTCCCTGGAGAAGCATGCTGAGACTCAGGTCAATGGATGAACGGATAGATAGATGGACTCCAGTAAGGAAAGATGCAGTTCGTTGTGTAACTGGATTCCCAAACAAGTCTGAGGCTCATAAATATGCATGAGGGCTCCACGTGAACCTTTGTATTGAACCTAAGCACTTAACCTTACTGTAAACCACCAACCATTTGGATTAACTCATGCCACGGTTAATAAACACTTAGGGTGTTTTCACACTTGGCCCAGACCCCTTTAAGTGGACTAAGAGGTGGACCAAGTAAAAAGGACCCAGTTTTCTTTATGCTCACACTGTCGCTGTGCCTGAAAGAGGACTCAGATCCTTTTTTGGTCCACTTAAGCAGTAATGGTGTCTCAGACCTCTTTGTGTTCACACTGTTGCTGTTTGGATCTAGTCCAGTTCAGTATTTGATGGCTGACATTATGGCCTCCAAAATTGGAATATTTTTATCTTTTGCACAAAAATATAAGTTTTGTACACCTTTGTAATATTTATTTTGAATAGTATTCCTTGTTTTGTAATTATGTTTATTTCATAGCACACATGGTTTCTGTAGGATGTGCAGGAAGCTCAAATTTAAGCCTTTTTAAGACCTACACAGATAAAATTATTGCCATATGAGTGGGGTAGGGCAATGTCTACAGTAACATATTAACTGTGAAATGACTAAAAAGGCTACAGGTTTTCAAAAATAAAAAATAATAAAATTATGAACTTCACATTTCAGCCTTTAAACCATTTTTAAGAAAAAAGTCAAAAGTATCAATTATTATATTTATGGTTTCGTGGTTTATTGGCTGGTTTAATATCAATTATTATATTAAACCAGAAAAAGGGCTGATTAAAAATCCTAATTCATTCTCTGCCAGTAGGTGGTGCTTTTTTCACATATATAACGGTTTCCCCGGTAACGGCAGTAAACAAAGCAGCGCAGTGCCTCACTTTGAAACGTGCAGCGCTCATATTTATCCAATAAAAACATACCCTTTTTAATTTTAATAATCACATTACGCTATATGGCAATACTTGTCTTTTGAAAAAAAAAATAAAATGCATGTTATTAATCGTAATTCTCATATTAGGTTGCTGTACTAGAGCTACAGTAATGCACTGATCAGTGTATTGATACACATGCAATTACTTTCGTTTACGTTCGATTGAGGCAAAACCAACTGTGTATATGTAAACCATGGGTGTTTTGACACAATAGACGCTAAAGAGAGTGTAGTTCCCGCTGGAACGCGCGTGCTCGTAAAAACATATATCAAAAAGTTTAAACTGGCAAGGCACACAGCTGCGTCACTCTTACACAGTTTGAAATTGGTTGAAATGAAAATAAACGAGTGTACATTGTGAGCGAATAATTGTAGCGATCTGCCAGAAGCAGTCATTATGAACAGCTAAGTTGTACGGAAACATCTGATGACCAAACTACTTCGGAATTCGCGAATGGAAAAATCAAGTGTGTTTTGTGTTCACAATACACGTTTTTAGCGAACCGTACCTTTAGCCGAAAGCAAACCGTACTCAGACCACCTCCCGAGATGGTCTCGTTTCGGTTCGCTTCTGAGGGGTCTAAGATCGTTTGGAGTGTTCACATATGGGCCAAAAATCACGCGAACCGTGCTCAGACCCATGAAAAGGACCAAGTGTGAAAACACCCTTATTTATTATTTATTTATTACACTTATTTAGTCCAACATTTGCTTTTTAGGCAGACTTGGATTTCAATTGAGAGCAAAGGTGGTGTGTGTTGTTTTGATGAAAAAGATATTTCTGGACATGCATTTTCAGGTTTTCAGGAATTAATTATGAATTTAATGATTTATGAAATGTTGATTACTTCGTAATACCATAGTATGAGAAGGGAATTAAAACGTTTCAGTGTTGTGTTAATTTAAATAATATGGTAAGACACATTTATACACTTATGCTTAAGTTGTAATTGGTTTTTCACAGTATGAGAACTAAATAATTAATAAATTCATATTTATGAGGCTTACTTTTCCTTAACTACATTCCAAAGCATTAACATTTTACTCCAGTTAATTTTAACAGTTTTACACACTAACAGGTCTTTCTTTTAAAAAACAAAAACATAAAAAATATAAAACTTAATTTTAATATTTATTCTCCATATCCAGGCATCTTCTCTGAGATAAGATGCAATGTCAGTTTCAAATCTTCTGAGCCAGCTCTTTTCAATTGTTTCAAAATCACATTTAATGATTAATGTGTGAATTCATTTGATTAAACTTTCAGCAGTTACCCAGCTAAAAAAAAAAAAACATGTTCTTAGAACGTACTTATTATGTTCTGAAAATATTATTTCTGAAAGTTCTCTGAATGTTCTCTGAACATTCTAAACTTCCAGTTTTTTAAATGTTTAAAAACTTTGTTTTACCTAAACATTAAAGAAACATTCCATTTTGTAATTTTTGTAATTATAAGAATGTTACTTTTTAATGTTTTCTGAACATTCTGAAACAAGTAAGATGTGAAAAAAAAAAAACGTTAGATGAACATCCAAATAAAATGTTTCAGAAATAATAAATCATAATAATAAATAAATAAATCAATAATCTGTTCTCCGGTGTAACTGTCAACTTCAGACCGCGGCCTCGCGTTTCACTCGTAGCTGAAAGATGCCATGACTGACTCCAAAAACTGCACGTAAACAAACAGTACTGACATTAGAGAACATATTTTAACATCAAATTAAATAAACTCAGTACTATAATGAATAAAATCTGTTTAGTTTATGCAAGACAAAAGGCGTTTCCATCATGCGAATTGACCGCCGCTGACGCAGCTGACTGACATCTCATCCTTGTATGTTGCGTTGCGTGAAATAATACAATTTAAAGCACAGTAAAGACGTTATAAATGAAATAAAATGTATACAAACCTTTATTTCACTGAAGAAGTGCACCAAATTTGCGACGCTGAGAACCGGTCTCTCCTGTATACGACTCAAAAAGCCCGCCCTCTGACTGTAATTCAGCAGCTAGATTGTTTCGTCAAAGACAGACTTGAGTGGTTGGGTAGAAAAAAATAACCCAGCAATAAAAATGACCCTGCAACTTAGTTACAGAAAAACTACCCAGCAACTGGGTAAAAAATGTTAAAAATAACCCAATAAAATGACCCAACAAGTTGAACCCAGCACTAAGGTTAAAAAAATAACCCAGCATTTTTTTTTTTAGAGTGTTAACAACTCAGTGATTCAATAATACGAACATAGCAAGTCAAGTTAACAATAAATGCCTAAGTTGACATTGTTAAACAATAAAACCAACTTCTTTCACTGAAATAAAATATGCATGAGTTGGCAATTTGTTGGTACAGTCTGCACCATCAGTATCGATATTATTGATCAATAAGCCGCACTTCCGGTTTGCCGTACCCTCCACTATAATCCATCTCTATATGCTCTGCATTGAACTGTCAGTTTCATTAGGTGCACAGGGGAGTATGTGCTATAAAACGAGGTTAATCAGTGCTATCGATTCACGGTTAAACAAAACAGACAGAAGGTGCATTAATGTCCCAGGAGTCTTTTGCTAATGATGGCGACTTTGCTCTTGTCATTATTGTCTAATTGGCTTAATAAGGCCTTATCCATTGTGGCCAGCATGTAGTGTGTGTGTGAGCATGTGTTTCAGTCGCTCTTTCCAAATATGACTAGTGTCCCCTGCAGGTCATGCATGGCATATGTTTAACATGAGCACATGGAGTGCCTTCCACTTATGTTTATAAACAGAGAGTGAATTTTTTGTTACAGTTAGTAAATTTCCTCAAGAGAAATGGTTTAATAAATGTACAAAATGAAGTTTTAAATACAGTTTGAAAATGCAAAACTGTGTATTGCATTTGTGGATTTTAAAAGCATCATCTTGAGCTCAGTATAAAAACAATAAAGGAAGGTGAAAAACAGTAAAATGTGCGTTCGGGCTGCTGTCCTCTGCTCATATTCCACAAAAAAGCATAGAAATTCATTTTTATCTTTTGTGTGTGTGCGCATATGTCGGAATGGATTTAATAAAGCAGCATTATCTCCAGCCCCTCCAGCACAAGCTTTTATAGCGCCAAAGTTTGACTTCTTCACAAACACGCACATCATCTTCCTCATGCGCCGCTGTGTGCAGCTGCTCTGGGCAGAGGCTGATAAAACCTGCTATTGTGATGCCATACATTACCAGCTGAACTGAATGCATAATGGTTGTCCCTGGTTACACCAGTCTGCTTTTAACCAGACAGCAGGTGCAGGTTTCATGTGCCGCTGTGTTAAGACCCTTTCACATGACATACATCAACACACCTCAACATAAGCATCATTTGCTGCTTCGACCTCTGTGTGCAAGAGACAGAAACTGAACTGTTCATCTACAGTTTTCTTCAGTTTCTCACATATTTCTCTTCATATGTTTGATGGATTCTTTCACTCAGCATGTTGCATGCAACTTTTTCTTAGAATTTGACAAAAGAAGGGAGCACGTCGGTGGTGCCTCGACATGTTGCCTACATAGCCATCTCACTTTTAGAACAAGATTTCAGTTCAATCTCTTTTTGCACAGTATGGGCTCAAATGTTATGAAGCGCACACTGTCGTTTAAGTGTGCTGACTCTCAAGTCACCTTTGCCACCCACAGATTTCTGCATCGTGACATTGAATGAATATAAAAAGTGTTTCTCTGGCCCGGCGCCCCCTGCAGGCAGCCGTGTGCATCGGAAATCACATTACAGCCAAACTGTGTGGCATGACAGTCGCACACACACACACACTATGGTAATCTTATTTCCTGATGGATGCGCTTTGGAGAAAATGAGAATGGCCCGTTTAATATCCAAACACTTGGCCGGGCTGGATGTTTCCATGCTGCATTTATTTACACATTTTCAGCACATTTCTAAAATAGGCAAGATTAAAACAAAACATTTAAACTTTCTGAGTGGTGACCCGTGCAAAGGTTTTTCTGGTTGGTTTCTAGAAGGGTCAGTTAAAGTTGTTTTGGTTCCTTCCTTCAATGTTTGCTGGGAATTTTCACCTGTTTTATTGTCAGACCTGAATGATTCCTTAAATTGTGTTTTACTGAGGTCATTTTTGTTTGCAGGTATTCCGAAGAAGAAATCCGGCAGAAGGTCGGAACGTTTCGGCAGATGCTGATGGAGAAGGAGGGTGTGATAACTCGAGAAGGCTTGCACCCACGTCCACCGTGAGTCAATCGCACATGATGTTTGTCAGACAGTAATTGAATATAGTGTGTTTCCTGTAGAGACAGTATCGGATAGCGTTTGTGTGTGACATTGTATTGCTGTGATTAATGATAATGCTGACCAGCACTGATAGAAACCATCCATAATGCAGATCTCAGTGCCAATGCATAGATATTGCATGTTTAATAGATAAATGTACATTAAATACAATTACCAGAACTAGAAACACCCTAATTTATGTAACTGGCTGGAAAAAACATTTAGCTAACTAATGCAGTGCAAAAATGCTCCACAGGGATTGAAATGAATCATTTTTCTTTCTTGTTCATTTACATGAACTGTATGAACAAACTGATTCACTAAAATGGATTTTTGGGAAGTGCCTACTCTATTTTTTACCTACCGACAAACACAAACTTTTACAGCACTAGTGCATCAAAATGAAGAGCAAATGATGAACATCATAAGGCTATAGCTACTGTATGTTTTCTTTTTTTTAATCTTACCTTCTCAGTGTAGATAATGGGAAATGTACCTTTGATGCTTAGCATAAAGACAAGTCATAACATTGTCATACATGAAGTCATGTTGAAATGTTTTGTAAAGGCTGAATGTGTGTGTTTCAACTGTGCACATACAAATGTTCTTAGCTTGTGGGTGCAGGTCCTTTATCAGGAGCAGAAGGTGGAGATGATCATGATTTAATACTTTCTACTGGTCACAAATGACTCTGTGTTAATGCCGTTGCACAGCCCAGAGGAAACCTCAGTGACTGTATATCACCTCCTTCACCCAGAGACCAATCTAATAAAAAAACCTTTTCATCTTAAACCTAACCTTTAACCCTTCTGTTTTATCTTGTTTGACTCTTATATTGTCATTTAACTCTTATGCTCCATCATAGGACTTTTCTGTTGTCAAATAACCCTTCTGTTCTGTCATAGAAGTTTTATATTTTCAATTAACCCTTCAGTTTTATCACAGGGCCATTACAGTATGTTGCCATTCAACTGTTGTGTTCCATCACAGATCCCATATGTTATCATTTAACCCTTCTTTCATCATAGGACCCTTATGTTGTCAGTTAACCGTTCTGTTCCATTATAGCACGCTTATGTTGTCTTTTAACCCTTATGTTCCATCATAGGAGTCTTATGTTGTCATTTAACCATTCTGTTTTGTCATAGAACCCTTATATTGTCAATTAACCCTTCTGTTTTATCAGAGGACCCTTAGGTTGTGATTTAACCCTTCAGTTTTATCACAGGGCCATTCCAGTATGTTGCTTTTCAACCTGGTGTTCCATCACAGATCCCATATGTTGTCATTTAACCCTTTTGTTTCCTCATAGGACTCTTATGTTTCTTATGTCATTTAACCCTTCTGTTTTACCAGAGTAACCTTATGTTGTCATCAATCCTTCTGTTTCACTATAGCACTCTTATGTTTTCATTTAACCCTTATGTTCCAACATAGGAGTCTTATGTTGTCATTTAACCATTCTGTTTTGTCATAGAACCCTTATAGTGTATATTAACCCTTCTGTTTTATCACAGGGCAATTTAACAGTATGTTGCCATTTAACCTTTGTGTTTTATTACAGATCCCTAATGTCATTTGACCCTTATTTCATCATAGGACCCTTATATTGTTAATTATTTTATTTTAACCCTTCTGTTCCATCATAGGACCCTTATATTGTCATTTAACTTTTCTGTTCCATCACTGAACCCTTAAATTGTCATTTAACCCTTCTGTTTTATAACGGGGCTTTTATGTTGTCATTTAATGCTTCTGTTCTATCATAAGAGTCTTATGTTGTCATTTAACCCTTCTCTTCAGTCACTAGAACCATTATATTGTCATTTAACCGTTGTTCCATCACAGGACCCTTATGTTGCTAATTAACCCTTTTTTTATCATAGGACCCTTATAGTATATTGTCATTTGACCCCTCTGTTCTGTCACAGAACCCTTATATTGTAATTTAACCCTTCTCTTTCATCACAGGGCCCCTATGTTGTCATGTAACCCTTTTGTTCTGAAACAGAGCTCTTACATTATGTTGCCATTTAACCATTCCTCTTCATCACAGAGCTCTTCTGTTGTCATTTAATGCTTCTGTTCCATCACTGAACCTGTATATTGTCATTTACCCTTTCTGTTTCATCACAGAACCTTTATGTTGTCTTTTAATCATTCTTTTACATCATAGGACTGTTCGGCTGTTTATGAAAGCACTTTTGCAGAAGCAGGATGGTGACATTTACCACTGTGATGAAGTAGCTGATCATTACAGCTTTAGATAAGATCGCCTTTAGTAGTGAGATGCTAATTTTAATTCATCAAGACACATGTTAGGAAGGATAATGGGGATAAGCTTAGACTTTTTAATAAGGAACAGAGATTATAAAAAGTGAATGTGACAGAAAAATAGATCTGTTAGTACCTTGCCAGAAATTCTGTGAAGTTTGACACTCTCATAATCACATCAAATAATCACCTTTATTCTGTTTCTGAGAAATAATCATTTCTTATTGGTAGAGTAAATAAACAGATGTTGACTTCACCCTGAGGAAAATGTTATTTCTTAGAGGTTGCTCCTGCATAGATCAACATTGTCTCAGATGTTTCTTGTAAATCCCTTAGGAAAATTCAAATTGAGTCAAGAGTTCTGCTGCATATGCTGAATGTGTTTGTTTCAGTCATGCACATACAGACCTTCCTAGCTTGTGGGTGCAGGTCCTTTATCAGGAGCAGAAGAAGGAGATTGACATACATTAGAGTATAGAGTAAAATGAACATACGTTAGATGTTTCATATCTGACCAGAGTTGGAGGCATTGCAAGAATGAACCAGAATAGCTCATTATTGCATTTAAACCAGCGCAGGTCATGACCTTTGACCTCTACCTCCTGCACACGCAGGGTCAGACTGCTTCCTCATGGGGATGAAGATCATGTGGAAAATGCTGTATACAATGACGGCTATGAAGAAGACTATGATTGGGATGGAGAATATTACGAGCAAGATTCAGCTGCCTACAATGA
Organism: Cirrhinus mrigala; assembly: GCA_036247105.1. NCBI lineage: Eukaryota > Metazoa > Chordata > Actinopteri > Cypriniformes > Cyprinidae > Cirrhinus > Cirrhinus mrigala. The sequence continues at coordinate 44,572,168 of CM070011.1, forward strand.
ATGCAGGTAAAAAGCTGAGAAAGGATGAACACACAGCGTCTTCTCTGATATCAACACCTACATACTGAGAGAAATTCTAGGGGAAGTTGTTATTATATTAATCATTACTGATCTTTCATTAAGCTCTGCCCTCCTTGGTTACAGCTAGCTTTTTACAGAACATCCCATAGAAATTAACTTGAGATTTATGTGACCATTCATATTCAGTAAAATATGCTCAAAAAATAGATGTATTAAATATGAATATTTATAAATAAATAAAAAAAACTGTCAAACAGTATTATTACATATTATAATATGGAGCAAACATGGGTAATTCTAGATGTTTATTTTGCAATGAGAGAAACACAATCCAAAATATGAATGTCACGATTTATTTAAGATTTGGAAAAGAAGTAGTATTTTTAAGTAAAAATACTGCTTAAATCCTCTCTCGCACTATTATATCTAACATGAAAATAACTAACATGTAAATAGTTTTACTTTAAAAAAAAAAGTAACAATGTAACAGATTGGATTACTTATATTAAGAGTAACATAATGTAAGACAGTAAAACTTTCCCCAACAATATATATATCCAACACTGCATTTGTTTTACTCCATTTCTTTTCTTCCACTCTAGATCCAAGAGGAAATCCAGCAGTTCACCTTCCCCTCGGCCAAAGAAGAGGAAAAAGAAGAAGGCAAGAAGACACAGTCGGTCAGTTTACCTTCTGTGATGTAATGAAATGCGTCATCATGTGCAGAAAAATCAGTTCAACCAGCAGCCAATATATACTGTGTATGCAGTTCATAGAATACCTAAATAACTTACAACACTGGCCAAACGAGCAGTATGCAACAGAAACACTGTATTCAGCAATGCTGTGTGCTCAGATTAACCTGTAATTGCCAGTGTGATCTCTCACTTGAGTCATTTTGATTTTTTGAGCCAAAAATTGAAGTTTTTTTTTAGTCACTAACTGTAGTGATAAGCAGTAGTACTAGTAATGCTTAACACACTTTAGCAAGAAACTCTTAAATGCAATGGTGAAAAAGGTCAAGAAGAACATTTAAATATAATTCAGTGAAAAGTGGAAGAAAATGATGGTATGTATGATATTTCATCCATCAGTATTGTTGTTGTGTTTGTGTGACCCACAGAGCTGACAGCCCGTCTCCAACCCGCAGAGACAAGAGGAAGAAGAGCGGAAAGAAACACAAAAGAGACAGGTGTGTGTGTGTGTGTGTGTGTGTGGTTATATAACATACAGGTGTACATTTTTCACCGATCAATTAGCACAGATCTTCCTGCCAGCTACTGTGTGTATTGTATGCATTATGCAAATTTTCAACACAAATATCAATATGACCATAGTCGAAGTGTGCATTATACACTAAACACTGCATGAGACACTGTATCCCAGAATGCATTGCACTAAATCTGAACTTCCATTTCTAATGACACAAATAATCCAACCATGATATTAACTGCTATTTTAAATATGTTTTATCACTTTATTATATCATCTTGACCTGTTATTTCCTTTTATTGCCTTAAATTGGTTTGATGTTTTTAACACACAAAATTGGTTTACAAATGCAAAATAACATTTGCATTTTAGACTAAATTGAACATGCAACATAAAGAGGTCATGTGACAACAATGTAGCAGTGAAGCACATTGTTTTACATACTTCTTTATATACAATAGTAGGCATTATACAGTATATTTTATGTGGCACTTTTGTGTGGTGAACGGTCTCAGATTCTAATTTTATTCTTTGACAAAGCAGAAAAGGTGTCTTTGAAGAGTAGCTTGGGCAGATTTTGACTGTTCTTGTTAATATTTTATGATTAGCATTTGTATTTTGACCAGAAGCATCAAGGACTAGCAAACTCAAACTCAACTTAGCGTCCAAAAATAGCGCCAGGTGTGTACAAGAAAAGCCTGCTTTACACAAAAACCTTTCTGCATTCATCAAATATTCATGTTATTGTTATGTCAGAAATATCTGCAGTATTTTGCACTTTTGCAGCTATATAAACATCCTTGTCTAAATACTGGTACATGCATGTGTCAGCATTTTAGATGCTTTGGTTTCTGTCTGTCTATGTGTGTATATCCGTGTATCACTATGCAGGATTCTTTTGTGTTTCCTCTTGTCATGACCTCTACTCTATTAAAATTCATAAGGTGGTTTTTCACATAGTGGTATATGATTCTCTGTATAGTGGTCTTGACATAGAGTTAGCAATGCACTAGAAATACCAAGGTCATGTGTTCAATTCCCAGGGAACACACACTGATAAAACATAAAGCTTTTTTGTAATGCTAGTCACTGTGGATAAAAGCATCTGCTGAATGAATAATTTATTCTGAATTTCCGGCTCACAGACTGATACAGTTTCATACAGCATCTTAAGTGTTTATTCAGTTTTTACTTCATGCACTTTTACTTCATGCACAGGCTTGTGCCTGTAGTGTTAAGATTTTATATAGAATATAAACAACTGACATGCTGCATATTCCTCCAATTAAATGCAGTCTTCCCCATACGGGACAGATCATTTTTATTCATCTCATGTAACCCTGATGGCTTTATCACAGCTTTCTTCTCTCCTACCCTTTTCCCATATCAAGAAAACATGACAGGACTGACAGATGCTTGGGAGCATGTGTATCTGTTTGTGTCGGGTGTATATAATAGCGAACACACTACGAAAACATGGTGGATTCTTGTGTCAATGTCTTATTACAGCAGCTTCAAGACTGTCAGACTGAGTGTGAGCCGTGGGGAAAAAGTGTGAAAGAGAGTTAGAAATTGAGCGTAGAGAGTCAGTTTCTCCCTACAGTATTGAAAGAGCAAAGATGTTTAAAGATGAAACTGTGGTACAGTATATGTCGTTATTCTGTGTTAAATCACCTAAAAAAAGGCAAAAGTTTCTAAAACAGATGCACTTTAATCTTTAACACAACGTACAATGACCCCAAAAAATATATGGATATTTAAATCACATTTAAAAATGAATTAAATTTAAATGCTGTGCCATCGTTTCTCTTTATTAATGTAAGCTTTTTAAAATTATTTTTGCTGGTGGACGTATGAAATCAGTTTTCTCTTTAGTTATTAACATGCCACAACACTAGATCTATTTTTTATCATTTCAAACTGAGCTAATTTATTTTTTATCAAAGTTGCGTTTGAAAATTGTGTTTGTGCATCTTTCTTTAGAATAAATGACTCTTGCTTTGATATTCCGTTATCTAATGCATGGCGTTCAGGAATTTTAAGCATAACTTTAGAGTCCAAATACTGAATGTTGAATCCTGAAACTACAAAATCAGCAGCCGTTTTCTGGTGGTCATAATTGAATCTCTAACTCAACATTTCCTCTGTCTCAGGTCCACATCTGGCTCAAGGAGGAAGAGGAGACACAGGTAAACACTGATCTAATCCGAGATCCGTTCAATTTTATGGTCTGGGAACTGTGCTGGATTCACATTAGTTTGGCAGAGCCAACATTCACTTCACAGTTTGTTCAGGAGCCATCCATTGACATGTACAGTGAACAACCACAGTTTATTTTGCCTGTATGTGCTGTTTAAGGGCAGAGAAATCAAAAATCAATGACACCACAGTAGCAGATTGGCCTGGAAAACACTCGTTCAATAGCAGTCTGCAGTCTCTTTGAAGAGTTGCACAGAAAACACTGAAGAAAATAGCATAAAAGTAATAAGTATTGATCGTTTCACAGAAATCACTCAGAATACAAGGCAGAATATGCTCATGAACGTCTGCACTCTCTGAAAAAAAGGTACAAAAAAGCTGTCACCTTTGAAAAAGGTACACATTTGCACTTTATTTACCCCTAAAGAGTGCATAGTAGTACCTTAAAAGTACATATGTGAGTACATATATATTTGTAGCAAGTCAAAAAATACATTGTATAGGTCAAAATGATCGATTTTTCTTTTATGGCAAAAATCATTGGGATCAGTGGTCAAAGCTATGTACTTCAACTTCCAGTTGTCTGCTTTCATTAGCTAATTATTTGCAAATGTATCGTTATGTTATGACTTTACTTGTTGAGGCTCAGAACTATTAACTATTTGTTAAGTAATATGTCATTGCGGTTATGGATTTAGAATTAGTTAGTTAGTCATGTGCTTCAACAAGTAAAGTCATAACATAATGATATCTTTGCAATGATTAGCTAATGATTAATTAAAGCAGACAACTGGAAGTTGAAATGCGTGGCTTCAACCCATCGAGGCACATGACTAACTAACTAATTCTATATCCATAACCACAATGACATATTGCTTAACAAATAGTTAATAGTTCTGTGCCTCAACAAGTAAAGTCATAACATAATGATACATTTGCAAATCATTAGCTAATGAGTAATTAAAGCAGACAACTGTAAGTTGAAGTACATAGCTTTGACCACTGTGGTAATTAACATATGAATATACATCATTGGTTAATAAAATAAGTTATTAGGGAATTAATACATTATGACACATTTAACTAACAATTTATTGATTACTTCATCTATGCATCATATAGAATGTTCATTAGTTGCTGATGTAGTAATCATTAATAAATGGTTTAGTTCTTCATAAATTATACATTAACTTGTGATTATCTGTGCATTAATTAAGCATGAATTAATGCATATTTATGCACACGTATTGTAAAGTGTTACCATAATATGCATTGCTAAGAACTTTACTGTGACAATCTTTAAGGCGATTTTCTCAATATTTGGATTTTTTTGCACCCTCAGATTCCAGATTTTCAAATAGTTGTATCCCGCCCAAATATTGTCCTATCCTAACCTTATTTATTCAGCTTTCAGATGACGTATACATCTCAATTTAAAAAAAAATGACTTGTATGACTTGTTTTGTGGTCCACAGTCACATATTAGTACCTAAACTGTATACATTACCTTTTGAAAAGATACCACCCCTGTGACAACTTTTGTACCTTTTTTTCTGAGACTGTAGTGTCTTGAACAAAACTGAGTATCAGAAGTGTTCACTGAAGCAGCTGTAGCTTGTAAACACCACTGTTTTGTGATATAAACTTTTTATAATGCCTAATTTTAAGACTTTATGCGCCACCATATTCAATTCTTGTTTAGTTAGATGTGTTCTCTCCTTTCAGATCTGGGAGTCCCAAAAACAAACACAAAGACAAGAACAAACAGAAAAAGAGGTGAGTAGCGTTTATTCTGTGCTTTAAAAGCCTTAAATGTTCAGAATAATGCTTTCATGCATCATAATGCCTCAGTCTGACAATAAAAATCCAGTGCACTGATTACAGAGTTTAATGATATTAATTTTCTAAGCAATCAGAGTTTTAATTTTTCACTTGGGATAGTAAGCATGCATGCAGCAACCATCTAGAATACCTTAGCAGCTACCTAGCACTGACAACCACTCAAAACATTTTAGAAACCACATAGCAACACTCATATGTCCTTGTAGGCCGTGTGCATGGATTGTTTATGAAAGGAAAGAATCGGAATCATGAAACGGACTGCGAGGTGTGTGATGAAGCGGAGTGTGTGAGTGTGTGTGGTGTGACGTGTGTTTGTGTGTGTGTGTCCCACAGGTGTTCAGTGGAGTCTCCCAGCAGGAGTTCTCAGCACAGAGGCAGCTGCTGTAGTTCCCGCAGCGGATCCGTCTCCTCCACCGCCAGCGTCTCCAAATCACCCAGCAGGTGCGTCTTATATTCGGCCTCTTATCTCCGTTTCACAGGCCCTCCGACAAACCTCCTCTTACAAACATTTACCATGGTGAACATAGTTTCTGCCAAAATACCATGGTTACTACAATAAGACTGTGGTAATGTGGTATTAGTCACCACTGTCATCACAGAAAGGGAATGAATCACAATGACAGAAAAGCTTCTGACACTCTTTGAAGAAGATCTGTAGTCATTTATTATGATTTTACTGCAGGAACCATGGCGTTTTTTTCTGTTAACATGATTAAATTGTGTAAGGACCGAGACTACGTTTTAAAGCTCACCAAGGCTGCCTTTATTTAACAAAAAAATACAATATTATTATGAAATATTATTACAATTTTAAATAACAGTTTTCTATGTGAATATATATATTAAAATGTAATTTATTCCTGTGATCAAAGCTGCATTTTCAGCATCATTACTCCCAGTCTTTAATGTCACATGATCCTTCAGAAATCAATATAGCGATTTGCTGCTCAAAAAAAACATTTTTGATTATTATCAATGTTGAAAACAGTTGTGCTGCTTCATATTTTTGTTGAAATCATGATACATTTTATTTTTCAGGATTCTTTGATGAATAGAAAGATCAAAACAACAGCATTTTTGAATAGATATATTTTGTAATATAAATGTCTTCGCTATCAGTTTGATGTGTGCTTGCTGAATAAAAGTATTTATTTCTTCTTTTAAAACAAATGGAAATATCAGAAAATGCTTAAACAAATATACAAAAATTTAATTTTCAAAATCATTTTTTTTCCCTTCAGTCAATATAATAAAATATAATTTATAATATAATTGTAATAATATAATTATAATAAAATGTAATTTATAATATAATTTTAAAGTAAATATTTTTTCTGCAGTATAAATTCAGTTTTAAAAACCTGCAGTGGTCAATTTCAAAATCCCAACTGATCAAATTTTAAACTTGATTGTTTCCAAATTTTAAACTTTTAAATAACCTGCATTAAGCACAAAAATGTAAAAATAGCATTTAATGTCAAAACTGTTGCCAATCCCTCGACTATAATTTATGTGGTACACAATGAATACACTAAACCAAAATATTTCTTTACTCAGTACAGCTGAATATATATCTAAATATACACGTATAAAGTATTGTCTTGTTCTCTGAAATTATGAGTTTATTCTTAAGGCAAGACATTGCAGGTGAATAGGGAATAATAAAAAATAAGTAATAGTCATCTCCTTATGAGTTGATTGATTACATTGATAATTGCAAACATTTTTTCTATTACAAGTTTTCTAAAATGTTAGGTTTAAAAATGCCAATGAGGCATTATCTAATAAAATATGTGCTAATTTGCATAAATTTCTAGTACAAAAATCTAAAGGCTGGATGAAGTCAGTTTCAAAATTCTTGTTTAATTTGTGTGACATATTAGAGATAATTGTTTTTACAGAGGGAATTTTGGGTATTTTATTTTTGTCACTCCATAATTCAGAAAATACTTAGACAAAAAACAATAAAATTTCACAGTTTTGGGGGGAATAAAATGTTGTATATAATCAAGCAAATTATGTATGAACAAATCGCTCTGTAAAAACCTTCAGAATATAGACAGGAATAAATATGCAAAGTTTGGTGTGTGTAAGTGCTACTGAAGTGGAGATTTAAGACTCAGTGTAGGCGAAATAAACTCATTTTGAGAAAACAGCCTTTAAAAATATATATTGTGATTGAAGTCTGTTGAGTGCTATAAAAGAAACACTTAACAGTGTCTTTTGGATGTTTTCTTTCCATTAGTCTGAAAAAACACTTTATGAAAAACTAAAAAGCCCATAATCTCAAACTTGACAGGAGCATGATAAAAGTGTTTTTGCCTGCAGTGTCTCTCCTCTTAAAACAAGAAAAATATCAGCCAATGGGCTCAGAAAAATCCACTTTCAGAATTCAGGGGAAAATCTTTTTTTTTTTTCTTCTCCCATTGGGAGATATTTGTTAAAGCATGAAGCCGCCTAATTTATTATAAATCTTTCAGAAAACAATACCTTATAATTTTTGTAATTTTGCTTCACAAGTAATTTTAGTAATTTTAGTAAGTTTCTTTAAGGTCTCTGCTAAATTAGGCTCAAAAGCCAAGTGCTTCTTCTATGTGTAGATATTTTCCTGAAAAAAAGAAAAAAATACTAAATAAGTAAATCATTTTCAGCAGTGCACTGCCATTGTACTTGGGAATTAAGTGCTAAACTCAATCCATTGACCTCTCAAACCAGATCAAATGCAAAGTGCAGGAACGACAGGCACAAACAGGAAGGAAGTCACACCAGCCACAGCCCACCGCCGTCCCCCAGCGCTGACCAGCCAATCACGTGGCAGAATGGAAACCACAGCGCCCGTGTCCGCAACGGCAAAGATTCTGGAGCCAATCACACGGAAGGGAATAAAGGGAACGATGTATGTAGTCTCCTCTACTTTACCTCCATCTGTTCTCTGCCGTTTACACTAATAATCACACACAAACACACACACACGTCCAACTGATTCAGTCATATCTGTGTAAGCTGACTCTATATATCTCTCTTCCCTCTTTGGCTCCATTTCGTGAGTTTTTCTGTTCTCAAGCCATTTTTGTGTTTGTTGGGAAGGGTTTTTGTTTTGTCGAGACAGATGTCCATCATTTTCCTTCTGTAATAATGTCATGCTTTATTTCACGTACAAGCCATGTTGACTTTTTCAGTTCTAGAAAGATCTGTTTAAAAGCTTTTTCTTACAGTGGAAACTGCAATACAACCTGTTGTTGAATATGTGGGTTTTCAGGGAAGCACCAGCTCCATCCCGAAGACTCAAACTGACAGTTGTGACATCTTACGACACTAGTAATTTTACATAAAGCATCTATCGCTAATAATTCGAAGGCTGGTGTTGGATAACGTCCCATGAAAGAGACATTTGATGCGTCAACCAGATTAATTATATATATTTTGGTAACACTTTTACTTCATTTGTTAACATTAGTTTACTAAATTAGTGGAACAATATAAATAGGTGCCGTCAGAATGAGAGTCCAAACAGCTGATAAAAGCATCACAATAATCCATAAGTAATCCACGCCACTCCAGTCCATGTGAAGCCTAAATCTGACATAAATCCATCATTACAATGTTTTGCTGTAGCTAAAATGTGAGTGCATAATCCATAATAATGCTTCCTCGGGTGAAAAAGGTCTACCAAAATATTTTGTTTAGAGCTGTTTTGGCTTGTAAACGGTGCTTTATCTGTGCATATTTCTCTCCTGATTCAGACTAGATGACTTTTCACTGCAGAAAGCAATATTATGCGCTCATATTTTAGCTGTTAACCACAGTTTGCTGTTAAAAATGCATTAATGATGGATTTGTTTCTTACAAACACACAGCTTTTGTCTTCTCAAATTGTTAATTGATGGATTGGAGAGGTGTAGGTTACTTGTGGATTATTGTGATGTTTTTATCAGCTGTTTGGACTCTTATTCTGACGGCACCCATTCACTACAGAGGATCCATTGGTGAGCAAGTGGTTTAATGTGAAATTTCTCCAAATCTGATGGAAAAACAAACTCATCTACATCTTGGATGGACTGAGGGTGAGTAAATTTTAATTCTTGGGTGAACTATTTCTTTAAGGCAGTATGAAATAACATAAACAATATATAATTGTATTTCTATCAACTAACATTAACAAAGATTAATAAATTATTAAAATACGTATTGTTCATTGTTAGTTCATGCAACAAATGCACTAACTAATGTTAACAAATGAGACCTTATTGTAAGTGTTACTACTATTCAGATATAAATCATATCAAAACACATTTTTGTTTTGTAGGTTTTTCTTATCTTATACATTTTATTGTATCCCACAAAATTTCAGAGCAGTATTCAGAGACAGTGAGGAGGAATGAATTGCAGCAATCATCTTTTATACAGTAATAACACCACAATAATCGCATTTGTTCTGAAAAGAATGACAACAACGTAAACGTAATTTAAATATGCATGACATTTGTATGTATTCATACAGTCAAACAGTGTCTAATATGGCCACAAGATGTTAATTGTTAAGCTAAACTTTGACCTTCATTTGAAGAGACTCTTGTTCAGGTATCTGGTCACACTTACTGTATTTGGGACGGTTTGCATGCAGTTTTTCAGAAGTTCTCATGCTCTCTTTCTCTTTCCTTTCATTTGCTCAATTCATCCCTCTGTTTTGTTGATTTCTTGACCTCTATGAATTCACATGATCTCTTCCCACGAATAAATGCCCAAACTTTTCTGTCTTGTTTGTGTAAAAAGCACTCATATGATTTGGAACTGGACCGAGTAGATTAAATGGGTATGTCTACTAGTTTTTCTTGTCAATACAGTTGAAACTCTCATTTTCTGCTCAGTTTTACCGTAGCCACCCTTTTCCAGATGTGTATCAGGTGTTCAAAGAGCCGATGATCTGTGACCCGCCATCAGATCGTCCCTTATTATTGATCATTTTCTTTAATGTAAGGTGAAGAACTGTTAAGCAAGAGAGGTGTCATGAGCCGATGGTTTTCATTGGCCAATCCCTCAGACGCTTTTAGCCAATCAGCTGTCATTCCTGGTTCTGCTGAGAGGATGAATGAGTCTGAATGTTACAATCACAGATAAGAAACATGTGGATGCTGCGTTTGTCTGATCTGGATTCATCATCAGCACAGCCATCTTGGAAAGGTCAATGGTCAATGAAACATTATATATATGACCCTGGACCACAAAAAAAAGTCATAAATTGCACGGGTATATTTGTGGCAATAGCCAACAAAACATATTATGGGTCAAAATGATCGATTTTTCTTTTATGCCAAAAATAATTAGGATATTAAGTAGAGATCATGTTTTGATGAAGATATTTTGTGAATTTCCTACCATAAATATATCAAAACATAATTTTTGATTAGTAATATGCACTGCTAAGAACTTCATTTGGACAACTTTAAAGGCGATTTTCTCAATATTTTGATTTTTTTGCACCCTCAGATTGCAGATTTTCAAATAGTCCTATCTCAGCCAAATATATATCCATACATGAATGGAAAGCTTATTTATTCAGCTTTCAAATTATATATAAATCTCAATTTCAAAAAATTGACTCCTATGACTGGTTTTGTGGTCCAGGGTCACATATAGTCTTATTGTATTTTTCAGTTTATGAAGTGTGTTTCAGATCACATTTACAATAAAATGTGTTATTATTATTAGCAGCAGTAGTAGTAGTTGTAGTAGTACTAGTAGTATAAACAATAATCAGTAAGTTATCTTTTTTTTTTTTATTGTTATAATAATTATTTAAAAAATAAACATGTTTAAGATTAGGAATTTACAATTACAGCAACACATTGTTATTATTATTGTTGTTGTTGTTGTTATTATTATTATTATTATTATTATTATTATTATTATTATTATTATTATTATTATATATTAATTAATTAATTAATTAATTAATTATTGAGCAATAAATAATTGTTATTTAATTAATATGTTTAATAAATAAATAAATAAATGTGTGTCTAACTAACTAACTAAATAAATCAATCAAATAAATCAATATTTATAAAATAAAATAAATAAATAAATAAATAAATAAATAAATGTGTTTCAGATTAGGAATTTACAGTTACAATAACATTAATTATTAATAATAATATATTATTATTATTATTATTATCATCATTAATTATATCATTTTATAAACTATATCATTATAATCATTATTAGTTTTAGTGCAAACAATAATAATCAATAACTTATTATTTAAAGTTAAATAATTAAATATTTAATAAATATTTATCATTGTAAATTTTGTATACATTTGATAAAATACATCAACTTTGTTGTTGGGAAAATAAACAAATACATTATGTTTCTGGATGTAAAAATAATATTGTATGGCTTTTTATATTTAAATTGTTTATATATTTTTGTAAAAAAAATAAAATAAAATAACTGACAGCATACAAAACCTTTCTAGAACAAATACAATCAACAATCTAATGTTGTTGGGTAAGTGAACAAATGTATAATGTTTTTAGATTTTAGATTGCAGTCAGAGCCCAATGGTGATAACTATTATTTTTAACTTATTATCTAGATTTTGTGAAAATTTGCACATTTATTCATATTGACCTTTCCATTAGGGTGTTAATGCTAATGTTTTGTGGTAATTATAACGGTTGCTAATTTCATTATGCTTTTAAATAACAATGAGAGTGTAATTCTGCATCATTCCCCCCAAAAAATCTTCCAAAATCAACATAGGAATTGAAAAAAAAAAAAAAATGCAGTTTCGGGCCTGTTAATGCAGCATTTGTATCTGTGGTCACAACAGGCAACAGATTCACGAATTCTCTCTTGGGTAACGGCTGACAAATCTCCACCGACAAGAGCCGGTTCAGTGCCATTGGTGATTTCAGACGGTTTTCATCGACATGGTTTCTAATGCTCACTTTTCACTAGCACTTGCTATATATAGATATATATTATAAGTACACATTCTTATAGTGTAACTAGGTGTTTGTTTCCTTCCTGTCAACATTTGAGTGGTGTAATGTACGTCTAGATGTTTGACAGGGACAAACGGACGCTCTGTAAACATTAGCCGACAGCAAAGTACGCTAACTAGGGTCATTTAGTAAAGTCGTTACACGAAAAGGGACCCAAGCCATTTGGATTCAGCTCCTAAGCGAATGTGGCATCCTCTGTGAAAGACTTTTGACAATTGCTGAGAGCAAAAAATCAGCTTTGAGTTGCACTAAATTGTCATGGCGCAGCCCGATCGCCAACGATGTGGCTTAACGAACGTGACTGGGGTCCCTTTGAGATGTTAGTCGTCCATCCTAGAAGTGACCACCCTCCACCCAACACCCCTCTCCCTTCACCCGTTCATCTGTGCTGTCCGTTGTCCCGACATGCTTTCTCTTTTCCCATGAAACCACATCGCGCATGCATGGCCATCGATATATACATATATATATATATATATTTCCATTCCTTCTAGCAGATTGGATCTGTTGAGACTTTGTCGCACACCCTAACGCTCCTTAACGTCCGATAGAATGTGGCTGCACATGTGTCCAAGCGAAAAAGACAGCAATTCATGTAGATTGCTTTGGGAGTTTCTTCTTTCTGATTCATTTGGTTTTGGGTTCTCTGTCGTTTTTGAGTTCTCCTTTTGTATGTCCACTCTTTTTTTGTTTTGTTTGTTTGGTTTTTGCTTCGTTTTGTTGGAATTGTCTCCTTTAGTCTGTGGACCAATTATCTTAGCCTGGATACTAAAAGAATTCATTGTCTTTTTCCCATTTCGCTGCGGAGAATTTTCCTTTCTCCTTTTTGTTTTTCCTTTTTCTTCCTTTGTTTTGTTGATATTGCATACGTGTCACTGATTGAAGCGGAAGGTAGGTAACGCTCTGCCTACGCACGTGGAGAATGTGACAAGCACCCTAGCTTGACATCAGTGTCTCTCTCTCTCTCTTTTTCTCTTTGTTTATCTGAGGAGAACCAAAGGTTGGCGGGTTGTTTTTCCATTCTTTTCCTTTTAGAACTGTTTGCTCTCTCTCTCTTCATTCTTTTTCGTTTCAATCTGAAATCTACCTTTTGCTTTCATGCTTCAGTCTTCAGTACACTGCCCTCCCCACAGGTCCATCTCTTGTCTGCGTTCTCTTTGGTTTCTCTATATTATTATTTTTCGGTAGAATGCATTTCCTGTCTGTGCCGCATTCCTTTTGTCTTTGGTGAAATGGTACGTGTCATATGATTTGGTCACTTTCCCTCCTTTTTATTTATTCGATACACAAGGGCTGTTTCTGAAGTATCTGGGGTTTACGTTCAGCTGTGTTATTTATTTCTTTGTTTTTTGTTTAGTTTCTTTGCTTAAGTTAGTGTTTGAGGTCGATCAAAAATCCTTCCCTGCCGATGGTAATTAAAAAGAAACGGATAAACAGTTTAACACATGCAGTAGACATTGCTTTGCTCAGTGTAATGTTTTATCCTCAATTCTGCTGCTAAAGATGATCAATCTCAGCTGTAAAGTGTTTTTTAAAGACCCCATGAAATCCAAATCAAAGCTTTGTGCTTTTCAGTTTACGTGTATGAATTTGAGCTGATCCATATACTAAAAATCTACTGAGACAATAATTAGAAACGAGTTTCATTCAGACATTGCCTGTTCATTTCACAAATAATTTTAAAGAACCAGCAAGTAACACATTGAACTGAAAAAAAAAAAAAACGTGATTTTTTTAGGCAGAAAGACTGAACATGCTCCAAAAATATTTAGAATTAAATATATTTGTAGTATATATATCACAGTACGTTGCACCCCAAAATCAAAACATGCACACAGTGCATTAAAGTAAATTTTTTTAGGTACAATGTGCTTATATTCGCAATTAAAAACATTGTAATTATGCAAAATGTATTATTTATTTATTTATTTATTTCAGTTATGAAATGCATTTTGACACACACATTGACAAGTGAAAAGTTAAGCACAAACTGTGAAATAATATATTACTAATAATCTTAACCAAATTTATTGCTACCATTATGTATAATACTTTTTTTGAATTATCTTTTTTGCATTAAAGTAAAGATTTTGGGATAAAATGCACTTATGTTCTCAATTAAAAACATGTTTATTGTTTGCAAAATATGATTTATTATGACTTTCCTTTGGGTATGGGGTGCATTATGACACAAACATGTCCTTGATAGGTTTTGGCTGTTAAAAAAGGAACTTTAGGTACTGTATATCACACTGCAACATCCTATTTCAATAAAAAATGTTAATAAAAAAGTTATAAATTATAAAATTATTACCAAAAAAATGTAAAATATTGTATAATACTTTTTTAATTGATGTTTTTTGCATTAAAGAAAAAAAATGCTGAAATAATGTGCTCGCATTCTCAATTTAAAACATTTTATTGTCTTAAAAATAGGCTTTTTTTGACTGTATGCAAAATATGATTTATTATTACTTTCCTTTGGTTATGGGGTGCATTATGACACATGTCCTTTATAGGTTCTGGCTATTAAAAAAGTAACTTTAGTACTGAATATCGCAATGCAATGTCCTATTTCAATAAGAAATGAAGTTCTAAATAATAAAATTATTACCAAAAACAAACAAACAAAAAAAAAACGTTATGTGTAATACTTTTTTGATTTATCTATTTTGCATTAAAGTAAAGAAATATTTTGCTGTAATAATGTGCTTGTATTCTCAATTAAAAACATGTTTATTGTCTTAAAAATAGGCTTTTTTTACTTTATGCAAATATGATTTATTATTACTTTCTGTTGGTTATGATGTGCATTATGACATTATGATATTTCAATAAGAAATGTTGTAAAGTTGTAAAGTTGTAAAATAAAATTTTTACCAAAAAAAAAAAAAAAAACGTTATGTGTAATACTTTTTTAATTGATCTGTTTTGCATTAAAGTAAAGAAATATTTTGCGGTAATAATGTGCTTGTGTTCTCAATTAAAAATGTGTTTATAATCTTAAAAATAGGCTTTTTTGACTTAACGCAAAATGTGATTTATTATTACTTTCTGTTGGTTATGAGGTGCATTATGACACAAACATGTCCTTGATATGTTCTGGCTATTAAAAAAGTAACTTTAGTACTGAATATCCCACTGCAACATCCTATTTCAATAAGAAATGAAGTTATAAAATAAAAAAAATAATAATTAATTGATCTTTTTTGCTTTGAAGTAAAAAAAAGATTTTGGGGTAATAATGTGCTTGTATTCTCAATTAAAAACGTGTTTATAATCTTAAAAATAGGCTTTTTTGACTTTATATCAAATGGCTTGTTATTACTTTCTTTTATGGGGTGCATTAGGACAGTAATTTTTTGAAGAAAAAAAAAAAAAAACAGCTCATGAAGCCATTTCATGGGGTCTTTAATTCAACTTGATGGATAACCCGTAATGCATGTTCATTTAAAAAGGTTTTTACGGAGAAACTGGTGAAACGAGAGCATTCATCCGTAATGTCACTCTTTAAGCTTAAAAAACAGAAGTGAAGAGAGAGTCGCTGTTAAAACGCAGTCAGACTGTTGGCGTTCCAGCCCCGCACACTGTGAGATCCGTTTGAATTTGATTTCTTTTGTGTGTCTTTTTCTCTCTTTGGTTTGATTTTCATGCATTGTTTCATACTCACTATCCAGGGAAGGGTGTTGTGTCTTTTTCTCTTGCATTTTGTGAATCTAATGATGCACTTATGTTGCCCCACTTTTCCCTTCTCTTCATACCTTACCTACTAAAGGAGGGAATACCACTTTATTGGTAAGTGGATGTTAACCAAAAGGGAGTTGAAAAACAGAATAACCTTTTAAAAAAAAGCTATTAAAACAGGAAATGGGTCGCTGTTCACATCTCAGCAATTGTCTGCAGGACAAAACAAATCCACAAGCAAGTTCTATTGAGTAGAAGACCAGTTGTTTTCTAATTCGATTGAATCTATTCTTGTGAATCTTTATTTCGTTCCTTCCATTTCTGTGATGTTCCGTCAAGTTGTCTTTTTTTTTTTTTATTTTCTAGTTTTATTTTTCACCTTTTTGTTTGTAGCTCTTTCTGAAATTGAAAAAGTCCTCTTTCTCTTCTACTGTATATTCTCCAGTCTCTGTCGCTCTTTATATTCTCTCTAAACTTTTTTCTTTCAGAGTTTGGCATATTTTCCCTCTCTCCCTTTTTGTTTTCGATTTTCTTTCGGGACTATTCTTTTCAAATCATTATGGTTTTGCATGCCGAGTATTGCATGCGCTGCACAATAGAGGACTGTCTATAAGCCAGAGAACAATCCTAGCACTTTCTTTTAGATATTCTTTTGCCAAGTACACGATAACGCTCTTCCACCCAGGAGGAAAAAGCCTCTAATTTCACTCTTCTCTTTCTGTTTGTTTTTTTTTTTTTTTTTTTTTTTTTTCACATTTATTTCTTTTTTCCCTTTGGTTTGTTGGTTGTAATTGATCTACAGAAGCTTCGGTCTCTGGCTCCGTCTCCTTCGAGCGCACAGACGCACGCGTCGCCTCATCTAAGAGGTGCTAAACACCACGGCGACCGTCCCAAGAGCCCCGGAGGACCCGCGGCGCAGACAGGAGAGGACGGCTGCGCAGATGACAGGCCGGCGCTGGGCAAACCGCTCTCAGAGTCATCGGGGAGACGCGGCGGGAGGCCGAGGGTTCGAGAGAAGACCTCGCACTCGCCCACGCACAGCAGCGACACTGAGTCGCATGCCAAAAACAAGAATCAGAAGAAGTAAGAGCTTTAACATGTATAGTTTATACAGATGCATGCACGATGGGACAAAAGTTATATAGGAAAATGTTTTCTGAAAGAAGTCTCTTCTGCTCACCAAGGCTAATCCTAAGGTTTTATTTGATCTAAAATACAGTAAAAATTTTGAAATATTATTACAATATAAAAAAAACTGTTTTCTATTAGAATCTATGTTTAAATTAAATTTATTTCTTTGATCAAAGCTGAGTTTTCAGTCTTCAGTGTCACATGATCCTTCAGAAATGCTGATTTGAGAGGGTTGTGTAGGTTTTTTTGAAAGAAATTAATACTTTATTCAAAAGAATGGATTAAATTGATCAAAAGTGACAGTAAAGATGTTTATATTTTCATTTCAAATAAATGCTATTCTTTTTAAACTTTCTATTCATCAGTGAATCCTAAAAATTTGTCTGTTTCCACAAAAATATTAAGTTAAAAACGTAATACTTCATGTTTTCAGAATTGATAATAATAAGTGCCGTTATTAATAATTGATCTCCAATAATAATTGATATTAGCTGAGCAGCAAATCAGCATATTAGAATGATTTCTGAAGGATCATGTGACATTGAAGACTGAAGTGATGATGCTGAAAATTCAGTTTTGATCACAGGAATAAATTATTTTGTCAAATATATTCTAATTCAAAAGAGTTATTTTAACTTGTAATAATATTTTACATTTTTTAGTGTATTTTGGTTAGTGGAAAATAGTTCTTTACAAAAAGAAAGAAAACAAAACAAAAAACTATATATACTGCAATTATTGTCAGTCAATGTACACTGTCAGTCAAAATTTTGGGATCAGTAAGATTTTAATGTATTTTAAATAAGTTTCTAATGCCCATCAAGGCTGCATTTATTTGAACAAAAATACAGAGAAAAAATTATATTGTGAAATATTATTACGACGTAAAACAATGTTGTTCTATTTTAATATACCTTAAAAATCAAATTTATTTCTGTGATCAAAGCTGAATTTTTCAGCATCATTCCTCCAGTCTTCAGTGTCACATGATCCTTCAGAAATCATTCTAATATGCTGATTTATTATCAGTGCTGGAAACAGTTTCTGTTGCTTAATATTTTTTGGAACCTGTGATACTTTTTTTCAGGATTCTTTGATGAATAAAAAGTTAAAAAGAACAGAATTTATTTAAAATAGAAATCTAGTGTAACAATATATACTACTGTTCAAAAGTTTAGGGACAGTAAATTTTTATTCTTTCTTTTTTTGAAAGAAATTAATATTTTTACTCACCAAGGATGTGTAAAATTAATAAAAAGTGATAGCATAGATAGAACAGATTTATATTTTGAATAAATGCTGTTCTTTTTTATTTATCAAAGAATCCTGAAAAAAAAAAAAAAAAAAAAAATCAAGAAAATATTTGGCAGCACAACTGTTTTCAACATTGATCATTCTAATAATAAATCAGCATATTAGAATGATTTCTGAAGGATCTTGATCAACAGCTGGTAAAAATTTAGCTTTGCATCACAGGAATAAATTTTATGTTAAAGTACATTCAAATAAAAAAACATTATTTTATATTGTAATAACATTTTGCAGTATTATTGTTTTTTTTTCTGTATTTTTGATCAAATAAATGCAGTCTTGATGAGCTTAAGAGACTTCTTTCAAAAACATTACAAGGCCTACTGATCCCAAACCTTTGAGCGGTAATGTATATTACACAAATATGTATTTTAATGAATGTTTTTGCACTTTTCTGTGTAATACTACATATAATACGATGAATAATTATTTGATGATTTCAGGTGTACATTAAGCATGCAATTATGACAGTTGTGATTAAAATTATTACAATTCTGTTCACACTGAAGTCACAGAAATCAGATACACATCCCATTTATTTCCATAGTTGAAAGTGTCCCAAATCATAATGAAAAATGTCTGATTAAGTGTGATTTTTGCTTTCATTTAAAAAATCAGGCTCACATTCAGCTGCAGTTTGATTTTAGCTGTACAAAAACTGACAGATTATTTGTGACCCTGGACCACAAAACCAGTCATAAGGGTCAATTTGCTGATTCTTTTATTTTTATTATTATTATTATTATTTTCATTTATTTATTTATTTATTTATTTATTTATTTATTTTTAAATAATTTTATGCTGAATGTTGAATAAATAAGTTCTCTATTGATGTATGGTTTGTTAGGATAGGATAATATTTGGCCGAGATACAGCTATTTGAAAGTCTGGAATCTAAGAGGGTGCAAAAAAATCGAAATATTGAGAAAATCACCTTTTAAGTTGCCCAAATTAAGTTCTTAGCAATGCATATCACTAATCAAAAAATAAGTTTTGATATATATGGAACATGATCTTTACTTAATATCCTAGTGATTTTTTGCATAAAAGAAAAATCTATAATTTTGACCCATACAATGTATTGCTATTGCTACAAATAAACCTGTGCTACTTATAACTAGTTTTATGGTCCAGGGTCACAAACAATGCCTGCAATCAAAAGTCTCAAAATGAGCTCAAACATTGATCATGATCTGAACTGCTATAACTCTCTACTATTATTTTATGTCAGTCTTGTTTTATGTAGAAACATCTACAGTAGATCCTTTAATAAACCAACACTGAGATCCCTTTTAAGTCTCTTGAATGTTTAAAAGCAAGCATATCAAGCACCATTTCTCAGATTTATCACTGTATTATCGCACAGAACGAAAGGGTCTCATTCGTCTAAGCGGCACCATCGCGGACGCGGGCAGAATCGCCACCGGAGTTCCTCTGTGTCGCCGGGTCGGCACAAACACACGTCCAAGAAGAAGAAGGGCAAGAGTCACGGGACGGGCCGACAGCGCAGCAGCTCCTGGAGCAGCGGGAGATCATCGTCTCGAGCCCATTCTAGAGAACACGGATCCAGCAAGAACAAATCGCCACACGTCCGACAGAACAACTCCAGGTACACACGTCATATAGGACAAAGGCTTGATTTTTTTTTAGAAATATGCATATGCAAAAGTTTTTTTTTGAGTTTGATTTTTGAGTTTGCTAGTACAAATATGTAAACATTCTTTGATCAAGACAGATTTGCTTTACAAGCAAAATGACAAGATATGAAAGATATTTAAGAAAAAAAACAAGCAAGTTTTTGCTTAAAATACGAAAGAGGTCAGAAAAAATAACCTCACTGGCCGATAAACTCGTTTGGTAAATAAACTCAACTTATTTTGATGGATTTTTCAGAACACAAAAATGATCAAAAATAGGTGAGATTTTATATAAAACGAAAAAATATGTGCCAAGGAGGTCAGAAAAATAATCTTGTTTTCCCTTTGAAATAAGTTGATTTTTCTGACCCCATTGGCAGATTTTTCTTCATGTTTTACACAAACTTTGCTCATTTTGACAGTTTTTCAGAAAACAAAAATGTGCTAAATTAAGTGAGTTTTTGCTTAAGAAATATGTGTCAATGAGGTCAGAAACTTCATTCAAAGGGAAACCAAGATTGCTTTTATTTTTAAATTGTTTGCTTGTTTCACACATAACTCGTTTAATTTTGATAGATTTTTTTAAAAACATGAAAATAATCAAAATTAAGTGAGATTTTGTCTACAATTAGAAAAAATATGTGTCAGTGAGGTTAGAAAAATAATTTCTGACCCCAATGGCAAATATTTTTTGTGTTACACATAAAATCAATTTTGATGGATTCCATAGGAATAAAAAAATGTTACAAATTAAATTAATTTTTGCTTTAAACAAAAAGATGTAAGCCAATGAGGTCAAAGAAATAATCATGTTTTCCTTTTGAATTAAGTATGTTTTTCGAAACCCCATTGGCAGATTTTTTTGTTTTACGCATGAACTCAATTTTGAGAGCATTTTTAGAAAACAAGACTTTAGATATTTAAATAATTTTGCTTGTAAAGTACAAAAATGATTTCCCACTATTTTTAAACCAATTGACACACTTGTAAACCTCAATACATTTTATGCTTAAAACAAGAACAAAACCATCCCTAAAAAGTCACTGAAATAAATGAAAGTTAGAAGCACCTCAAGCAATCTTCCTGCAGTCTTTGTCAAATAAATCCAGTTATCTGAAGGCCAGCATGACACAGACACACGCGTGCCATGATGAGCAGTCTGTCCTCATGCTGTTGAGGCCAAATCCCAAATCCCCCAATGCTCAATCCCAGCATGCTTTGTGTCTGTATGTCTGCAGGGAGAGAGACAGTCCTCATCACTCGGACGCAGAGCGAGCTCGCCGCCGCTCGCGCAGCTATTCTCCCATCCGCAAGAGACGGAGAGACTCGCCCAGCTTTATGGAAGCTCGCAGGATCACCAGGTAAAGACATTTCACACTGGTACAGGAGTCTGTAAGTGTTTCCCCTTTTGTTTAAATTTCAGGAATTGTTTTTGTATGGGAATGCATGGTCATTTCTTCATTTACAGGTCTGACTGCAGGTTGCCTCTGCTGTTAGATGTCATGAGTACACCATCTAGGGGCAAATGTTTCTTTTTGCAAGCATGTTTCAATTTTTTTTTTTAAATCACAGCAGGATAAGGGCTCTTTTAGCCCCAATAAATAATTGGCACCTGAATCAGTGCTATTTTTGTGTCATTAATACTAGTAGACTTTTTTTGAATATTTCGAATTTGATTTTATTTCTATATTTTCTGTTTTCACTTTAATATAAGTTAAAGTTTAAGTCATTTTGTGCTTTTTGTCATTTTATTCCATTTTTTTTTATATTATATTATATTATATTAATAATTATTTAGTTTTAATTATTTTAGTACTTCAGGTGAAACCAAATGAAAATGAGAATTGTTGCATTGGCAACTACCTGAAATAAAATAAGTTTTTTCAATATTTTATTTTATTTTAATTAACATTAATTTTATTTCAAATAAAAAATATGGTTTTAATTAACTATAATAACCCTGATCTGAATGCATTTTATTATTTATTTTTATAGGTATAACCCATATGATCTATTACAACCCAAAAAGGGGTTAAGAAATGTGAACATTTTCTCTTTAGTGAAAATGTTTCACTAAATCCATAGCAAATTAATGAACAGATCAGTGTTGCTTTAGTATTTAATTATATTTTGTTTAAGTTATAGTAATTTTGTTATGTGCTTTTTTTCATTTTTATTTGTTTCTTAAAAATATTTCTATTTAGCTTTAATTAGTTTTATTTCAGTAATTTTAGTACTTGAACTTATTTTAGTTGCCACATTAGTTTATTTTAGTGCAACATTTCTAATTTTCAGTTTTATGTTTTTTTATATATATATATATATATATATATATATATATATATATATATATATATATATATATTATTTTCAGCTATATATTCCAATTACAATTCAATTTCATATAAGTTAAAAGAAACTTAAAAGCAATTTATTTTAGTTAACAATAACAGTACTGACATTGACAAGGCAAATTAAAGAAACACTGACTCCTGCCGGCCAATCTGTGAACTGCAGGATTTCAGCACTCACTCTTCAAGTGTTTTTACCAGTAGCAACTTATTTTAGCACTACTGCAAAAATACAGCTGACTTTGACCTACAGTGGAGTCCAGTAGTCTGATTTTGATTTTCCTAACACAAAATCCAAACTTTTTCATGACAAATTATGTTACCAGCATAAGAATTTGAGTGAATTCCTTTTTTTGTATATTTGTTTTAAGTGAATGTGAAGTATTTGGCTTGTCCTCACTTTTTCCCCACAATTTTCAGGTTTTCAATATGGACTGTGTACTGGAATGAACATTTTTAAACCGATTTTTCTGTACTCATGCAAATTATGAAACATCTTCAATTTCCCTCTACTCTGATTGGTCAGGATTTGAACTCACTGTCTCCTATGTGAAGGTTTCCTTGACGACCTCACACCGGAATGATGCTGATCTGCAGGCACGGTTACCGTGGTAACTGTTGCCATGCGTCAGGACCCCCTGGTTTCCTCCTGAAGCTCATTCAGCATCCCAAGAGTACAACTATATCTGTGTCTCTTTAGCTTCCGTCTCACTCCTTTTCTCTTTGCTTTTGTCGTTCTCACCTCTAAACGAGTTCTTTCAGGCCTCTTCACAGATTAACACTAACAATCCCACACAGTTTACTGACACAGAGACACTGAGAGCCAGAATGCACTGCGATGAGCCAATATCCAATATTTTTTGAGCCACTTAAGTAGGACTTGAGTACATCTTTATATGTGTTTTCATAATTACTTCTATTGTCTTTACACTGATATATGCAGAATACACTGATAAGATTAATATAAAATTATTATAACTTTAATATTATAAAAATGAAGTCTAATATTATAAAAAATATTAAGAAATGAATAAAATGATTAAAATAAATGAAAATTTGATACAAATAAGTAAACTTATAAGCAATAAACATAACACTACATTATAGTGGAAAAACATTGTTATGTAACTTAATAGAAAATATATTTTCTAAATAATATTTTAGACAAGAATTTTTGGTAAACTAAAATATACTTTAATATCATTTCTGTTGAAACTTGTATTTAAATATATTTATAAATTACAAATTTGTAATGATGAAGTCGCAATTTAGCACATGTAAAATATATTAACTTTAAATGTAATTTAATAACAGATGAAAATATAATTTTGTATGTTTAGTATGTTAGTCAACAAATCAAAATAAGTGTGCTTCTATGAAGCATGACAAAAGATCATTAAACTAATCTAATTTGAAATTACAAAGTGTTCTTTTTTAAAGTGTTACAGTTACAGTTATTTAAAAAAAATTATAATTTAAAGATTTTAAGCACACTACGAGTGCACATTCAATACAATTAAGCACACTTCTTTTTCCAAAGGATGATTGGCTTCACTGAAGTTACAGTATATGATGTTACTTTAGGATTCAGCCAAAATTAGATGTCTTAGAATCGCCTATGAAGCCTTAAAATACTGCTCACTAAAGCTGGTTATGGCACAGATCATCAGACCGTCTTTTGGTCCAGTCAGAATGGGATCTCTCTCTTTAGCTTTAGCATCTCTGCTAACCTCACTGGAACACAGATCCAGCTAACAGCCGCTCACTGCAAACTCTGAACGCTACTGGAGTGTGAATGCGTGTCTAACATATCATAAGAACTGATGTTTCTCTTTGAAGACAGAGCTTGTGTGTGCATTTACAGTCTGTTTACATGATGATGATGCGTTTAACACTCACTAACCGAAGCTGAACCTTTTCCAGACATTTCTCTTACAGAAACTAATCATCGCTGCAGCACACTGATACTTCAACCACTTTGACCACAACATAATGATATGTTTATTAAAATGCAGACTGAGATTACAGTGTTTTGCTGGAATATGCTAAAGCTGAAACCTGCTGTTGATGGTAACTGGTTTTGTATGGTTTCTAGCTGGTCCAGTGTGGTCATAAGCTGGTCTAGAGATTAGGGGTTTTTTATGGTGTCTGGGAAGAGTTTATAGAAAAACACAAACACAAAATTTTGTGTGTGTGTGGGGGGGGGGGTTGGAGAAAAAATAAAGAAAGAAATAATTAAATAAATCAATAACTGACAATTCTACTCATAATATATGTTACATATACAATATACATTTAATATACAAAATGTAAATATAAATAATAAAAAGAATAAATAACAGTAAAATAAATAAAAATCAGATTAAAATAAATAAAAATGGATTCAAATGTGTAAACAAATGGGTAAATAAAAAGTTAAAAACAGTGTACAAAATGTAAAAAAGACAGTATGTCTAACTTATTTAAGTTTAAATAATAATAAAAATAAAGAGAAATTGTTCAGTGAATAGAATTATACT
The DNA here is from genome assembly GCA_036247105.1 of Cirrhinus mrigala. Taxonomy (NCBI): domain Eukaryota; kingdom Metazoa; phylum Chordata; class Actinopteri; order Cypriniformes; family Cyprinidae; genus Cirrhinus; species Cirrhinus mrigala. The sequence continues at coordinate 44,597,088 of CM070011.1, forward strand.
CAATAAATAATAGTTATACTCAAAACTACAAAATGTAACAATAAATAATACATATATAAAATAAGAATCAGAATAAAATTAAAATAAATTAAAATGAGTAAATGAGTAAATAAATAATTCTGCTCAAAAACTTAAATTAAAATAAGTAAATATGGGTAAATAAACAATAATTACTCTAAACAGTGTAAACTATGTGAAAATAAATAAGTGATCAGAATAAGATTAAAAATAAATAAAAAAAAAGATTTTAAAAAAAGTAAATAAATGTGTAAATAAATAAATAGTAATTCTACTCAAAGACAGTGCACAAAATGTAAAAATGAATAAATAATAAAAATGAATCAGTAATCAGAATTATACTCAATAAATTATAGTTATACTCAAAACTAAAAATGTAAAAATAAATAATGATATTTAAAAAATAAGAATCAGAAAAAAATAAAAATAAATTAAAAATAAGCAAATGAGTAAATAATCTACTCAAAAAACTGTCTACAAAATGTAAAAATAAATAGTTAGATTAAAAAATACATATAAATAAATTAAAATAAGTAAATATGGGTAAATAAACAATAATTACTCAAAACAGTGTAAACAATGTGAAAATAAATAATCAAAATAAGATAAAAAAAATGCATAAGTAAATAAAGGGGTAAATAAATAAAGAGTAATTCTACTCAAAGACAGTGTACAAAATGTAAAAAAAAAAAAAATGAAGAAGAAGATTTAAAAAATACATCAAAATCAGATTAAAATAGACAATAGATAAAATAATGAAATAAATGAGTAAATAAATAATAAATCTAACAGTACAGTACTAAAATGAGTAGAAAAACAATATAATAATATAACTTAATAGAAACTAGGTATTAGCTTTTAGACTGATTTCTAATATTAATTTTTCACAGTATAAATTGGGTATTTGAAAGCAGGACTGCCAGCTGGTGAGGATGAGATTGACCTGGTCAATGTGATTGATTGATCTTTGTCAAGCTAGTTAGAGCTATTAGACTGCTTTAGACCAGCAAGTAACTAGCTACCATATAAAACAATTAGAGTAAATGTACCAAACTGACCATAGTTTCTAAAATAATGACACCCAAAAATTGAGTTTTGTTCCATATTATAACATATTACATTATAAACTATGGTAATTTAATCCAGAGTGATGGCACAGCACATATTTGATGCTGTTGAGTGGTCAGAGTGGTATGAAAGTGCTTATGAATTTTTTATTTTGTTATTATGTTTCTGCATGATATGATCTCTCTCTTCCATCTTTTCTGTAGCGCACGAAAGCGTCCCATCCCGTACTACCGGCCGAGCCCGTCCTCCTCCAGCTCGGCCAGCAGCTACAGCAGCTCCAGTCGCAGTCGCAGCCGCAGCCGCAGTTACTACAGCTACAGCAGTTACAGCAGCTACAGCCGCAGTCGCAGCCGCAGCCGGAGTCGCTCCAGGAGCCCGAGTCCCGCACACAGTTACTACAGCCAAAGCAGCTACGACAGCCCCGGATTCTGAGACACAATGAAGGTACGGAGGGGGAAACGAAAGAAACATCTCAGCCGTACAGGACGCCCACGTTCCCTTTCTACCGCAGGATCTGTGCTGGGGAAACCACTACGTAACGTGCAGATTTAATGCAGCGGGTATCAGGGTTTCCGGCTGATTACGTGACAGGATGGTCCATGCATACATGTTAGGATGGAAAAACTGAACAAAAATATGTTAAAAGTGAAGTGGGTAATTGCACTGCAAAACATTATTTTCTCACTCAGTATTGCTGTCTTGTTTTCCAGTACAAATATATGTGATCCTGGACCACAGGTAGCACGGGTATATTTGTACAGTAGCAATAGCCAAAAATACATTGTATGGGTCAAAATTATCGATTTTTCTTTAATGGCAAAAATCATTAGGATATTAAGTAGAGATCATGTTCCATGAAGATATTTTGTAAATTTCCTGCCGTAAATATATCAAAACTTAATTTTCGATTAGTGAAATGCATTGCTAAGAACTTCGCTTGGACAAAATTAAAGGCGATTTTCTCAATATTTTGATTTTTTTGCACCCTTCCAGATTGTCAAATAGTTGTATCTCAGCCAAATATTGTCCTATCCTAACAAACCATACATCAGTGGAAAAGCTTATTTATTCAGCTTTCACAAAATTGACCCTTATGCCTGGTTTTGTGGTCATTATTTTGACTTAACATTATTAAATTACAAAATACAATTACTTGAAAGGGTAAAATGAACAAAATGCAAAATGTTTAATGAAAAAAAATATCAAGATGAAGTGAGTTTTGCTTAAAACCAGAAAAAATATTTGCCAGTGGGGTCAGAAAATTTAATGTAATTTAAGGAAAAAACTTCATTTTGATACATTTTTAAGAAAACAAGATTTAATATCTTACGTCATTTTGCTTATCAGATAATTGTAATGAAAAATTAGATTTGCTAAGCTTTAATCAATTTAATTTAAGGGTGTTTATATATTAATACTGGAAAATAAGACAAAACCTGTTTATTTATTTTTTAGTGTATCTGACTCAGACTTGACTATATTTAATACTATATCTAATATATTTAATACTATATTTAGAGAAAACATGATTATTTTGTGACCTCATCTGCTGATTTTTTTTCTTCTCTTATGAAAAAATTATTGATATTATTGATCATTTTTTTTATGTCGTTTTGCTTCAAGTAAACACTTTTAATTTCAGATTTTTCAGATATTTGTACTGGAAAACATGCAGTGTATTTTGGGACTTTCTGTTTGGTGATGCAGAAATCACACACTTCACCTTTACTAGGCTTTGTTCAGTCAGAAAGTGAAAATCATTATTATTATTATTATTTATTTGTTTATTTTTTTTGGTATGTCTGACTCAGATCCACTCAGTCTATTTTTTATAGTTTAAACAGCATAAAAAATGCATAAAATCAGAATTTTCTGTTCTTTCTTTTTACAGTGACTTTTAAAATAATAATAATCACACTTAAGTTGGCAAATTATGTCGATACTCCGGATATAAACTACACCGTCTGAACAAATGACATGCAGACGGTCCTGTGCAGTTTGAACAAAATCATTTTAGGAAATGAATTGGGAAATAACTGCAAACAATATATTTGACGTTACACAGTAAAATGCAGCCAGTCTGTACAGATTAAAATGAGCTGCTTGTTTTACTCAACAAGAGTTGCTGACTAAATGTCACACACTAAGATGCTGACACACACACACACACACACACACACACACACACACACTCTTTTGATGCACAGAGATACTGATGCTGTCAGCATCTTTGGATGAAAACGCATTCAATGTTACAAAATAGATCCAGTGTCTCTATTTAAAGACTAAAAGGCCTGAAGAACAAAGATGAGATGAGCACTTTTCCTGAAATTCTTCCACGCTGCAAAAATAACCAAAAACTGGGTTAACAATGAGAGACTAATGTGATGGAGTCTAAAACAATCTCCAAATCAAGAGACTTTATTCCTACAGTGAAGATTCAGAACAAACTATTCATTTTTACAGTAGCTTATGATTTGGGTGAATCTCATAATGAAATGTCCAGGTCATATAGAAACAAGAAATTAAATGTTGTACAAATATTTTACCACACTTGTGACTGTATTTTCATAGCAATTAAGTACATTAACCCCCAGTATTTAAACAAAGATTCATTCATTCATTCATTCATTTATTTATTTATTAATTTATTGTGTATTTTGGGACTTTATTATTATTAGTAGTAGTAAAATTTTCACGTTATTTTTACAATTATTTTGGGTTTATTTTTCTTGATGTATATATAAAAATAAAATAATTGTAAAAATAATGTAAAAAATAAACCAATATAATTGTATAACTATATTACATTATATATATATATATATATATATATATATATATATATATATATATATATATATATATATGAAGAGTTTATTTGCAAAAACAGATAACGCTGTTTTTTAATCCTCAGAAATCATGTTTTTATTGTTATCATGTTTATATTGTGTTTTATTGTGTTAGTTAGCTGTATTTTTAATTGTAATTTTTTTTCCTATTTTGTTATTTTTACTTAATCAAAATAACCCAACTGAAGTTTGAGATGAATTGGAAAATTGTTAAACAAAAAAAAAAAAAAAAAAATGGTTAAAAACTAAGTTATCTGTTTTTGTAAAAAAAAAAAAATAATAAATAATAAAAAAAAAATTATATATATATATATACAATTTTTTATTTGGGCTCCTGACAGTTGGGTGGTTTAAATATGTTTTATTATTTATTAATAATAATAAATCATTGTAAAAATATATGCTTTATTTACTTTTATTATGCAAATAGAAATGTTACATTTTGTTTTGTTTAGTTTTGGGTTAAAAAAAATGACTGCCAGTTTTTGTGAGATTTATAATATATATTAGGCTACTGACAATTGGGTGGTTAAAATGTGTATAATAATAAAAAAGTAGTCTTTAATATGCAAATATAATTTTTCGTTTGTTTTATTTTAAGTTGAAAATGACTATGACCATTTTTGTGAGATTCACCCATTTAGTATTTAAAAAAACTTTTTCAAAAAGTTGTATTATAATGACTGTGCGCCAGGATGTTTCCGTTTGAATATTTACGCTGCAAGTTTTGGCTGTAAACTATGCACTGTATATTCCAAGTTATATAGCGGATTATATAAAGGCTTTGTATGTGGAACAGCTTGGCATGATGCAGAGGAGAGGCTGCGTTTCTGGGTGTCAGTCCTTTTCTCTCTTTGGAAAATCCATATCTGATGCACCTATAATGCCAGTCCATTTTGGAGATGTGATATTTCTTATTCTATACAGTATTCCACTTCTATTTTGGCTGTGTTTAGTGCATATAAATAGAGCTCTGTGTTATATAGACACCCTGTACAGTTCTGATCTGTTGTTTTTAAACTCCCGTCTCTAGTGTAGGTGCACTTTCCTGAAACCAGGCTGCAAAAATATACACGCACACGTCTTTTTCAGCATATTTATTCGGTGACTTATTTATGTGATGCTATTTATTTATTATTTGTTGCATATTTATTTTGTTATTTATTCATTTTTGGCTCTGAGAAGCTGTTTCTATAAGGAGATGCACCCTTTTCTGTTTGCGAAGTACGTTGGAAGCACATTTTGGATCGTTTGCAATGACAAGCTTCTGCGTTCTTTAAAGTCAACGTGAAATCAGAACTGATAGATGCTTCTGGTCTTATTTTGAATGAATGATCAATGCACATTGTTCCAAAGAATTGTCTTCATTATTTTTCTCTTTTTAAAACATACATTTTAAAATACAAGTATCTGCCATACAGAGAAACTTCATCATCCAATTAATTCCTGATGCTATAATAATTTTTAAAAAGCTGCTGCACTCTGAAATACGTCACATTTTGGAAACAAAATGAGTTTCATGTTGACCTTAAATGCAGAACTGAGATGAATTGTTGTGAAGACTGATTGTTGTTTTATGAGTTTGCATTTTGCAAATATTTATTATAATTTATTGTACTATTTATTCTTTCATTCCCTCCTTCAAACGGAGACTGAACTGGCCTTTATCAGTGATTTCTTCTTCTTTCTCAATCTTCCTGTGAGTTCTGGAAAGAGCTAATAAAGGAGCCGGATTACAGTGAACTTTAACCTCGTGATGCAGGAATCGGCCTCAGTCTTCCTTTTTCAGTGTTATTTGATTTTGCGGACACCTGTTGATTTAATTATGTGAGCTGATACGGCTCTAACTTCCCAACTGTATAAAGTCAGTAGATTTAGTGACCAGTCATAATTAAACACATAATAAAAGTATCTGCAAATGGATCATGTCCTGTTCTTGATTTCGAGTTTCTTTCTTGTCTTGTCAGGGTTATTTTCATAAACTACAACTATTAAAACTTTTGTTGTTGTTGTTGAAATAAAGCTAAAATAATATATAAATATTAGATGAAAAACTACTTGAAATTTGAAATCGGAAATTTGAAATGTAGCATTAAAGCACTAACATTACTAACTAAAACTGAAATAAATTAATCCAACATATTGATAAAGAAAGAAAAAAAGAATTTACAACTATAGAAATTACAAAAGCTCATGACAGATTTACAGAAAACATAACATAAAAATCAGCTTGAATAAAAACTGAAATTATAAAAATAAAAGCTAATTCAAAACAATAATACAAACTATAATAGTGCATAAACAAGTACATTTATGCACTAAAACTAAAACTGAAATAAAACAAAATTACTAAAAATAAATATAAATATGGAGGGTATTTTCTGCCAATTTTAAAGAAATCTGTTCAATTATAAAAATGAAAATCAAAACCAGATTAACAGTTTCATTATAGAAAACTGTATGCAAAATATGTGACAAAATAAAAAGATTGATTTCCTTTTCATTTTCTCTGTGACAATTTCTCTGTGTCTCTGTCACATTAAAAAATAAAATGCAGTTGGTGATTTGACATTGGATTTTCACTTTCATCTCGAAACAAAACTGCCAATATTAAAATGAAAAGCAAACGTGAAAAAATGCAAATACAGTTTTTACAAAGGTTTTTATTTTTCAATTTGACAGGGACAATGCATTGTCACAGTGACATTAAAATGAAAATTAAATTATTTCATTTCATTTTCCATTTTGGCACATGTTTTGTGGACAGTTTTCTATAATAAAATTGTTAATCTGGTTTTCTTTTCAATTTTTATAATTCTATTGATTCATTTAAAATTGGCAGAAAAAACTTTCCATACTGTATGTAAAAATAAAAACTCAAAATATAAGCAAATTCAGAGCAAAGCTAAAAAACTATAGAAGTGTAAAGATAAATTAAAACTAAAATAGAAAATACATTCTAAACTGTAATATTTTTTAAAAACATAAAACAATAATAATGACAAAAGCTCATAACAAAATGACTAAAAATCTGCTTAAAGTGAAAACTGAAAATATAAAAATATAAGCTAATTTCAAACATTAACAAAAAATTAAGTGTATCAATCAATAAAACTAAAACTGAAATATAAATAAATCCTAAATCGTAACATTAAAAAAGCAAAAATCAACTTGAAAGACAAAATGAAAGTATAAAAATGAAAGCTAATTACTAAACTATAATAGTGTATAACTAACAGATAAATAAATAAACTTACATAAAAATTAACTATTCTTAAATAGTAATATTTAAAAAAGAACAAAAATAATAAAAATGCCAAAGCTCATAAAAAAACAGCTTAAAATGAAAATTCAAAAATAAAAAAATAAAAGCTTGTTCAAAATATTACTTTAAATCTATAATAGTATATAAATCACGTTTCTAGTGCGTAGAATGGACTAATAGCATATGGCATATTGTACAGTGCTTATTTTGTACTATTTTATTCTACATGCTGCAGAAATAATCATAATATGGCAGAATGCTGTTCTAATCATAGCTTTGGCTTGAGTGTCTTGAACACTAGATGGCGTGATTGATGCTGTAGCAGAGACTCATGTGATCTGGATTTGCATCTAGAAGTTTCCTGCTCTTTCACAAACTCTAACAGATCACCTGAGAGAATGAATCAGTTGTATTTTTAGTCTTGTGGCACTAAACAAGTAGCTCAAATGACATTTCTAGTCATTTCTATAATGCCTTCCTTTAGTTCTTCCAGAATTTCACTTACTGAAAATTTCAAACTCCATAAAAACTGCTAAAACCATTTTTATCCATTTCTAAGTTTGGATAAAAGTGTGTAAATGAAGCCATTTGGGTGAATATTTGTGATATTTTTTATGTCAGTAAGAGGTAACAATTTATTGATCTTGATATCTTCATATCTAGCCGCAGATATTGTATAGTCAGTCCACCTTTATTATGTTTTCCTAGTTTTTACCTTATTGCACTATGATACTGCAATCTGAAACCATCTGTACAATCAGTGTACTTAAATTAATGCATCTGACAGGCACTTTCATCCAAAGTGACTTGGATTGCATTGAAGGATTACATTGTATAGTTCCGTTCACGCATTTCCTCAGATTCGAACCCATGACCCCGGCTTTGCTAGCGCTCTAGTGTGGCCTCCATGAATGCATTTTTTGCGAGTCGTCGAACTTGATGCAGGAATAAAAGCAGGATAATGTACTGCGACACTGATGTGTTCATGCAGTCAGGAGATTTACAGTATGTGTTTAATGCAGAATGTGCAGCAGGGCTGAAATGAAACTGCTGACACACTATTGGAGGATTTAATTAAACATCTGAGCGCTGTTATACTAACACACACATGCCATTACTTTCTGTTTTACTGTAATATAAAATATTGTTCATGGAGATGTCATGATAATGTCAGTGAGAAGCAGTTCTCTTTGAACCAGTCTTATGTTAGTATAATTGATATACTGTTATAGTTTTTGTTCATTATTTTGTTTTCACCTTAATCACTTTCATTGTTTTTTTTTGTTTATATAGCTTTTATTCATTTTTATTTATTTAGTTGTATTTATTTTAGTTGCCAACTAGCTGAAATAAAGTAACGTTTTTATTTTTATTTTATTTCAGTTAACATTTATTTTCTTTCGAGTAAAGTAAAAGTAATAAAGTAAAATGTTTTTTTTTTTTTTTATGGTTTCATTTTTAGTAGTTAATGATAATTACCATGCTCTCAAGACATCAAAAAGTATTTAATTTTTTTTTTTTTTTTTTTTTTTTTTTTTTTTTTTTTTTTAGCTTTTGCTAGCTCTGTCTGTGGTTCTATTTTTGTCTGCATTGTTATTATATTATATACCAGTAAAGTTTTCATTAATATTTTAATTTATTTTTTTATTTTTGTATTTTATGTTTTTATTTTAATTGTAATTAAAGTTCTAGTAATGTTGTTGTAGGTCTTTGTCATTTCTATGTATGTAATTTTGCTTAAGACAATGATAAGACAATGATAATACACTGTGAAAAAAAATTTTTCTTGTATTTTTGTAAATAAAACAAATAATATTGGAGTAAATTTTATTCATTTATTTATTTTTCTCATTAATAATTTTATTATTACTACTATTATTTCAGTATTTTTACTTTAAAATTTCATGTTTTTTTTTTGGAGCTTCATTGAATTCCTCCTGTAAACTAGCACATGTGTTTGGTCACTTGTTGTATTTTTGTGTTATCAGAAGGGTCAGTTTCTGCTGACTCGCTCTGTGTGCTTTACAACGACATCCACATTCTTCTGCTCCTGTGTCACGACAACAGAATGCGTTTGAGAGACAGACGGTCAGATTCGACCATCCAGGAAAGGATCGGTGCTGGCTTTGGGAAGGCCTTTGCCTTGGATTCCATTCTCATGCGAGGCCGTCCATGAATAGACATTCTAGTCACTTCTATAAATATCTGGATGGGACGGGGCGTCACATTAGTGTGGAAAGGGGAGTGTCGGCCAAGAGCGTTCTTATAAATCTCAGCTCTCTCAAACAAGACGCAGCACTTGCTGGAAAACTTTCAGAGCAAGAACAAACTTCAGCCATGGCCGAGAGACGCATTCCCTTCACCTTCATGCACGGCCCATCCTGGGACCCTTTCCGCGACTGGTACCAGGGCAGCCGGCTCTTCGATCAAACCTTCGGGATGCCACCCCTCTCCGGGGAGATGCCCACCTTCCCCAGCACACACTGGCCCGGATACATTCGGCCCTTTGGAATTCCAGAAATGGCCTCCTTAATGCATAGCCCAGTGGCTCAGATGCCAATGTCACCCTCCGCAACCGTGATGCATCCCCCGACCTACGGCCCGGCCCTCTCCCGACAGATGAGCTCAGGAATGTCTGAGATAAAGCAGACGGGGGACGCCTGGAAGATCAGCCTGGATGTCAATCACTTCGCCCCAGAGGAGCTGACGGTGAAGACCAAAGATGGAGTGGTGGAGATCACTGGTGAGCGCTTTGCTTCATAATTTCATAATTTAGCCCAAGAAGAGTGTCTCAAAACGTACTTGGACACTATGTCACGCTTAAAAATGTCTAGATGTCAGTGCAAACCAAAGTAGAAAAGCAAGAGTTATTTATTGTAAAGATTTGTGGCTAGTTAGTGGATGACGTCGGTAGTTAATGGTTAATGTGATTCTCTACACCTGTGTGAACCGATCCATACTCACACTAAAAATAACCAAAACACCAGCTGATTTAAACACAATGAGAATTCAAACAAAAAAAGTGAGGAGAAAAGATATTGACGTAATGAATAATAATCAGATATTTTGTATGTCTAGATTCTTTTTGCAGTAAGTGTTGTTTTTAAAAACTACTATGAAAGTTCATATTTCACACTGAGGAAGGAAATCAGAGCTGATTTGTTCAGTTGTTCTGGTAAATCATAGTTATGACATAAAGAATAATATAAAATCTAAATTATGATAAAAACAATGTAAAAAAAATGAGATAAAACTCACGCATAATTGTGATGTAAGAGTCAGTTATGACAAATTTGACACGATCTGTAATGTCATAATTATAACTTAGTATGTCATATGTCATAATTTGAAGTTATGTAATCATTTTGACTAGTATCAATTCTGACTTTGTATCTCAAATGACTTTGTATATTTTTGTCATGTTTGAGTTTTTATCTCATAATTATGACAGTATTATAATTTTGACTGTCATAATTATGACTTTTCATCATTTTGACCTTTTTGGTTTTTATTCGATTTTTTATCTCACAATTATGACTTAGTATCTCATAATGTTGACGTTTTCTGTCAATATTTTAATTTCTTTATCTCATAATTATAACTTAGTATGTCATAATTTCGACTTTTTATCTGTTAATTATGACTTAGTATCTCATAATTTTGACTTTTTGTGTCAATGCTTTAACTTTATATAATAATTATGTCTTAATATCTCATAATTTTGAATTTGTCATAATTCATAATTGTTATAATTGAGTTTTATCTCATAATGACTGTCATAATTTCAACTTGTCTCATAATTATACTTAGTATCTCCTAATTATGACTTAGTATCTCTAAATTGTTTTTATCTCATAAATATGACTTTGTATCTCATAATTTTGACATTTTTTGTCATAATCATGACAAAATCTTTTTTTCTCATAATTATGATACACCAAAGCATGTTTTTTTTTTTTTTTTGTTTTGTTTTGTTTTGTGGACGTTTTGGGCTTTCCTAAGGAAGAGAGGTGGTCGAGTGTGAAGTAAACAAAAGGCTGCTGAATAACAGGCATAGCTGGGAGAACTTTTTATCTCATAAAGACTATGTCATAATTTCAACTTTTTGTCTCATAATTATAAATTAGTATCTCATAATTATGACTTTTGTGTCAATATTTTAACTTTATCTCATGATTATTACTTAATATCTCATAATTTTGACTGTCATAATTCAAAATGGTCATAATTGAGTTTTATCTCATAATGGCTGTCATAATTTCAACTTTTTGTCTCATAATTATGACTTTTTGTGTCAATATTTTAACTTTTTTTATCTCAAAGATTTTGTATGTCATAATTTCAACTTTTTGTCTCATAATTATGAATTAGTATCTCATAATTATGACTCTCTGTGTCAATATTTTAACTTTTTATCTCATAATTTTGACATTTTCTGTCATAATCATGACTTTTTGTCTCATAATTATGAGACACCAAAGCATGTTATGTTTTGTTTTGTTTTGTGGACGTTTTGGGCTTTTTCTAAGGAAGAGAGGTGGTCGAGTGTGAAGTAAACAAAAGGCTGCTGAATAACAGGCATAGCTGGGAGAACTTTTGTCTTCTGTATAGGGTGGGAACTGATTTTCCTGAGAAATTCCAGAGATATTACATAACCAGAGCACAATGCAGTTAAAACAGCATGTGCAGAATGCAGAGGCCAGAGCTTGAGACTTAGAATAAGTTCTTGGCTTTGTGCCATTTAGTATGCAACTGTCTTTTTTCTATCTACATTTTTTACTTTTATATCAGTTGGAAATGCATTAGGTTTCAGAAGTGAAATGGTGAAATAGGGACCATTTCATTTTGATCTTGTGAAGTAATACACACTGGACTCCACTCTTTTAATGACTCTCATATCACATCCATCACTAGGGTCGTCAGATGAGGTTTCAGTCATGCTGTCTAAACAAACAGAGCAGGTGCTGGGTTACCCGGCCGGGTGTCAGCCAGAGTTTAGAGTCAAAGGACAGTAAGGTCAAACACACAATGTTGTCACACATTTAAGAAGTAGGAGCAGATACTGGTCACCAAACAAGAGTTAACATGACACATTAGAGGCATCAGTGATCAGTCAACAGTGTGGTTAAACTTTCATTATTGTCACAATCAGCTACAAAGATGTGTGACTCTAATCTGAACTGCAAATATAACCAGATTTGTACATTTTCTGAAGAATGTGAATGTGATTGATAACACAAAACTTGCCACCATGATCCTGGGTGCTTGCCAGGGTGTTGCTATCTGGTTGCTAATGAGTTTAATAAACAAAAATAAAAATAGACCCATCTGAGACAGCTGCTGATATACAGCAAAAGTATGTGGATAACAGCTTAGATCATTTGATTACAAAAGATTTTGTTGAGAAAAGTTGTAGAAAAGCCTCCATTTGCTCTCATTTTAATTCATTCTTAGCTGTTTTAAAGAATCTGAGAGATATTTCATGTGTGTTTGTTGTTTCCTATGTGTCTGTTCACATCTGATCTGCATGCAGGCAAACATGAAGAGAGGAAGGATGAACATGGCTTTGTGTCCAGATGTTTTACCAGGAAATACACGTAAGTACTGAGATCTGCACATGAAGCATACTTGATAGGGAGGATCAAGAGTCACAGTGTCCTGAGAATACTAAGAGGGTGGGACGGGTGGAAGATAATGGCCCTTGACAATGATTCATGCATCACATTGCATAACATTTCACATCTGTTTTAAAAAGAGCTGAAACTCTCTGTGGAGCTGTGGTCATATTTGTGTTAATTTATCTTCAGTTTCATAAGCATTGAATTGCACTTTTAAAATCGTTTTAACTGTTTTGCATTAACTGCAAAATGTATGGCAGACTGTAGAAACAGGTTTCACCCAGAAATTACTAATACATTTCACATGTACAAAGAAATGGCAAATAAAACATTGCATTAGATAAGAAATTTTTAAGTAGAAAAACTGAAATAGTATTTAATTGTATTTAAAACAAATATTTTAATTGCATTTTGCATGCACTGAAAAATATGTGTAAGTGATAGCAGATACTTTAATGACAAAATTAGATTTAGAAACAAATTTCACTCAGAAATTGCTAGCAAATTTTTCATTATTATTATTTTGTTTACAACGAAGCGGCAAGTAACATTTAATTAAACATGACATTTAGAAGTAGAGAAACTGGAATAGCATTTAATTGCATTTAAAAAAAAAAAATCATTTTGCATTTTTTGCATTCATTTAAAAATTTGTGTAAGCAATAGCAGATACTTTAATGACAAAATTAAATTTAGAAACAAATTTCATTTAGAAATTGCTAGTAAATGTATCATTTTTTTAAATTTATTTTACAACAAAGTGGCAAGTAACATTTAAACATGAAATTTAAAAGTAGAAAAAGTAGTTGTGATTTCCTGAATGTAAGATGATTGTCTTGCGTTGCAGTCTGCCCTCTGGTGTCGACTCTGAGAAGATCACCTCATCTCTGTCTCCTGAGGGCGTCCTGACCATTGAAGCCCCTCTGCCCAAACCTGCCATCCAGGGCACTGAAATCAATATCCCTGTTAACACAGGCAGTGCAGTGACTGCTAGCACAACAAAGAAACCCTGAGCACCACAACACAAACACACACACATATACAAAGGCAGATCAAATGGCACTTTGTGTTTGTTTTCTTCAGCATGTTCCATATTAACATCTTGATACTTCAAGTCTTTGTAAAAGTCTTTGTAAACTGCAGGTAGGAGGAGGATGGATTGCCATATTGCATTCCCATCTCATTTTTTTTTTTTTTTTTACATCACTCTTTTTCGTCCTTGTCTCCTTTCTTTCTCATCCTCCTGTCTTCTACTTGTAGTAAATCACAACCAATCTCTAAAAAAAAGTGTTCATATTTCACCCCTAAATCAAAAAATTATATTTTGCATTAAGAGAATTAAGCCTTTTTTATTATATATATATATATATATATATATATATATATATATATATATATATATATATATATATACGCACATACATATTGCATTGCAACACTATTTTTATGACAATAAAACAAAATTCTCATTATTATAAGTGTATGGTTTTTTTTTGTAATATTGTTTGGAGAGGATGATTTTATTCAATCAGATTGTGTTTTTGCACAACAGTAAAAACAGTAACAGTAAGTAAAGTGGCTTTTTTCTTTTGATTTTGAGGTGAATTATGACTATGACATTTCTTCAAAAGCTTCACAGAACTGCAGGAGAACTGCAGTTTCATCAGAATGTAATACATTGCTCTGCCTGAAACTTTGTTTCTGTTTATGATCACCTGTTATTATCACCTTGTCCATGTTAACTATTAGTTAATGGTGACCGGAAGTCAAATACTGTAGCTTTTTTAGCCGTTGTTTTAGGCTACAATCTTGCAGCCTTTTTAAAACCAATCTGACTCCATTCTCATATGAAACTTTTCACCATCACATCAATTCTTGGTGGATAAAATTAAGGTTATCCTGTTTCCCTTGGAAATGAAAAAAAAGCTTCATTTTGACTTTATCATACTGATAGATTCCACTAGACATCGCCATGCTGTTTAACTGCAGGAAGCTTAACAACAGTTTCCTCACATCAGTCAGTAGAACAGCAGGGAGTGTCTTCAGATTGGTCTCTTTGGGTTTTGTATTGTGAGGCATTACGTAATGTTTTAAATGACTGTAATAAAAGCTTTCCCATCATGAGCTGTATGTCTGAATATCCTCATGGTAGAAATGGGAATAAACATCTCCAGTCTGTATTATCTGGCGTTTAACTGTCTGATCACAATTATTTATAATTATATGTTGCCACATTTCACCAATTTTGAAGAATTCCACAAATGTCCCTTCAGACAAAACATGCAAATTCTGAGTGGACTTGCTTATTATATAAGTGAACTGCCAAGTCATCTCTCTTACACAACAGGAAACTATTTTGTCATATCTTTCATGAATTTGAACATAAAATCAATATCATTATTGGCTGTAACTGTAAGAGGTGACTTAAAATAGCAATGAGACAGAATCTGGTAGAAACCCCTTTAATAAATAATAAATATTTTTTTGAAATGTTTTATGCATAATCCATTTGATAGTGTAGTCATGCATGTAAGCTTCAGCTACTGAAATAGCATCTGTATGCAAGTTTCATGTTCATTGCACACAGTTTTCATCATTGTTAGGAAAATCCTCATGTTAATATTACCCCTGCACTTCTGTGGTGAACAGAATTACAGACACTTTAACCCAGTGCAGGGTTTTAGGAGATAATGCAGCTCTGAATGAAAACTATGCTGATGAACTGTATTGATTCTGACAGCTCTGAACAGGGATTGCTTTAGTATGCGAGTGAACAGACCACTGAAAGTGCAATGTGCTGTTCAGTGTTGGGGAAAGTTACTTTTAAAAGTAATGCATTACAATTTTGCGTTACTCCCTGAAAAAGTAACTAATTATGTTAGTTACTTTTTATGGAAAGTAATGTGTTACGTTACTTTTGTGTTACTTTTTAAAACTGGGCACCTTGCTTCTTTGTTTTTAATATAAAACAATTCTAATGTAAAAGCCCTTTTACACCAAAACTGAAATGAATTCACCTCAGGCTGAAAGAAAAGTACATTTATGCAGGAGATCACTCTTCAGCTATTAAAAAAAAAAAAAAAAAATGAAGCACAAATGTTAGTTTATTTAAAATAACTTTTGCTTGTAAGTATAGCTGAATTGCATCATCGAAGGTCAGCAGCAAAGACACTGGTTAATAAAATGGGATTAAATACATAAAGGATATTTGTTTTATTTAACATATTTAATTATTGTAGGGTTGCATCATATTCTGAGTTTGCATTTCACTGTTTTTATTCATTTTGAGGAATACTGAATTTGTTTTTTGTGAGATTAATTAATGCCATAATGTCATAAAATGTTCACATTTAGTCTAACATCATGTTTACTCACTATTTCCCAACAGGAGACTTGTCAATCAATAAATGGGGGAAAAAAGTAACTGGCTTTACTTATTTGAAAAAGTAACTCAGATATTTTCTTAGAAATTCAAAAGTAATGCGTTACTTTACTAGTTACTTGGAAAAAAGTAATATTATTACGTAACTCGTGTTTCTTGTAATGCGTTACCCCAACACTGCTGTTATTATATAATTTTAGATTTACCAAACTGTCATGCATATCATGCAATGAAGTATTTTGCTGTTTGTTTGAATAGGTACAGTACAAATATGTGTGCATAAAAATGTATGTGCATTTTAGACAGTCTAGATGAATTTAAGTTTATGTTAAATGCTCATATTCCAGATTTATACAGAAACAACTGTGAGCGCATCCTTGTGTAAACACTTTGGCAATGTAAAAATATTCCTAGTTTGCCTGACATTGGCATTAACCAATGGCACAAGATTGAAGGAAATTGTTTGTCCACCTAAGTCCAGATGGATGAAGTGTCCAAGAAACCAAAACCAATGTCTTTATTTGCTCTGTAGGGTTTACTGAACTGTTCTTCTGAAAAGCTTTACCTCATTCCCATTGCCTCTTTCATCTTTGCATCCATCCATTTCTTATTTTGCCAGCTGTCCTTTGCCAAGCCAAAAAAACAGTCCGGTCTTGTGTAGTGATATGAGCCGAGGGTTTCATTGGAGGAACCACTGATGCATGTGCATGCAAACTGTAAGCTGAAATGCAGAAGTAGGCCAGCTCTCCTAAGACTCCATCTCACTAACTCTCATTTCAATAATATTAATACAACTGCCAAAATGTTATAAAAGCAATATGGGGGTAATTTATCTGTTATATTAAATACAGAGAGCACTGTGAATTAGCCAAAGGAGAAAATAAAAAGAAAATTTAAAAGGACTGAGTGCTAGATCTGATTGTAACCCTCATGCATTCGCAATATGTCAGCATATGCACATTTGAAGGATGCTTTATGGAAACCATGCACTAAGGAAACAATATTTTAACATGGTACATCAAGATGGTTCTGTGCAGATTAGCAAATGCATGACTTTAGGCTTGACTTAAAAACATGTTTTAGGATTTGTCTGAGGTTCAACTGTTTATCTGATAATTACACAAAAGGAATTTTGGGAATTCTGCAGCATATGTTTAAAATGAACAGTGGTTAAAATAATCTAATGCTTTCACATCAAGCTTTTTTATTCGCCTACAGTACAGAGATTTTACTTTTTGACAGAAGACGAATCATTGCCCGTGAGGTTGTTTTTTTTTTCCTCTGCTGCAATGGATGTTTCTACTATGTGTATAATAAAACTTAAAAACAAAACAAAAATATATATATATATATATATATCAGCTCCAAATTTCGCGTTTGAGGTTCAGTGTTATAATTTACATTGTAGAACAATTATTATTTTTTTTTTAATAATGTTAAGCACAAATTATTATACAGTTATAACCTACATGCCCGAAATTTTTCCACAGCACGAAGGTTGCGTAGCTCATCTTAATTTTTATCAGAAAACGATTATTCAGAAAAAAAGGGCAACCACATGGCAACTGTGACCCAATTGGATATGGAACGCCATTGGGGACAATACCTATTATATGAAACGCGTGAAATCTGGACGCATTAACACGCAAAGTTTGTATGTGTCTTTTTGGTACATGTAAACGCGAACGTTTTGTACGTCTATGCACGAAATTTTTTGTCGTGTTATTTAAAGACACGATCGTTTGTATCGCCTTAACGTAACATTTTTGGCCGTGTATTTTTGTTACGTGTTTCTAGACGAACGTTTTCGTCGTGTAAACATGACATTTTTGAACTTGTAATATTTCTAAGTCTTATTTGATGTGCGACATACTCATTTTTCTGTTTTAGTTTAACTGGTGATAATTTAGGGTCAATGATTAAATACACTCAATGACTGCATGAATTAACATTATATTCTTTTGTAACGTTAAAGGAATTTGTCCTGTAGGTAAAGTGAGTGGTCTCGGTGATCCAACGACCACATTTCCCCTCTGATTAATACATTCGAGGTGTCCACTGCAAATAGCCTACTTGTTGGCAGAACTAAATACACTAGGCCAGTCTAACGTTACCCTATATGTGGAAAAAGTCACCTCTTTAGTCAGCGGTTTCTGTGGGGTAACGAGTAAAGGGAGACCGGGGTTCTATTCCCACTGACAGCGCTTTTTTTTATTACTTTACAGTTAATAAACGCATTTTTTTTCAATAAAAATGATTTGACTTAAAATTCATTTTAATTCATAAAAGTTACATTTAGGTTAAGGTTAGGGGTAGCGCTCTTTAATATCTCAATAAGTTACCATGATTTTAATATTGTTTTATAAATATAATGATTTACTGTCAATTATATTGCAGGATGTTTAATGCACAACAATACTGAGGAGCAAATAGTAACGTTATCTCTCACTATTTATAAGTAAATAGCATCTAAATGTCTACTGAATCCACAACTGTTGCTATTCACACTTGGACTTGGACTGGCTGCCCCACAGTTTACGTTGCATGGTCCGCCTGTTGTAGTGATTCTGTAATGTTTACGTGTCGTATGATTGTGTCTGGGTTTAAAGGTTGAATAAAGATTTGTGAATTGTCATAGGCTACTGGTGCTTTGTTTTCTGCTTTTGGATTTGCCTGATTGTTATAATATAATTGTTAAATTTGTGATTGTTACACTATATTTTTTGTTATTACATTATTTTTATCTGACATATACAGTATACATTCAATATATTTGTATTATTTGTATTATTTCTACCCTGCATGAGTACAAACGGGATGAGATGACACAGCACTGACATCACAACCAACGTATAAATGCATCATTGACTCTAAAGTTTTACACTTGCCTATGTACATGCCAACGTAAAATTATGATCTCATTCACGAACAAATGTTACGTGTGACGTTTGCATAGGTATTTGCTTACCTAACAGCACGTCATCCCTCACGAAAAGAAATGTCGTCTGATGTTTATATACGTATACAGCAACGTGCCATCCCATCACAAATGCAAATTAAATCCTAAATAGAGCAACGCTATTGGCTGTTGTGCAGTCTGACGCGACACCCGAACATATACTTCGTATGTACGCGTACAAACTTTGCGTGTTAATGCGTCCAGATTTCACGCGTTTCATATAATAGGTATTGTCCCCAATGGCGTTCCATAATTGGATGGCGCGTTCGCCGCTGCGCAATTTTGATTGGTTTATCACGTTGTGCCTTGAAATAGTCGCGTCAGAGCGGCGAGTATGTTATTTCTTAGAAATATAAAATATTCAAATTCATTCCCTGTTCTTCAGATCAGTTTAAATGTGTTTGTTGAGGATACTGCACTCTGAAATTGATGGTATGTTAGGCCTAAGTCATAAATAACGTCGAGAGTTCGTCAGGTGGGCGTTTAACAAACGTTTCCCGAAGCTTCGGTGGTGAGACGAACGCAACTGATACGGTAAGCGTTGTTTTCTCCTAGATAGGGTCTCCTTATAAATTCGTCAGGACAAAAGCTAAACAAAAGAAATATTACGAAACAGGCACTGGTTTTATAAAGAAACACTCGCCGACAGCGACACCAGCGGATAAACTTGGCTGACTGTTGATCCACTGATCGCAGTTTTAAAAATCTTACAATTCTGAAGATACATTAAAATGTTTGTGTCAGTGTTTCACAAAACCTGCTGAACATTAACAAATAATGTAATTTACTCGAGATTCTCGCTAAATGTTCTTTGCTCCTGTGTATTTTTTTCAAAGTTTATTTTGATTTTTTTTAAAGGAACCGTATGTGAGAAATTTATTTCAGTTAATCATAAAATGGCCCTGACATGTCACTAGACATTAGGAATTCATGTTCATTTCAAATACTTATATCACTGACAACAGTGGTCCGGCCAGGATACTGTCATTTAAAAGTGAAAGTTTCAGCCCTCGACTGATGTTGATGTTGTCATGTTGTGTTTTGGTCTGAGGCGCCACCCTCCAGCTATCTACCAATCACGAAGTCAGTAGATTTTCGTCATCCGGGTTGCCAGCTCTGCTCTAGTTACAGCTGCAGCTACGAACGTGTTTGATAAAACATGTATAAAGTTACGAAACCTAAAAGACCTCGTTATGAATCCGAAGCTTCCGTACACAGTGGATTTTCCACGGTCGCCCGTGCTAAATGCGTTCATAAAAAGCTTTATATCGCACCACTAGCACGGTATGAAAACAATCTATGTTCCGACTGAAATGTGGTATTACAGTACATCTTTACGAAATATTTGGCTAATCGTCTTTAGTAAATTTTTGCGACACATAATTACTTCGCAAAACATCTCTCGTGAAGCATAAACATAAGTAACAGAAGAAAAAAAAAACATTGTGTAGGACTCGTCACTTGCCATTGGAAGCTCCTTGTAGCTGCCTACGTTCCTGCGGAATCCTGCAGCTTAGCTGGCAACCTCAAGTCAGGGGGGAGGGGGAGGGGATACGCCGTTCTACAGTATTTTGAAAGTGATTGCAGTACCAGTTTTGGCCACAATCCTACATACGGTTCCTTTAAATGTCAGTAATTGTTCGTTAGAGTGAATTGTTTTTAATGAATCAGTTGAATGAATGATTCAGTGGCTCGCTGGTCGTTTTTTGAGTTACTCATTTCATGCAGGAATCAGTAAAGGTAATTTACACTGTTTTGTATCGCTGACGTCCATGTCTAGATCCGAACTACTTTTATGGTACTTATAAGATTATTTGAATGCTTGTAACATACAAAAAAAGGGGTTATTCAGGAATGATATGATCAAGAAATGGAAATTCAGACCAAATTAGTATGTATCGAAATAGAGATAGTTGGCAGGTTGGATAAAAGACTTAGATCTTTAGACTAAATTTTTTTTCTTTAAGACTGGAAAAATACGTCAAATTTGGTTACATAAAAACATAGATTAGTATAAATTCAATCCAAAATATAGACCATTTTGCTAGATGTAAACAACACTGGTCCAGAAGCACTTCCTGTTTTTTTGTTTTTTATTTTTTATTTTATTTCACATATACAAATACATCTTAAAGGTGCTAATGTAACATTTTCATCCAGTCAAATGTTATGTTGGTTGTATTTTTTTGTGATGTTTGTGTAAAGTTAAAAAAATAAAAAGAAACAGGAAGTGTATCAGGACCAGTATGTTTACATCTGACGAAATGGTCTATAAGGTTAACTGCTAGTTGAACAAACTAGTTCTTAGGACACTAGGCCTCATTTATGAAACGAACGTACGACAGAAAATTGGGCGTACGGTCGTTTCTACACAAAACTTGGAATTTGTCAATATGGACGTGAGCGGTAGTTACGATCACGTAAGGTCTGAGCTCGTGTACGCAAGTTTTTGAGTTAGCCTGAATTTGCGTGCAGCATAGAGAATTTCGGAGAATTGTATAATGACAGCATTTTGTTCATTTAGATTATTTTCCTGGTCGACAAACAAAGCTTTTTTTTATTCATTTAGGGCATTAGATTTATATGCAAAAATAGCAGCATAAACAACAGACCATGAGGATTCACATATCGTCGCATCCCCCACCTGGTGCACTTCGGTGAGCGGAGAAAAACTGAAATTATAAAAATATAAAATAAAATAAATAGGGCTAGCCTACTCTAAATATATTTCTCTTAAATAATTAACAGATGAACAAGAGGAAAAAACTCTGCGACAAGTATAGGCCACTTTCGTTTTTGTGGCACTATTAATGCATTTAATTTGTTATATCTTTATTAAATGTAACTGATCGCGCAGGCGCCTCGCGCACACACACACACACACATTTCAGCTTTGTTAACTTGACACTTTTAGCCATTAATCAAACTAAAATGCAGTCAACCAAACATAAAAGTTAGTTAACATTTTTGCGCATTGGAATGATTTACGTGGATATTGGAACAAGTGAAGTACAAAGACATCATGATAATTTTTTTTGAAAATTTTTTTTTTATGTCTAAATATATATTTTTTTATTTTGCATTTTAACAACATCGTGGATAATAGTTTAGCAACGAAATGTTACATGGCAAAAAATGGAAATATTTGGATGTCGATGAGAGGCTTGTGAGCCCAGTGCAGTTTAGTTTCGCTTTACTTATTCATTCATTTAGCTCTACGTTTGTATGTATTCAATAGCCAAATTTGTGTTTTACTTTATAGTTTAATACAAAATTTTAATAGCTACTCATTTTTCATTCTTGTTCTGTAATACCGTTCAATTTAAAGTTTGTTGTGGATTAAGTAGAACTAAATAGGCTATAATGTTTATAAATTAATGCTATTGTTTGCAAATATAAGGTTAAAGGGTATTTTTGGAGTAAGATCAATTTCTCTTTCACGAGTTTAATTCCTCTTTTTGACCGGGTTTCGTTTCTCCGTGTTGTAAACTCTAGGGGCAAGGCTTCCACATCGGGGTGTTTTTAGGGGCATGATAAGTAAATGACGATTGTTTTCAACTGCCACATTTATCAACGTACGATCATTTGTACGACGGGATTGGGGCATAAGAATTTTTCATGAATCACACGTGAACTCTGTCGCAAGTTGATTTGTGCGCACGGATTTGCGCTCGTTTCTACGCTCGATTGATAAATGAGGCCCATTGTCTTAACATAGAGGCTAAGTTTATGCAACTGGTCCAGTTTTTATCTATCCTGTCAGAAACTAATGGGCGAATCTCACAAAATCAAAAGAAAATAATTGCAAGAAAGTTAAGTCTGTTTTCAGGCTTAAAGGGAACACTCCACTTTTTTTGAAAATAGGTTCATTTTCCAACTCCCCTGGAGTTATACAGATGTGTTTTACCGTTTTTGAATCCATTCAGCCGATTGCCGGGTCTGGCGGTAGCACTTTTAGCATAGCTTAGCATAAATCATTGAATCCGATTAGACCATTATCATCTCACTATAAAATGACTAAAGAGTTTCGATATTTTTCCTATTTAAAACTTAACTCTTCTGTAGTTGCATCGTGTACTAAGACTGGCGGAAAATGAAAAGTTGTGGAAGATTGCAGAAAGATTGGCTTTCCAGATCATATTATGAGAAGTAATGGGGTGTGGAAGAAAGTGATCAGGCATCCTCATGCTACTGGCAGGCTTTGCCAGACTCGCTGGCCTTGCGTCTTTTGTTCGTAATCATTGATTTCCCATTCTCTGTCTTTGCCTGATGGTATAATGTTCACACAAACTCATCAACCCCTCACTGAATCAATATTTGCTTGTGCTGTAGGATTCAGTTCACCATGCTTACGTCTGCCCTACTGACACCATCTTACTCAGGCAAATTGCCTACTTGACTTTGGACTGGAGTTGGAGGTCTATACTTGGTGTACAGCTATCCTGCAGCACAAGGGTGACATTTCATTAGTATTTGCCTATGAAACATTGTTATTTTGTTGCAGTATTGAGCTGTTTATGTAAGTACTGATGATTTTTACCATTCGTTGACATTCTTGCAAAATGTCACAATTGAAAAAGAAAGCATTTAATAAGTGCATCATTAGCATATTCAAACTAGTGTACCATCCATATTGATGCTTTCAATATAGTTACAGAACTAAGGGTAAAAGTTTCACGTACAGATGGCAACGTTGTGAAAACGATCTCTGTTCATACAGATTCTTGAAAACTACTAAAAATGCTGTATTTATGCAGGCCAGGCCAGTATTTGGTTATGTCACTTTGTAAAGAGACTAGCGCATGCCTATAGACTGAACACGAAATACGCATGTGCGAGATTCTAATAGTATTGTTTGCAAAAATGTGCACTTTTCAAAAGTTTGCATTTCCAGGCCCCCAAAACGCCATTGTCATGTAATTAAATGGCCAAAACGCAATAATAATGTTCTGTTTTACTGAAAGCGGCATTGTGTAAATGCTTTCTTAGATAGAGTCACAGCTTTTATTCACATGCTCAATGAATATTAACATTTGTAGTTGCAAAAAGGGTAAATTTCCAGAAACTTTCCAAAAGTTTATGAAAATATCCAAAAATCCTGTAAAGTTTCTATAAATTTTCTGCTTTTTTGCAACCTTATAAACATTATTACAAAGTGATGATCTCCTTCTCTCTATACCCATCTTATCAAATACCTTTGGAAAAGATGAGGTTAAAGGGATAGTTCAATCAAAAATTAAAATTCTGTTATCATTTTTAAAAGAGATTTTGAATAAATGTGGGTAACCAAACAGTTGTTGGTTTCCAGTACTACACTCTAAAAAATGTTGGCTTAAAAACAACTCGGCGATTGGGTTAAATGTTTAACCTAGCCTTCTGGTGAGTTTTATTTAACTCAACTATTGCTTAAAGGAACACACCACTTTTTTTTTTGAAACAGGCTCATTTTCCAACTCCCCTAGAGTTATGCAGATGTGTTCTATACAAAAACGGTAAAACACATCTGTATAACTCTAGGGGAGTTGGAAAATGAACCTATTTTCAAAAAAAGTGGAGTGTTCCTTTAAAATGAACCCAGAATAGATTGGAAATTAACATTTATTAATATGTTAAATAAATCAACATTTATCAATAAGTTGGTTGAATAATACATAAACATTTTTTTTTGAAGTTGCTTATTAATAAATGTTCACCTTTTGATTATTGCTGATGCCTCTAGTAATTATGTGTCTGGTTTTTAATTTACATTTTTTTTTATTTTGGATTAATTTTAATATAGCCATATACTCATTTTTAAACAATAGTTTAGTTAAACAAAACTACCCAGAAGGGTGGGTTTCTCCATATTTCACCCTGCGCTGGGTTGTATTTAACTCAGCATTTTTGTGGGTGTATGAAAGTCAGTAGGGACCAGAAACTATATAGTTACCTACATTCTTCAAAATATCTTTGTATTCATCAGAAGAAAAAAAACATAGAGGTTTGGTGAGTAAACATGACAGAATTTTTATTTTTGGGTGAACTATCACTTTAAAGGAAACCAGCTTCACCCGAATGAACTTTAAACTAAAGCAGAACTGTTGGCTCTAACTGTGTGGCAGATGCTAGCATTAAGCAAAGCATTAGCAGAGACAGCCTTCAGCCATCTAGGAGATGGCACGGGATGGCACCGAATGGGAGGGGAAACAGGAGCTCGAACAGTGTTGTTCACTATTATCTCACTACTAGACTAACCACTGTGCCATTGGACTTGTATTTATTAATAATAATACATCAGGTTTTCTCTGATAATGTCGACAGGAAATGATTCAGTCACGTACGACAGCACTGAAATGGTGGTTAGAAGAGCACAGTCATGTTTTATTTTTTTTTAATTATCATTATTATTATCATTATGTTTCTTTTGTGCAACCGCTACATGACTCACATTTAAGATACCAGTAGACGAGGAAAAAGAAAGAAAACAGAAATCATAAGAATAGGTAATGTTCCATGAGCGAATCCCTTACAGAAACAGATTCTGAGGAGGAAAAAAAACAAACACTGATATTACAGCAAATCTTAAATATCTCACAGTAGAATCTGACAGAAGAAAGCACAGAAAAGGAAAAGTCATTTTAAGAACAACATTAATCTTTCACAATGTAATCATAGTTTACCGTGAACATAACACCAGACGTGGTGTTTCTTTCTTTCTTTCTTTCTTTCTTTTTTTTTTTTTTTTTTTTTTGTCTTTTTGCTTTCTTTTTTGTTTAATAAAAACCAAATACAAGAATCGCATGTCACTAGAGCAACATCCATTATAACAGATTAATTCATGGTAAACACGCACTGTTTTGGTATAGCGTACTTCAGCAAGGAAAAAATATATAAGAAAAAAATCAAAACAGATTGAAACAATCCAATAGAAAGTAATAAATAGAAAATAATCAGATTAAATTCTTGTCATTTCTTGTTCATATGAATACATAACATCTACAGTTTTTAAAGTTAATAAAGTCGAGCTATGGTATATAAATACATCACCAGCATGCACAATATTGTATTATCAAGAATATTGGAGCTGTAATCGTCCTACACTGAGAAACAGTATAATAGGCAAGTGCATTTCATGAGAATTAAAAAAAAATGAACTAAAGCAGTTTTATGCCAGTGCACTCTGAAAAACATAAATAAATCAACTGAATGACTAAAATAGTCTATGGTACCAGTAATATTAATTGAGTGTATCAAACCAAGTGATTAGGCATTGCTTTTTTTTTCTGCTAAGCATTGGGCATTTTAGTTTTTAGTTTTTTCTTTCCGTAAAATTTATTTCTCGCCTATACCTTAAGTATCGATAATATTTAGAGCGACTCTTCAGTGCATTAAAACCTAAGTCTAATTTTTCTCATAGAGTGTGGGTCCAGCTTTACTATTTTTAAAACAGTATCCATCATAATAATGATAATAATAACGATTGGGAAACGGTTTTAGCTTTGGATTGCAAAGGCAATACATGTACCAGGGAAGTCATAACTGTGTTATTTTTGCACACCTAATCAACATTACTGTAATACAGTAGTTTCGTGTAGTTCCGAGGTGAGATGCATACTAACGATGTGTATCATAAATGGCACAGATAACCAGTTCGACGTAAACGACTTTCAAACATTAGTGGGTGCAATTCAGAATCCCTATGAACGTATATCAGACAAAGAACACGACCGTTTACGCCCAGTGCAGCCTGTTTGCAAATACCTACTTTTGCGAGGCGATAACATTCAAGTTTTCACTTTTTTTGTCATTTAAGCCCTCCCTTGACACTTTAAAGTACTCTTTACTCACAATGTAAATTAACATAAGCAGCTCCACTTCGTATTTCACTACAAGAACAGTCCCTATGCCAGTGGGTTTAGCATAACCCTTCAGCCATTTAGAAACGACTGACGTACTGACAAGCTTTTTCCTCAAAGTGTTGAGTAAACGTTACAGAAAGAGAGGTTTAATTTATTCCTTTTAAGCTACTTCTTAATTTTTCTATTTTTTTTTTTGAGACATACCATTCTTTATAACTAGCATATTTCTCTCAATTATAATTTTGTGGAAAGTAAAGAAAACTGCGCTGCTTTGCTATCAGCAAACGTGGCTGACACAGTTCCATCATGCCCCCTTTTGTGAATTTTTCATGTAACTTATACTTTTTTTGTTTTTCTTTGTTGTGTGAGCACGCGTGTTTTATGTTACGGCTGAGAGGAAAAGGGTCTCAAAGATCTTCTCTTTTCTGCTTCGATGCTTAATTGTTGCCCTCGCCTCCCTCGTCGTCTTGTTGATCGCTCGTCCAGAGCGTCAAGTTGTCTCGCAGGAGCTGCATGATGAGCGTGGAGTCTTTGTAGGAGTCCTCGTTCAGGGTGTCCAGTTCGGCGATCGCGTCGTCGAAAGCCGTCTTGGCCAGATGGCAGGCCTGCTCAGGTGCGTTCTGGATCTCGTAGTAGAAGACCGAGTAGTTGAGCGCCAGACCCAGGCGGATAGGATGTGTAGGCTGCATGTGCTCTTTGCTGATCTCATGGGCCTCGCTGTAGGCCTTCTCGGAAGACTCCACCACCGTGGCCCTCTTTTCGCCCGTGGCCACCTCCGCCAGGTAACGGTAGTAGTCGCCCTTCATCTTCAGGTAGAAGACTTTGCTCTCGTGCTGTGTCTCGCTGCAGTTCTTGATCAGGAAGTTGTCGAGGAGGTTGAGCACGTCTTGGCACACGGCTTCCAGCTCCTTCTCGATTTTCTCACGGTAGGCGCGGACCATCTCGATTTTCTTCTCGTTGCCGTCGGCGGAGGTCTTCTGCTCAATGCTAGAGATGACACGCCAGGAGGAACGGCGCGCGCCCACCACGTTCTTGTAGGCCACAGAGAGAAGGTTCCTCTCTTCGTTGGAAAGGGCCTCGTTCAGCTCTGTTACCTAAGAGACAGAGAGGAGGTGGAGAGGTTACTTAATCATTCTTTAAAAATGTAAAAGTTTCACAGTCAAAGCAGGCCTGATGACAGATGTTCCCCATTCTAACCAGTGTTGGGAAAAAGTTACTTTTAAAAGTAATGCATTACAATGTTGCGTTAGTCCCTTGTTACTTTTCATGGAAAGTTGAATTAGATCATCGAAGGTCAGCAGCAAGGACATTGGTTAATGGAGAAGTCCACTTCCAGAACAACAATTTACAGATAATGTAGTCACCCCCTTGTCATCCGAGATGTTCGTGTCCATTTTTTCTTCAGTTGTGAAGAAATTGTTTTTTGAGGAAAACATTTCAGGATTTTTTTCCATATAATGGACTGTTATGGTGCCCCGAGTTTGAACTTCGGAAATGCAGTTTAAAGCGGCTTCAAACAATCCCAATTGCAGTTGTAAATGATCCCAGCCGAGGGAGAAGGGTCTTATCTAGTGGAATGATAGATAAAACTAATACAATTTATATACTTTTTAGTCTAAAACACTCGTCTTGTCTTGCTCTGCCTGAACTCTGTGTATTCTGGCTCAAGACAGTTAGGGTATGTCGAAAAGCGATCGTATTGTCTCCCTCAACTTCAAATATCATTTCAAAATCATCCTACATCGCTGCAGAAGTTCCGACACAGTCTTTGCAAAGTGAACGTGCAAAGAAGATCAAACATCCTTAACAAAAAAGGTAAAACGGCGATATAGGACAATTTTGAAGTTGAGGGAGAACATGAGATGGGAGTTTTTAGACATACCCTAACTGTCATGAACAAGAAAAAAAACAGAGGTCGGGCAGAGCAAGACATTTACAACCGCATTTGGGATCGTTTGAAGCCGCATTTAAACTGCATTTTAGAAGTTCAAACTCGGGGCACCATATCAGTCCATTATATGGAGAAAAATCCTGAAATGTTTTCCTCAAAAAACATAATTTCTTTACGACTGAAGAAAGAAAGACGTGAACATCTTGGATGACAAGGGGGTGACTACATTATCTGTAAATTGTTGTTCTGGAAGTGGACTTCTCCTTTAATAAAATCGGATTAAATACATAAAGGATATTTGTGTTATTTAACATATTTAATTATTGCAGATATTTGCTAAATATTAGCTTTTAGCCACAGTGACTTATATTGCATTCAACCTATACATTTCATCAGTTTATACATTCCCTAGAACTCATGGCCTTGGTATTGCTAACCACATGTCAAAGCATTATTTTTTTTTATTTCTTTTTTTAATTTATTTGTATTTTTTTGCAGTTTTTAATTCTCTAATTTGTGACCCTGAACCACAAAACCAGTTTTAAGTAGCACAGGTATATTTGTAGCAGTAGCCAAAAAACTGTATGGGTAAAAATTTGTCAAAATATGGGTCAAAAACTTTTATGCTCAAAATCATTAGGATATTAAAGATCATGTTCCATGATGACATTTCTAAATTTCCTACTGTAAATATATCAAAACTTAATATTTGATTAGTAATATGCATTGCTAAAAACTTCATTTGGACAACTTTAAAAGCAATTTTCTCAAGATTTTTTTTGTACTCTCAGATTCCAGATTTTCAAATTTTCAAATTGTTTCAAATTGTTCAAATTGTTGTATCACAGCCACATATTGTCAACAAACCATACATCAGATGATGTATAAATCTCAGTTATGACTGGTTTTGTGTTCCAGGGTCACATTTGTCCAATATGCTCCAGTTTAAAATGACAGTCTTCAATGGCATGAAACTGTGGTGCAGTGTAGTCTTATTTTATGAAATTATCTTGTTTTCCCTATCGTCTTGTACTTCAGGAAGAGGAAGGAAGGAAGACCTGCGCTACTGCAGTATGCTTTTTGATGACATCTGCTTAAAGCATTGCTTGCAAACCAAAAAAGCACACTAACTCGACGTTTACAGCTTTATTTAGTGACAGAGCTGTTTATGCAGCATTAGGGTCACTCGTAATCCTTTTTCATTTGCATGGGTCACGATTGTCTGTATACACTAATCTGTATCAACTTCAGTCTTTTCTTATGTCCATTAAATTAGAATAGACTAACAGTAAGGACATGCCTTTTAAGTACAGAATAACAGCAGAGATGTGGATAAAGGGATAAAGTGTTGTGCTGTGAATGGTAGTTCACAATGTCCTTTGTGAGTCATTCGAGTGAACGGTTCAAGTAAGCTTCAATGTGGTGATTTGCCAAATGCCTATTTATGGACATGGCATCTTCATTGTTCGTTTTCACCAGCACATGTACCACATGTCCTAGTGTAGGCTGGATGCGGTGTAGTAAATCTATTCATAGAAGACTGGCAGTGTTTCAAGATGAAAGATCCATTTGGACTAACATGCCACTTGCTTTTCTTTAAAAACACATCGCAACCTGAATTACTGTGTGTTGTTTACGGAGCGTCATGGTGAAGAGTGAGCCTACGCATTGCTTACAAAAATTTGGCCGTATGAAAACATCGCAGCACATCGTCGCAGAGATGTTTTGATTTAACAGCCTGGCAGTGGGCGGATGATCTGGTGCCTACAGATGTCTCTCTCTCTCTCTCTCTTCTACTACCTTTCAGATGCAATTTCCTGTGTCCTTTGGAGAAGCTCCATGATTTACTGCATTTTTTTGCTGTATCATTCACTCTCATGCGTCATTGTCATCCAAAATGTGTGCACAACCACATAGCATGCCGTTGCATCATGCTCAAATTTAATACAGGGAATAGCTGATGGTAAACCAAGCACCCGCCAACAAAGCAGATTTGATATTGCTATTATTCAGAACCTGTTTAATTAACCTTAATTGGAATGGGGTTTTTTGTACAGGTTTTGGAATTCGCTATGTAAACGCATGTATGCGCACAAAAAATCATGGACATGATTCAAAAAGGTTAAATTGTCCTGAAAAAAAGTAGTCATACTTGTACTGTTTGCGGACAAAAATGGCCACAGTGGAAATGAATGGTAAGCAAATTTGATCTAGTGGAGACGTTTGGTACTGCGCCCAAACAAAATCACAACCCTAGTAAAAAAAAAAAAAGTAATAGACTTAAAATGCACACATTTTATACTTATTATAGTTCAAGTCTGTTAACATATTTACTGACATATCGCTCAAAACTTACTAATATTACAATTATAATTGACCTTATTTGAAGTACTACTTGTGCGCAATGCACATTTCTTAATATTAAGCCTGAAATATGTTTTAATGTCACTGTTGATGAGGATTGTATGAGCTTTAAATAATATCGGTCTTTAAATACAAAATATCTAAAGTCTACTTAGAGTATACTTGCAATAGTTCCACTTTAGCACAATCAGATATACTTAAGTATATCTTTAGTTGGACTTCAGCACTACTTCCACACAGTTAAAGTGCATTTAGTACAAAATGTAGTATATTTATTTTTCACTAGGGAAAGCAAGATATCAATTTATATAAAATTAAAAAAAAAAAAAAAAAGAATAATAAAATAAAAAAAGTATTTTTGTGGATTTTTCATAATAATAAACTTTTTCACTTTTTTCCCTAAAGCAATAATCTGCCAAGCGTTTTCTTTAAAAACAGACCAAACTTAAGTCTGTGCTTCAAAGCATTCAAGATTTATGACAGTTTAGGTTGGAAATTTCATTTTCAGGCCTACACTGATGCGGTTTACAGTTTATCATGGATCATTAGTATTCCTTAAATATAATTTAGTACCATAAAATCCCCTAAAAATACAAAATGTTAATATAAAATGCAGGTAAACTAATTAAATATTTAATTTTTATTTGCTATTTTAACCCTCTGGGGTCTTAGGTGATTTTGGGGCTCTTTAGATTTAGATTTAGAAAAATTTAAATAAATATTTTTAAATTAAATACATTTTTATGAATTAATTAGTTAGGTTTTCATCAATGCCCTGCATACCTCAGTTTGGGAAACCCTGAAACCCTGCATTTTAACACTGACATCTTTCTAAAATGAGACACATTTAAACATTTTTGTAGTAAATGGCACAACTGATTCATTTAAATTAATAACTGGTGCTTCCTCATAAAGAACTAATAGAATCTGAAACATGAATTTGGAATCAGAACCATACATAGGAGTGGGTATCATTTAAAATGTAGCGATTCCGATTCTGCTTATCGATTCCGATTCTTAATGATTCTGAGTATCATGAACAAAAATCAGCACACAGGAATTGATAAGTGGAATCGAAATGCACATGTGACCTTGGACCACAAAACTATAAGGGTCAATTTTTTTAGATTTTTTTGGAGTTATACATCATCTGAAAGCTGAATAAGCTGTCCATTGATGTACGGTTTGTTAGAACAGGACAATATTTGGCTGAGATGCAACTATTTGAAAATCTGGAATCTGAGGGTGCAAAAAAAATCTAAATATTGAGAAAATCACCTTAAAAGTTGTCCAAATGAAGTTCTTAGCAATGCATATTACTAATAAAAAATTAAGTTTTTATATATTTATGGTAGGAAATTTACAAAATATCTTCATGGAACATGATCGTTTCTTTAATATCCTAATGATTTTTGGCATCAAAGAAGAATATGTTGTTGGCTATTGCTACAAATATAACCGTGCTACTTATGATTGTTTTTGTGGTCCAGGGTCACAATCTTGTTACTGCGGTTATTGGAAACTTGAAACTAGTTCTTAAATGGAACTGTTTCTCAATACAGAATCCTAACCGTAATTAAATTCTATGATTCCTGCATACATCTGTGTAAGCGCCACATATGTTCAAAGACACGTTTAGTATTCGGCTTTGTTAAATATGCCCTCACTCATGAACAGACACACAGTCTGTTTTCTTCATCAGCCCTGGAACAATTTACAGTATTACTGATCAATTATTCCACCACTTCCTTCCTTCATTTCAAGCATAACAGCCATTAAACACCCTGAGATTGAAAGAGACAGTCGCTGAATCATTGTGTAACACATTTACTGGTATTGCACACATAGTTTTGGTTGCGTACAGTAGTTGCTTTGTTATTACCATTTACAAACTGCCTTTAACCTCTTCTGCACATAACCTCCCATCCAGACAGCGGGGGGTAAGTAAAGAGCAATCTTCCGTCTCCATAGAAACAAGCCAGTCGTCTTTGTTTGGACGCAGTCGACTATCTCTGCTGCTGCCGTGGCAACAGTAACAATGTCCACGCTTCTTGCGTGTGTGTGTGCGTGTGTGTGTGTTTGGGGACTTAGATGTAGATGTGTAATGCACGTGCGAGCGAGTGGGTGGACGCAACATGCTGTTTTACTAGTTACACATGACTTAAACTCAAATTGTCAGAAAAACCTGCAAATGTTTGTTAATCAAGCAGAGTATTTGTAGAATATGCTATAAATTTCACAGAATGCTCAAACTTTTCTATTTACAATTTCTGCCCGACTTCAAAATTATAATACTGTGTTATTGTGTAGAATGTAGGGAATTCTGAAAATGCTTTTTAATATCCATTTATTTTTTGAAGGTATTATTAGGTAATATTTGTTGATTAAAAGTAACATCATAATATATATTTTGCACGCCACATATATTTTCGGCTCATTTTTAGACGTTTTTCTCAATTCAAAAGGAATTGAGACTTTTTTTTTTAATCTCACAGTTGCAGGTTTTGTCCCTCACAATTCTGACTTTTCTACTCAGAATGGCAAGTTTTCAGATTTGTGACAGAGTCAGAATTGTGATATTAGTAGTTATGTTTATTTTTTTAATTGTTGTAGAAAGAACATTACATAGACGTGTGGAAAAGCATTCTAAAATAAACTGAGTCACCACTTGTGATTGGATCACTTGAGACAGATCAAAATACTGTAAAGGGGCCTAAATGGTTCCAGAAGAGGAGTTTTATTTGTAATAAAACACGTTCATGTTGACATGGTGTTCACGGTGACATGCAACTTTATTAAAAATCAAAAGATTATTTAGTTAAGTAGGCAAGAGAGCAGAAACATCACAGGTTCATTTGGAAGTAGTAACATTTATAGCAATAAATTCATGATATTTGTAAAATAATTTTATTTAAGACAAATAGGGACTATAGTGGGTGCAGTAACTGCTACATTTCAGAAATATAAATGTATAAGGTACACTGTAATGCAAAATAATTCAAATGGCATGTCAAGTGTAGTGTTTATTATAATGTGAGCGATTTATTTATCACAATAATTTGGCTCTATAAAAACTGAACATTGTAAACATATGTGACCCTGGACCACAAAACCAGTCTTAAGTAGCACTGGTATATTTGTAGCAATAGCCAAAAATACATTATATGGGTCAAAATGATCAATTTTTCTTTTATACCAAAAATCATTAGGATATTAAGTGAAGTTTATGTTCTATTAAGATATTTTGTAAATTTCCTACCGGAAATATATCTAAACTTAATTTTTTATTAGTAATATGCATTGCTAAGAACTTTATTTGTACAACTTTAAAAGTGATTTTGTCAATATTTAGATTTTTTTTACACCCTCAGATTCCAGATTTTCAAATAGTTGTACCTCGGCCAAATATTTTCCTATTGTAACAAACCATACCTCAATGGAAAACATATTTATTCAGCTTTCAGATATACAGGTATACATCTCAGTTTTGAAAAATTAACACTTATGACTATATGGTCCAGGGTCACATGGTTGAAATACAAATAAATAGTAAATAGTATCTGCAGTGCAAATACATAAAGTTTACATGATGACATAAGCACAGAAATAAGCACAATCTGTACGGTTTACTCATATATACATCAGTGGTCAGATGTGCGCTTATGTCTGGAGCCCATTAGCCTCTTCATTTCTCCCTCCTGTCCTGCCCTTTCCTCTTGATCTCACTGAAGTAAGCTCATAACCTTAAAGTCAACTTGTTTCTTGTCAAATATCCTGTTTTACTCAGCAATGTGTCACATTATGGAAGTAAATTAGTTGTGTATATCATTAGTGTATAAGATTAGTTAAGCCGGTACATAAATATTTTGTCATCATTTACCCACTCTAATGTTGTTTGAAACCAATAGGAATGATTATGTACTGGTCAAATCAGGGAGCTTCACAAAACACATTCCTTATTTTTTTTTTTTTTTTGTCCTTTTTGATGCTGGACAATCACAGTTACCAGTCACTGTGGTTGTATGGAAAGCAACTTGAGTATTATGCTACATATCACCTTTTGTGTTCTGCAGTAAAACAAAAAAATTATATAGGTTTTAAACATGAGCCAACAAAAAGACTTCAACAGTGCTGTATGATTTATGGTGGGTATAATAGTTTTAATGGAAGGCAAATCTCAAACTACTTTCTTTATTATGATGCGTTGTCAATTTCAAAGTACTTAGTTGGCGTGAGGCCTTGGGTATATAAATTGTACATTGCCGTAGCACAAGCACGGTAAAGCACTTGATTATTTGGCCTAATTAGATACAGATGCATTGAGAAATATTGCACAACAGTGCAATGATACAGCTCTTGTAGTGTGCTAATTCTGTCTGTGAGTCCTTTGTAGTCTCGGTAATCTCAGGGCATTTGCAGTTTGGGTTGCATCATAAGACTCCAATAAAGCCGCCAGCTATTGCAGAAGTGAATGTTTGTCGACTTTTAGCCCCAGTTGTAGATTAGGACAAACACAAAAGTGTGAAGAATGAGAGAGGATATGAGATAAAAGGATGTAAGTAAAGAAAAGTTTATGGCGATCAAAATCTAGTTAACGTGACTTCAGTGTTATTCTAACACTCTCTTCCACTCCAGTGCTTAATAATGTAGAAAGCTCTTTTAATGACCTGCATTTACTGAGCAATGCAGCCTCTCTTAGCATTGAATATTACTGAAATTATGGATGATATCATTGTGGACATGACAGAGTGTACTAGTGCCATTTCGTAATGTTCGTAATGTGAAGCAATTTGGGCTTATCAGAATGATGGTATTTACTATACCATCATGCTATACTGTTTATGACGCAATTTCCTTATTTATGCAGCTATCATTGATTTACATTATTAATGCTTGGTGAAGAAA
The DNA here is from genome assembly GCA_036247105.1 of Cirrhinus mrigala. Lineage (NCBI taxonomy): Eukaryota > Metazoa > Chordata > Actinopteri > Cypriniformes > Cyprinidae > Cirrhinus > Cirrhinus mrigala. The sequence goes on from CM070011.1 coordinate 44,633,248, forward strand.
CACAAAGAAATGTTTAAATACAAAGCTAAACACTTCCCAAACAAGTTGCCATATTAACATTAAATTTTTGCACTGATGTCAAACTTAACCTTTTAACTGTCATCCGTCCCCTCAGTGGGAAGCCCAAATTTACTTTATTATATTACAATTAAATCCTAATCTAATCATGAAAAACTATATATTGTTGGAAAGGTCTAAGACTCCTAATAGACATTTTATCACTGTTATTTGCCATGAATTATGTAGGAACAGTAATAGATTAATTTATGACAAGAGTGCACCTCAAAAATCTATATCATAACAGGAGTTCACAGGAGTGACCTTTGTCACAAAAAGTCTTTTTTCGTTGCCTTTTTCCCTATCACGTTATAGAGATTGTAATAAATGGTATATCAACTGAAAGCCATTTTAAAATCAGACCTTGCATTACATTGAAATGGTACTTTAAAATCATATAACAAAATGTATTTGTTCATGAATTATAATCATTTAAGTTTGGATAGTGCACTTTCATGTTTATGTTCAAAAATGGGGGTGAGTTAAAGGGTTAATCATTTGTTCTAAATGATCTGATATTTTGGTTTGCATCTATCAGGTTCCATATACAAAGAGAAGACAATCAAATGAGAATTTATTAATAAAATTATCAAATGCCTCTGCAGTTATGAAAAGTGGGAGGTATGAATAATATTTTTCATTGACTTATTCTTCAGGCTACATTGTTGCACCAGGATTCATTCATCTGATTTGTTGAAAACACTGATTCATTCTGGAAAAAATCAAGTGTGACCGTATTAATAAGTGAGTCATTGAATTGTTCACTCAACCTATTCATTCAAAACACAGTTTAATTCTGGAACAAATCAAGGGACTTGATATGAGTGAATCACTGATTCATTAATTCAACCAATTCATTCAAAGCAGTGATTCATTCAGTAACTCCACTGCTGTGTGTTGCTCAGAGCAAATGGAGCATTTAATAAGAATAATGATGACACTATATTGTATAATATATTGTCTTATTATACTGTGTCACTTTTAAGACAGTGTATTGCTGGTATACTGATGCCATTATGTACAATTACTCATGCAGTGAAATAAGATATTGGTCATACTGCCTACTCCTTTTTTATTGTATTTGGCACAAGAAGCAAGGCGATTGATATTTATCATAATAAAAGAAGAATCACGTGGCGTATTAGACAGATTTGACTGACACGGCACTATTGTATGCCTGACTAGTGCTGTGGTGTTATCATGTGCACAAAGAGGCCCTTTATTCTCTTTTACAAATGACAGTCTTTTAAAGCAGCTCATAATTTGTTTGCACATTTTTAACTTCATGTTAACATTTAGTAGATTGTCTAAAAACAACATTTAGGTTTTAGGTCAGTCAAAACACGCTGGCACATCTAAACTCAGTTTTCCATTTGAAGAACAGGGAGTAGAACTAAAGCTTTGATTTTAAATTTGATTGTTGTATTGTACAAACCAAGTTGTGTTGTTAAATTAGGAGGCCGTTTCGAAGTAATAATCATTGTGAATTATTCTGTTTCAAACAGGCAAGCGGAAATGTCCAGTCTACCCTTTGCTCTTTCAGGCAAGTTAATTTGCAATTTTTCTACGTAGGTAATAATACAGGTGTTTTTGTCTGTGGAAAGTCCAAATGTGTGTCAGCAATACGTTTCAATAACATTTCTCATGTCAGCAATTAAATCTGTGAACATAAAAGTGCAGTGCACTGCATACTGCAATACTTCATTTAAATCAAATCAATTAAGGCTATTGCTTCAATTCAAAGGTGGCTGTTAAAATGCATAGAAATGAAGTATCCATAGACTGAAGTATTTCTATGGTGAAAGTGGAGCAGGAACGGATGCGTTAAGGAGTGGAGGATGGGATGGCAGTGATGTTATAAGGGCGGAAGAAGGGGATTCTTACTTCAAGTAGCTCATTGTTGTTATATAACTATCAAGCGATTGCAGATGTTTTTTTAAAAAATGTTTTTGCTGCTGCTGCAGGCTTCTAAAAATAAAATGCATAAAAGCTTTATGACCATACTGCCATGAAAAAAAGATGAGTTGCTGTCTTAAAGCCACGTCTATGGTAATGCCAATGAAAGACAGTGGATGGAGGTGGATGTGGGTTGAATGCTGCACATACATGACTGATAATTCAGAACATAAGCTCAAAAATTTCATAAATTGCAACACCTCTAAATTACTTTCCCTTCTTAATGCAAATCCTACTAACTCCATTCTAGTAAATAATGCCATAAAACTGTATAACAGAAATGGTGGGTGAAACGGGACTCCTCAACATGTCGACTGTATTCCCGCATTACAGTTAAGAGCCAATCACATTTTTTAAAGTGGCATTGCAATGAAAAGTCCTGCTTAGAGTTAAAAGAGTAGAGCAGGGATTCCCGTACAGGGGTTTATACGTTTATTAAAGCTAATAATTATATATATTAAATGTAAAATTAAAATAAGTTGGGCTGCATGATAGTCACAAGAACGCTTAGTGTGGGTTTTCAAATCGAAAGCCGCAACTTAATTAAATAACCAGCCTGATGTGCTGTGTGCTTCACTTTTGAAACATTGTAATTGATATATCTTTATTATAATGATCAAATAATAATAATAACAACAGTAATAATTATCATTATTATTAAAAACAGAACTGTGAATTATTGAAATATTAAATATTAAAATCTAAGGTTCTTTAAGTAAAAATTTTACATCTAAGGAGTTTGGATCACAAAGATTGAAGAATATGCATGTACATTAGCAGGACATGCATGCAGGAGCATTTTGCATGATTTGAGCTTAAGAAATGAAATATGATACCTTTGTTGTGTGTTTTTTAAATATACATTAATGAAACAATTTCAACAGTTACAGAGAGTTTTGTCTTTCCTCATTCAAGTAGACAAGTAGGGGCTTTACTTACATGGCTAAAGATTTTGTAAAGGAATGCAAGCTGAATTTGCTTTATTAGCATTTTTCTTATCCGTTTTGACTATGGTTTAAAATTCGTTTGTACCCCACACCTTCTCTCTCTACTTCAATGATTTATGAAAGCAGAAAACTGTGTGTTTCTGCTGAATAAATGCAATTGGTCTTAGCTATGGTTAATCCAAAGGTTCAAAGCGGTAACTGTGACAGATTGGGCACAACATGTCAGAACAAATGTACTATAATTAAACAACTGAGTGTAAAACAGCAACAAACGAATAAAATACTCATGCATGCATAGAAGTCTAAATTAAAACACACCTGACATATAACTGAACAGTATGCAAGAGTCGGAATACTACAATAGCAGTCTGGGAGCTAAGAGCCATCAGCAATAGAAGTAATTAAAGTAATAATTTGCGTTACAAATTATTGTGTATTTTGCATCATTAGCAAGGTATTTGTGATTTTTTTATTTATTTATTTATTTATTTCTTCTTTCTTCCAGGCCTTTATGGGCGTAGACCAACAGACAGTGAGCATCGCTGCAGTGATCAGAGTTTCTTCCCTTAGTGAGAAGAAGACATGACTGAACACACACCCCTCAGCTGCTGAGGGACCTTCCAGCTCGCTGAGCTTTCCGGTCAGCTGAGGAGTAAATCAATACATGAACAAATCAATCCATCCTCCAGCACGTCTCAAAAAGAGACGATGCATAGTAAGTTGCATTAATCCCTTTGCATGCATAAGCACACTGAATGACACCAAATGCAGTCATGCGTAAGAAAACATGTTTCCACCACTGAATAAAAAAATGAAAAAGGTAATTGCAACTTTTTATCTCTGCCTTTTCCTTGCAATTGCAAGTTTACATCTCGCAACTCTGACATTTTCTCAGAATTGCAAGACATAAACTTGCAATTTGGAGAAAAGATATAAATCTGAGTTTACATTTCACAATTCTGACTTTTTTTCTGAAAGATATAAGCTTGCAATTGCGAGTTATAAGTCAGAATTTTTCTCATAATTGTACTTTTAAACATGCATTTGAGAGTTTACATCGCACAGTTCTGACTTTTTCTGAGAGATGTAAACTAAAAGATTTATATCTCGCAATTCTGACTTTATTTCTCAAAATTAAGAAAAGTTTGTATCTCTTTATAAAGTCAGAATTGTGAGATATAAACTCGCAGTTCTGAGTAAAAACGTCTGTTTTACTGAGAAATTCTGAGGAAAAAAGTAACAATTGTGAGATATAAGCTTGCAATTGCAAGAAAAAAGTCAGAATTGCGACATACAAAAGCTTGTTTCCAGCACTGAATAAAAAAAAAAAAAGGTAACTGCAACTTTATCTTACAATTTTGCAATTGTGTAATTGAGAGAAAAAAGTCTATTTGTCATAGGATTTTATTTCTCACAACTGTGAGTTTATATCCTGCAATTCTAACTTTAGAACTTTGCAACTGAAAGTTTATATCTTGCATTTCTGAGAAAAAAAGTCTGAATTGTGAGATTAAATCACAATTATTTTTGTTTTTTTATTCAGCTGTCGAAACGGGCTGCCACATGTGTGGCATCAAGTATAGACCTCATCTTATAAATATTTAAGATTTGCATTTGGGCAGAAGAAAGTGACTCTTGAGAGCCAACATGAACCCAGAAGGGGTTGGTACATGCCATTAATGGCCGGTCAGAATTATTTATTAGCATAGACCACGTAAAAGCAAACAGTTTAGAAAGATGATGGAGATCTGGGGAAGCTAATCATTGTATAATATTTGAAATACACAGGGGTGAAACCAATTTGTCAGGCTCATTGTCTCCGAATGAAAATTGTTTAGTAGAAACCATTATATGAACCGCACTAATGGCCGACCGGTGTATCAGAGGCACTGTGCAATACACCTTATCATTTCCCCTCAGTAACTACTCATCTACCCAAAGCAGATGTCAAGAGATACTGCCATTAGACTATGACAGAGCATTTTTTAGTAATGGACAGCTTCAGTCCTAAATGGAAATGTACTTTTCATTAGTTCATTAGCCCAAATCAAAACTTGACATGCAGTGATTTGCAAAACCAAAGCTTTGCTTTACAGCAACCTACACCTTAGGCTAATGTTATGAAATTACTCTCATATGCTGTGTTCATCATTTTTAGAAGTATAAAAATGACATATTTAGTGCCTCTGTCAGACTACTTGTGCTTATGCACCGCTCTAGTCAGTTTTCATGTTGTTTTAAAATCTAAATAAATGTTGCAGTTTGGTCTGGTTTTCATTTATGGGGATTAGAAGTGATGCTTAAAATATTTTAATTTTAGTATTTCCAAAAAAAAAAAAAAATCAAAATTAATAACTGATTTATTTCCATTTTTACGATTGAAATGATAACTGATTTCTTCATTTTATTTGTAAGTGTCCTAGTTCCTCCATATATATTGACATATTAAGTCAACTTAAATAAAACCCAGTAGATGTTTTCACATTTCTTAAACTTTTTTATTTATTTATTTATTTAATAATTATTTCACTTTAGATTTGGTTTCTAGAACATATTACAAATGTTGCACTGAGGTTGTAGAGATTCCAACACATGAAATGGGTGTGTCAGATAAAGGAGACATGCAGAAGTTCCATGACAGCAGTCAGAAGATAGCTGAAATGTGATTTTTAAAACACTAGTTTAAAATCTAATGCAAACTACTGCCTCCTTGCATTATGGCCCTATCAACTTTCAAAGCAAACCTACGCCCTTGATAGAGAGAGAGAGAGAGGGAGAGGAGGTTGGTGATTGGACCCTATTGGATGGAGGCTGATGGATCGGATGAAATGGTGCATTACGGGCACTGCACCTTGGCACACGTTGCGACACGCCTAGTGGGAGAGAAACTGCAAAGCCGCGTAAAACCACATGCGATCGCTTTGATTTTGACGACACGAATCGATGGACGCAACTGTCAGCGCTGCGCGTTTAGTAACTGGTTCGGGTTGCCTCGTTATGAGACAAAGAGAGCAGCGCTGATTTGGGGTTTTGCATCATTAACCAGCGTTTTTACACCTAGTAATGCTTACAAATGACAAACTGCTTTATTATGGCACGATTTCGGATTCCAGCACCTGAGAATTCAGCAAAGACGCGCAGTCTACATCAATAGTGCAAGCTGTTTTTTTAAGCAAAACTGTTACAATTATGTCCATGTGCAATAATGAAGTGTCATTCTGTGGTCATGTTGTCCAGTTCGTTCGGATCGCGGAAAGGCACCGCCCAAAGATCCGCTACAATGTTCCAGTTCAAATCTGGATTCACATTCAATGCTGCATTTTACTCTAGTTTAATGAATGACGGACAGTGACATATAATATTCCAAAATCAGCCTCGTCATCAGTTCAGCAGGACAGTGAGCTGTCAGTCGATCCGGATCAACTTATATGGGCCTTTAAACTGAAGAACGTGCACTGTAATCGATTCGATATAAGAACTGGCTGATCTTTAAAAAGATTCGATCGCGAAACTGAGCGGAATTTCCAGTGGCAATGCGACATGAGCAATGCATTATTTTATTTATTAACCAGAACGTAATTATGAAACAAATAACGTGATGACAGCTATCCGAAAAGCCGAATCATGCATTAATTATGCGTGTACATAATAATAAAGCAAAAGTTGCACTTACCGATTTCATGGCAGCAGCCATATCATCATATCTCTCAGCCTGCTCGGCCAGTCTGGCTTTCTGAACCAGCTGCTCGCGGTCGACCATGTTTGAATAGCGGTTAATTCAGGTGCCTTGTATGGGGGATCGAGGTGTATTTGGTGAATATGCAGTGGGACGCTCGTCTTGCCGCTGCAGCTGCTCTCTGCTGTCTGCGCGTGCCGATGCAAGACGCCCCTCCCCCTCTCGTACGCTTTCACTGGATTGCGTCATCAGTTGTGAGGGGGGGCGCAGTGCGCCCTCTGCGTCGTGACGTCAGGATCATTGGAGTCTTGCGCGACGGTGACTTGCCGAATCATCCCGTAAATAACTACTTACAAAATGTAAGAGATATCGACATAGATTGTTCTCTTTGTAAAAGTTATCCTGAGACTCTTATGTATATTTGTATAAGTAAAGCAATGCTTAATCCTTGGGGGCATTTTTGTCTTTTTTCATTATTTAAAATCATCTAGGCTGTCTTAATGCATACAGTGTACATTTTGCCAAAATGTGTATTTTTTTTTTTTTTTTTTAAGGTTTCACTCTGCTTTTTTTTTTCTTTCTTTTTTTTTTTTTTATAAATCTGAGGGCAAAATCGTACCTTTTGAAACCAATTAAAACCACAATAATTAATCCCAGTGCCATTTAAGCATAACATCATGCATTCTTTGATATTAGGCTTTTACCCTAATTTTAGCAGCATATTATTTAGTTAGTTAGTTTACTATTTTCCACCTGATAGCAAGATTTAATCAGGTTTGGCCTCTGGAGAAATCACCTTTTCCCTGTTTTTGGCAAAAAATAATAATGCACAAAAATACAGAAATCACATAAATCTGTTTAAAATATGTGCACTCAGAACCATGAGGGCAAAAATGTACCTTTTGAAACCCATTAAAACCACAATAAATAATCCCAGTGCCATTTAAGCATAAAATCATGCTTTTTTGATATTAGGCTTTCATGGTTTTAACACTAAAAAATACACAAAAAAATTTAATTAAAGACCCATCTCTTTAACCTGGCTTACACATAACACATCAACATATTTCTAAAATTCAAATCTGTTAAAGGATTGTTAGGCTGCATTAATTAGGTCAACCGGAGCCGGGAACACTTCCCGATGTACTCAGTGCATCATAAGAAGAATGGCATCTACGCTAAAATTAGTCTGTCTCTTTCTTATTCAGAGGTCACCTTAACCTCCAGATCCAGCCCGTATCCAGATCAGATGGTCACTGCAGTCCCCCGGATCCAGTCCGTACCTAGCCCTGATGGTGGATCAGCACCTAGAGACGACCTCTACAGCCCTGAATGTCAGCGGAGACCACATCAACTAGATGAGCCTCAGTGACGGATCCCCAATGAAAACCTCGTCACCTAGATGGCCGTCGGCACAAGACCACGGGGACCAGATGAGTCCTCTGCGTCTGGCCAGAGGAGAACTGGCCCCCCGACTGAGCCTGGTTTCTCCCAAGGTTTTTTCTCCATTCTGTCATTGATAGAGTTTTGGTTCCTTGCCGCTGTCACTGTGAGCTTGCTTAGTTGGGAACACTTATTTTTCAAATGATATCATATACTATTTGAACTGATCTGAGCTGGATGATGACATCATTGAATTCAATGATGAACTGCCTTTAACTGAAAATTGAGTGTTAACTGTTGCCCTTTTGCATTATTGATGCACTATTTCCTATTTAATACTGAACAGCCGCTTTGTCACAATTCTGTATTGTTAAAAGCGCTATATAAATAAAGCTGACTTGACTTGACATATCCATAATAATGTGCACAAAAAAAGTAATTCTGCATTTAGTACATGGAAAATAAAAAAAAATAAAGGTTCCCAAATGGTGTTTTTGCAGTTATGCCATAGAAGAACTATTTTTTTGTTCCCCAAAGAACCTTTTTAGTGAACAGTTCTTAAATTAACCTTTTTTTAAGAACATTTTAAAAATCTAAACAACCTTTTCTGCATCTGAAAGGTTCCATGGATGTTCAAGGTTCTTCATGGAACCATCAATGCCGATAAAGAACCTTTATTTTTAAGAGTGTTTAACAGTACTGGTATTTAAAGGGTTAAGATGAACAAAAGGTAAAAAGATCTGTGTGAATGTGTAAAATAAATAATATTATTATGTAATAGTTTTATGACCAGTTTTTGATATATAGCCAAATCATAGTCAGTCTCAATTATAAGAGGGTTATTTATTTGTTTGTTTGTTTGCTTGAAGTTTTTATATTTTATAAGAATATTGAGAATTGTAGTTTTTACCAGCTTGCTAGCCTTTATATGATATAGGGAAAACCAGGGCTAGTTGTCACACAGTGCATTTTATTCCAGTGAATTTTTTTCATGGTTGATTTATTTTTCATTACTATATAGAAGCATATTGTACCTACTTTTTGGCTACAGAAAATCTATTGAAGAAAGAGTTTTATATGTTAAATAGGAAATGTATTGCATATTTATTGTTTTATCAAATTTGTTTGAAAAACAGATCATTAAACCTTTATTATATGGAATGCAGGAAGAATAAATAATGTCATTTTGTCTTAATAGAGAGAATACTGTATAGATATTTCAATTAAAAAAACAATTTTAATCCACCTTTGTTAGGAATACATAATAGACTCATAGTATACTTTATTTCCATATATATATATATATATATATATATATATATATACATATATCGACAAAAATGTTGACGTTTCACCCCAATATTTTAGGAAAGCCTGTACAGTAAAACATTTTTTTTCCTTTCTTTTTTTAAATTTAGGTACACCAAATGTTTAATTATATACTATACATTTAAAAATTAACATAATTTTTGACCCAAATTTCATTCTTAGCTCATAAAATAACACCCTAATACACTAAGAAGATATGCAATTAGGCCAATGGCATGGTTTAGTTTCCTCAATACAACTTTTATCCCATTAGTTTGCATTCTTTTAATCTACTAAAAAAGATGGAACAGAAACAAAAAAGACAGAAGAAAATTAAAACTTTTTGCATTATACCTATAATTTTTCCCAATCAAAATGGACCTGAGAACAGTTTTTTTCTGAACAACCAATTCAGACAAATAGTTTTTTCCCTACCAACTAATGAATGCTATTTTTCATTCAACAAAATGCAAAGATATTCAAATACACTCTTAACTTTTAGGATATGCAACACGACAATCTTCAAATATTTAAAATAGAAATATTTGATGTTTTACTCTTAGCATTCAGGAATAAGATCCATAAGAATCGAATTGTTTTATAATCGAAAAAAGTACTAGAAGTACAGTACATAAGTTTTTGTATGGCATAATTAATTTTGGTGCTTGCAATCAAAATAACAGACTAAAAAGAGTCTAAAACTTTGGTTTCCACTGTATATCAATAGTTTAAAATATGTTCAGCATATTTATTCGCCTATGTGTATCCATTCTTATAGTTTATAAAGTGCATAATTAGAATTTTCATTCGTAATATTTATTACAGATATTTATAACAGTATTAGCATAATTTATTTTTTCTTGTTTCACACCCAAAAACTATTTCCTCTTTAAAATCTCTTCTTCAGGGTTGGCGTGAGGTGTTATGTACAAAATTTATACAAGTCCTAGAAACTCTTCCACTCCCACTGCGTTCACTGGACCAGACTGGTGGGTGTGGCTTGCAGTGGGTGTGGCCGATGGTGGGCGGAGTCATGTTAGAGTCCACATGTGACACTGGCATCCTCTGAATGGTCACAGTTGTGGACGTTCCATGCTATGTGAGAGCACTGAGTGAGAGTAGCTTCTGTGCCTGTGCATTTCAGATTGTCCATCTGGATTGGGCCACTGCCAGGACCGAAATGGGCCATCACCTGGGCGACTTTAGGCAGGTTGCAGCCCACCTGCCTGCACACCACCTTCGCATCCGCAATATCCCAAGCATCATCGCACACGGTTCCCCATTCTCCTCTCAGGTAAATCTCCACACGGCCCTCGCAGCGATTCAGGCCCCCAATCAGCCTGATGGTACCTTCAGAAGAGAAAAAGGGATAAGCTATGTGCCTGTTTAAACACTGTTTACCCTAAACAGCATGTAAGACTAGACGTAGTGTGTCCTAAATCATAGTATGTTGAAAACACCATCAAATGAGCTAAATTTGTAGATTTTAATAAGTGTGCATTTGTGCATGCTTTTTCAGTTATTGTATTTTTTTCCACAACCCCTAAACTGCAATAAATTATTTAATTAGTTGACTTGTTTTCAAGTATAATATTTCAACATTTTAAAAATGACTCAATCACTTGATTAATCAGTTTAATTAAGTATGGTTTAGCTTAAAACAAGAACAATATCAGCCAATGGGATCATAAAAATAATCTTGTTTTCCCTTTGAATTTTTTTTTTTTTTCTGATCCCACTGGCAGATATTTTTCTTGCTGTAAGCATAAACTCATTTTTATTTGTTTTTTACATTTTTATTTATTTATTTATTCATTTAGTAATTTCTTATCAGATGATGAGATCATATATTTGTTCATGCAGTGTATTTTATATATAAAATATTACCTATTTCTGCATTTTCTTACTGTTTAAAACTACAAAAACAGTTACACAGTATTTTTGTTTATATTTATCATTTTTTATTTTCTAGAACAACACTCTTAAACAAACATTCTTAAATAAAGTATTTTTTCTTGAAGGATTCAGGATTCCGACTGTTAATATTTAATATTTGTTATGGAAATGTTAATATATGAAGAATAAATAATGTTTTTTTTTTTTTTTTTTTGATATAACAAATGTTTAATTGTTTACAGGTTTTTTGTGGGTCTTGAAAAGATGTAATTCACCCTTCCACAAATTAGGTCATAAAGTCTAAAAGTCATGGCATTAAAAAATCTCAGCATTTTGGTCTTGTTTTCCAGTACAAATATTTAAACACTATATTGTCTTTTGTCCAAAAGATTTTTTTGCACATTGAAAAAAAAAAATACAACCTCACATTGTGTCAATCACGTTTACACGCTGCATCTGAAACTTTCATCCATCATAAAAAAACTAAAACAGATTGGGTTCAATGTTCTGCTTTTTTCGCATCCAAAAAAAAAAAAAAAACGCTTACAGACTTTTGCAGGGACCTTGTGTGACCTTTTGGACATTTTTTTTTTTTTGTAAGACATTGTGCCTGTGTTATTGCCAGCTGCAGAAATGTGGGCACAGGTGTGTATTTTTATTGGAATTTTACTATTTCACCCCCACTTCTTTTAATAAATCTATTTTGCACTAGGTACAAAAAATAGTTCCTCTCAGGGCCTTAAGGACAAAAATGTCCCCATTGAAACCCATTAAAACTGCTATTTTTAATCACAGTGCCATTTAACTGTAAAATGATGCAGTTTTTGTTAATAGACTTTCATTCTGTTGCCAAGGCTTCAAAATGTTGACCTTTTTTTACCAGGTGGTGCCATTTTTTTTTTTTTTTTCAGATTTGGCCAATAAAGCAAATACTCACTTTATTCCTGTTTTCTGCTTTTGCGTATTATAGAGCCAGTTGGATAAATAATGCAGCTGTAATTGTGTGGTTGTGTTGGTATGGATGTTGGAGTGTGGTGTGTATGCATGTCATAAAAAAATTATGTGTGTTCTTGTAATACTTGAGAGAGAAAAACTCTGCTGCAAATCACAAGTCCAACCACTGTGTGCACCACTGGCATTTTGCTGGCATCTAATGGGGAAAATCTGGTGCTGTGCCCAAACAAAATCTTAAAGATATCGACTTGTTTGGAACACAACTTGTTTAGATTTATGACTTTGATTTTCTAGCAAGTTTAAAGTTCAACATGTTTCATAAAATATATATTTTATATAAAATATTGCTCATGAAGCATTTTCATAAACTTAAACCTCTATAACTCTTTTTGGTTTCACTTTTTAAACTTTTTTCTAATTCAGCAATAATCTGCCATGGGTCTTCTTTAAAATGGGCCAAACTCAAGTTTGTGCTTGAGTTTGAGTTTACTGACGCACAAGGGTTAAGATTCAAGTGTGACTTCAGTGTTCTTACCGTCCGCAGGTGCTGTGGTTGTAGTTGCTCTTGTAGTTGTAAGAGGTTTCTCTGTCATCCCAAAGCTAAAGTCTCTTCCGGCTACCGCAAAATCCATAGATGCTGAAAGAAAGAAAACGCAAATTTCATTAGAAAACTTCTTTTGGTTAACTTTCATTTACTGTGATTGAACATACTCTTTTATACACATTGTGTTTCTCATTTATGAGGTGCTTTTAGGGTTGATACTTGTACTGTCATTCCATTGTCTTGTTGTTATTTTAGTCTTTCTCTCTTCTCTTAAATGCTCATCTATTAGACGCACGCATGCATATATTTATGCGTTAGAGCATGCATGTGGCCTGTGCGGAGGACGGCTTCCCCTGCGGGTCTGTGCTGATGATGATTTGCTCTGACGGGCCTCTTTATTTTTCATGTAGACATGGCTGACTGGCATAAAGAGGATGCTGCTAAAGTTGCTGCAGATTCCAAAAGCTGGTCTTGAATCAGTTTTGTGATTTCTCTAATAGTGGCTGAGAGCATTTAGAAGAGACGGTGGGCAAGTACATGGAATGGATGTGAGTTTGTATGTGTTTGAGAGTTTTGGTAATTGAAGGAACAGTGAAAGACGGATGTGCAGATGTGTTTGTAAAAGAGGAAGCGTGCCAGAGGAAAAACTGCCCTGCAGACTTGACTTGAACGTTGTGTTGCAGTGAGGATTGTGTGTGTGTGTGTGTTTTTTTTTTTTTCATAGTGAATAAATGCTGTTGTTGTGAATGACTGAGTGAATTTCATGAATGAACGACTGACAGCACACGTGAGTCTTATATGTGTGAATGTTATCAATTCTGTCATGAACATGCATACAAACACACACACACACACACACACACACACAAAAACCGAATTGTGGTTCAAATTCTTTAAGAAGTCTCTTATGTTCATTACAGCAGCATTTATTTGATCTAAAATAAAGGAAAAATGTAATATTGTGAAATATTATTACAATTTAAAATAAGTGTTTTCTATGTGAATATATTGTACAATGTAATTTATTGCTGTGATGAAAAGCTGAAATTTTGGTATCATTACTCCAGTCTTTAATGTCACATGATCCTTCAGAAATCATTTTATCATTTGCTAATTTATTTGAAATGATGGAAACAGTTTTTGCTGCTTAATTTTTTAAATTTTATTTATACATTTATTTTTTATATATATATATATTTTTATATTTATTATTATTTTTATTTTGGAATGTGTGATACTTTAAGATTCTTTGATGAATAAAAAGTTAAAACGTAGAAAATTAATTTGAAATGGTAATCTTTTCTAACATTATACACTATCGTTCAAAAGTCTGAGGTGTGCATTTTTTTCTTTCTTTCTTTCTTTTTTCTTTTTTTTTGAAATAAATCAATACTTTTATTATTAAGCGAGCATATGTTAAATTGATACATTAAAAAAAATGGAACAGCAGTGTGTATATACAAAATATTTACACCTTATATTTTCATATTTATGCCTTATCCTATACTGTGTTTACCCTAATAAACAAATAGTTTTACTGCAGTACAGGATATTACCTAAATGTGTATCTTTGCTTAAAAGTTTTTAGGGGTGAAACGCGACCTCAGCGTGTTTTTTGCAAAATGCAGCTACGTTTATGGATTTCAGTTTGTTTTCATTTATATAATCAAAATAAAACGGAAGTAATTTATATGAAATTCTTGGAATAATAGTTTTTCTGTATATCAGTGAGTACATGTATATGTACGTAAGTATGCATATTGTATATGAATGCAAAGTGCATGGCTTTTCAAATTTATTTCAATGTGTTCATTCTGTAAGATTGTAATATGTGTCATATTTGTCTTACGTGCACAGATGACTCCAGCGTCTTCGAAATGGCCGCAGTTATGCTGTCCCCAGCCCAGATTGAAGCAGTCGGACAGCTTTTGCTCACTGCCGCTGCAGTCGACGTTATCCAGCAGTATGGGACCGGAACCGTATCCGAAGTAAGCCATGGTTTTGACTGCAATAGGCGGCCCGCATCCCATCTGCCTGCAGACCACCTGAGCGTTGTCCATGTCCCAGTCATCATCACACACCGTTCCCCAGATGGTGAAGTAGAGGATTTCCACTCGGCCCTGACAGCTGTCGGCACCGTTCACCAAACGGATGCTCGGCTTCTCTGAAAGAGCGATGGACGGTGAGGGTTAGAGACTACATACACCACTGCTCAAACGTTTGAGGTCGGTAAGATTTTTGAAATATTTTTGAAAGAGACTTTTCTGCTCGCCAAAGCTGCATTTCTTTTAACATAAACAGTGAAGACACTAATGTTGCGAAGTATTATTTGCTGATTTGCTGCTCAAGAAGCAATTTCTGATTATTATCAGTGTTGAAAACAGTTGTGCTGCTTCATATTTTTGTGGAAACTGTGATACATTTTATTTTTCAGGATTCTTTGAGAAACAGAAAGTTCAAAAGAACAGCATTTATTTGAAAAATAAATATTTTGTAACATTAATAAAAATGTCTTTACTGTCATCTATCTGTTCATCCAAATACATAGATAAGTAAATAATGAAAATAATAAATAATATAAATAATGATAAAATAATAAAAATAAATATCTATGAATGGAGGGATGGATGATCAATCTAAATAAATAAATAATTATGTATTTAATGTCATTTATGTATAGACAGGTAGATTGTTACCTTTCTATTTAAATACATAAATACATTATTTAAGATAAATAGATAGATTATATATCTAAATAAATATGTATTTTTTTAAGATAATGTTATATTAATGTAGTTAAGTTTTTATCTATGTTTAAAAACAGAAATGCATAATTATTTATTTATTATAGATAAATACATTATTTAAAAAAATAAAATAAAATAAATTGATTAAATGAAACCGTAAAAATAATAAAAATAATATATATCTAAATAAATAAATATATATGTAATTTTTTACATAATTTTATTTATTTAAAGTTTTCATCTTTATTTTAAAAAATAAATGCATAAATATTTATTTATTATAGATAAATAGATTATCTAAATAAATAAAATAACAAATAAAATGGCAAAAAAGCAAAATAAAATAATAAAAAAGTGCAAAATAAAAAAATTAACTAGTGCTTATTTGTTATCGAATGACTGTAATTAATAATAATTAATTATATTCACAAATAATTTTAGCGTTTACTGCACTTTCTTTTTCTTCTAGTTATTTACCATAGATACACAGTTATCTAAATAAATATTTATGTATTTAATTTATTGAGGTAGTATTATGTTTATTTAAATTTTTGTTCTCTAAATTTAATCAATTAATTTAGACAGTATTATAGTTATGTATTTCATTTATTGCTATCTACCTATTTAAATAAATAAAAACATAATTTATTTACGATAGATAGATAGATAGACGGACAGATAGATAGATAGATAGACAGATAGATGGATAGATAGATAGATAGTGGCAAAGATACTAAGATGTTTATGTGTTTTTGGTACCTTTTGTGGTTGAGGATGTTGTGACAATCGTGGTTACAGTTTCATGTATTACTGCCGCTGGTGTTTCCGTAACTAAAGAAAACAGAGAAAAATGTCATGATAGAAGGAGGAACACAGACCAAATGTGTGTGCTCAGTTATGTTTTGAAAGGACGCCATCTGCTGGAGCTTTAAGGGGTTTATTATGCAGGACGGTCCTGTTAGCAGGCAATATGTGACAGATGGTCTGTTCACTACGGCCCAAAAAGGCTGGCCAGGCACAGCAGTTAATAACAATGAATTGGCTATTAATTCAACCGTGCATTATTGAAAATAGCAGGTGAACTTACAGGCCCTGCGTACAGTATAGGCAGCGTTTATACCTGCTGTGCTTTCAGGAATGACGAAGTCTCTGCCTATAGTCTCTGTGTTGATAACTGGGACCATGGTGGAACTGGCACCTGATGTATAATAGAGAGACAGAGAGAGTAAGCAATAAAGTGTTATTGAATATTCACATACAGTCGGATCTGAAAGATCACATTGAAAATTAAAAAAAAAAAAAAAAGGTAATAATATAAATGTAATAATTCAAGCTATTGTGCTAACCATATTATTATGGAAAAAGCAATCTAATAAAAATGCTAAAATAAATTAATGGGACAAAATGCAAAATAAAACAGCAACTATTAAAAAAGGGACAAAATAAAATGGCAAAATAATGACAAAAATTGCATATCTATCTATCTATCTATCTATCTATCTATCTATCTATCTATCTATATATCTACCTATCTGATAAAAAAGGTTTAAAAATGAATGGGAAAATATGTAAAATACAATAGCAAAAATATTGAAAAAATGTCAAAATACAATAGATTAATAAAAAAAAAAGCTAAATAAAATTGCAAAAATAAAAAAAACACAACAAAACAAAATCACTGTCTATCTATCTCATACAAAATGCTTAATAAAATAAAAAATATTAATTTAAAATTAAAAAATTATGAAAAAAATTCAAAATAAAATAGCAAAAATAATAAACTATTTAAAAGAAACATTCCACTAGTTCTATCTATCTATTTATCTATCTGTCTATCTGTCGATCTGATAAAAAAAAGTTTAAAAAATGAATGGGAAAATATGTCAAATAAAAATGCTAAAATAAATTAATGGGACAAAATGCAAAATAAAACAGCAACTATTAAAAAAGGGACAAAATAAAATGGCAAAATAATGACAAAAATTGCATATCTATCTATCTATCTATCTATCTATCTATCTATCTACCTATCTGATAAAAAAGGTTTAAAAATGAATGGGAAAATATGTAAAATACAATAGCAAAAATATTGAAAAAATGTCAAAATACAATAGATTAATAAAAAAAAAAGCTAAATAAAATTGCAAAAATAAAAAAAACACAACAAAACAAAATCACTGTCTATCTATCTCATACAAAATGCTTAATAAAATAAAAAATATTAATTTAAAATTAAAAAATTATGAAAAAAATTCAAAATAAAATAGCAATATTTATTTATTTTTTTTTACCTATTGTGACTAATGAATCAGGAAATCTTACACAGTGACATACATTGACAGAAAATAGCTTGCATCCACTTTGTGAAATAAGGTGGATACCTGAAAGAGGAGAAAGAAACCCACCTGAGCAAATGGCTCCTGCATCCTCATGATGGCCGCAGTTGTGAACTCCCCACCCGAGGCTGTAACAGGTGGCCAGGCTTCCCTCATGTCCGTTACAGTTGACGTTATCCAGCAAAATCCGTCCCGTGCCGTAGCCGAAGTAGGCGTTTGAAGGTGCGCCGACAGCTTGTCCGCAGCCGATTTGTTGACACACGACTGTGGCGTCCGCCATACTCCAGTCATCATCGCACACTGTTCCCCAGCTGCCCTGGTAGTAGATCTCCACCCGGCCCTGACAGCGGTCCGTTGTCCCCGCCAAACGTACGGCTCCGTCTCCTACAGCACAGGACGGTTAGACATGGTTTTAGGAATAATGACTTAATATTCTATTTTTTCATAATATTTCAGGATTTCCAGCAAAGTTTGGATCATTTAAAGGTCTTAGAAATTGATATTCACTTGTCATATTTTTCTAGAAACATTATGAAATCATTGTGAAATGCCTGTTGTCCAACAGAAACCCTCTTTGTTTCTAGAGATCATATAGTTTGCTCCATAGAGGGTGTGGGACAGATTATCGGTAATATTATTCTGCTGAGCTTAACTCGCCATTGAAAATGATGCAAACGGCGGGCTACGGTTTCAAGCAAACACTCGCTGATGGGTCTCATATTGTTTTATTGAGCGACGCCACCACATGGACACAAAAGCCATCTCGTATTGCCAGAGAAACAAAGCCTCAGCGATGACTCCATACTATGAAAATGCCATTAAGTTCCCATAAGACTTTGTTAGTTTCTTTAGATGTCATAACCTCTGAACGAGATATGGGCGGCCGCCTCTCATGATTGAAACAGGACATAAGAAACAAAGACAGGATGAACGTGATCCTTCAAAGAGAGTTCTGCGGTAATCTTTAGTTCATCCCTGCACTTTTAATTTGGGATAAACTTGGTATAAATTATAACTATAAGCAGGGTTATTATAGATAACCAAATATTAAAACAATAAATAAAACCGTATTAAAAAAAAGAAAAACTATTTTGTTACTCAGTAAATGCTATAACATAAATGTTAATAAAATAAAATATAAAAGAAAATATTAAATAAAATAATAAAATAAATGTAATATCCTAAAATAGCTAGAGCACAAAAATTTAAATAAAAATGAAATCTATATAGACATTAAAAATAATAATAAAAATGACAAAAACAAAAAAAATTACTAGAACTGTGTCTAAAATTAAAATGAAAAGATATAAAAATAAAAAAACAAATTCAAAATCTTATTTAAAAACTCTTTAAAATCTCTTTGTTATTAATTATAATAAGACAATGTGCAATTATTTTGATTTAGGGATAAAAAGGCCCTAAAATTTTGGGTCATTTACCATGCAGTACCTTATGTCTTAATATGCTGAATAAAAATTTAAAATATATTTAAATGTAATTATTATTGTTAAATTAAATTATTATTAAATTAAATTATTATGTTTATTTAATAATGTAATTATTATTATTTAATTATTACATTTAAATTAAATTATTGCAATTACAAAATACAAAATGTATTCAGTATAATAAATTATTAAAATTCAAAGATGGAAATCATATTAGTTTAGTTTTAATTATTATCACAAAGTTAATATTTAGGTGTGAATTTTTAAATTCCGCTAACTGCTTATAAAGACATAAATTGCTTTTTCTTCTTCTAATTAAAATGTCAAATGTCTTTAATATAACTCCCAAAATACAAGTTCCTATGAATGACTTCATCCTCAAGGAAGTGACATCATTTTGGAGGGAAATAAACAGCACAAACAACATAAGTATCAGATGAATTTTGTGTCTCTCTAAAATATTCCATCCTGTGTAAATAAATTAGTTTGATAATGACATTTCAAAATATCTTTAAATAAAACACCAAAATGAACTTCAAGTTGATACCCTCTGAATAAATTGTACAACGTACTTAAAGCAGAGATCAGACGGGACGGTGTGGTGGGCTCCAGGCCTCGAGGTTCAACAACATTATTGCCTGTGAAAAACGAACAATTAATGATCTCACATACATTAATAATTAGTTGAGCTCATGCAAGTAAATCAGCTTTAATACACTTATATAACAAAAAAAGAGCCTGAAAGTTGACCTTAAGCTGTTCCGCTTACTCCATGTACCTTTACAGGTGACAGCCACGTCCTCATAGTGGTAGCAGTTATGGATGCCCCATCCCTGATTCCCACATTGACTCAGGTCCATCTCTCCTCCTTTACAGTCCACGTTGTCCAAGAGGATGGGACCGGAGCCCTGGCCAAACTTGGAGCTGCTTCCTACGGCCACAGCGATGCCGCAGTCAAGCTGCCGGCACACCACGTTCGAGTCCACCATGTCCCAGTCGTCATCGCACACCGTCCCCCACGTGCCGTTATGGAGCACCTCCACGCGGCCCTCGCACGGATTCCTGCCGTTCACCAGCCGCACTGGAGGACCAGGAATAGCAGGTTTATTAAGTGTTACTGAGACACAATTATTGTAGTTTTTATTAATAATTTTAATTAGCTTTTATTTTAATATTTTCCATTTTCATTTTAAGTTAGTTTTAGTCATTTTTTTTTTTTTTTTTTATTAAACATGTCTACACAGTTTTTATTAATTTTAATTTTTAGTCATGTTAGTGCATCAAGTTCAGCTAAATGAAAATCAGAAATGTTGCCTTGAAATAAAGTATTATTTTTTATTTCAGTTTCATTCATTTTTATGGTTTTAGTTTTAATAAACTATAATGACCCTGGTAATTACAAGAACGTATGTTTCAGTGTTATTTTGGTATGATTGAGATACTACTATAGTTCTTATAAATATTTTTAATTAGCTTTTATTTTTGTATTTTCCATTTTCTTTTTAATTTTAGTTGCAGTTTTGAATTAAAATATTTGTATTTATTTTTTTATATTTATATCTTATTTCAGTTTTATTTCAGTAATTTGTTATGGTTTTATTTTTAGTTAACTATAATAACCCTATAATAATTAGGATTTTAGATTTTAGTATAATTGAGATATTGTTATAGTTTTTATTAATATTTTGAATTAGTTTTTGATTTTTTTTTAAATCAAGTTAAACTAAATGAAATTGAAAAATGTTGCCTTGGCAACTATCTGAATTATTTTTTTAAATATTTATTTCAGTTTCAGTCAGTCATTTTTTTTAATGGCTTTAGTTTTAGTTAACCATAATAGCCCTAATAATAATAATAATATATTATAATTTATATAATAATATAATATATAATAATATGCAGTATTATTTTAGTATCACTGAAATACAGTTTTTATGAATATTTTGAATTAGCTTTTTATTTTTATATTTTCCATTTTAATTTTAAAGTTTTATTTATTTTTTTAAACATGTCTGTATAGTTTTTATTAGAGTTTTTATTAATTTAGTTTTAGTTTTAGTACATAAGAGTATAATACATGTAAAATGTAATAGAAATAATTATTTTTAGATTTAGTTTACTATTATAACTCTGGTATGTTTATTTGTGCTCTTGTTTTTGTAAAGACTTCAGGAAATTATTTTGCACCTTAACAGAGTAATATGATTAATAGAAAGTCTTTTTATTTTTGCATGTATTTTATTTTCTTTGAATTGTGTCAGTACCATGGTACTCAATGGTGAATTTATACATGTACCACAGTAAATGCAAGGTGCTCCATTTTACTTTAAAGAAATAAAAAAAAACATATTTATATCATATTTACAATGATATTGTCATTTTACATCCATAAAATGACATTACCACGGTATAATATCCAAACAGAACACGGTGCATGTCTAAAAAAAAGTGAATCATTTTTTTCATGACTACTTAGACCTTTTTTGTTAGTGTTCATCATCTAGTCCACATGAAAACTGCTGGTTTCTGAATAACACAAGTTGAACCACAGAGCTGCACAGCTCAAATATAATGATATAATGAAGCCTGTAAGAATGACTCTAATCCCCTTCAACTTAAGGCACAATAATAAGTCCAAATAATGACATATGACTCCAAAAAGAGAGCGAGAGCAAGGACATGGCATAGCGGTGGAGAAGGGATTGTGTAAATTGAGCGAGAGGAAGTGACCTGTCTTTTTTCTTGAGCCTTAGAGGCAATTATGATCCGTTCCTGCCGTGATCCTGCCAATGGGCGATGGCAAACTTAGCTTTTCTAAAAAGGGTGTGTTCTCGTACAAAGACGTAAGAAAAGTGTGAGAAAGTGAATTGCTAAGAAGCTCACCTTGAGACCGTGTTGTTGCTGAGGCATTTGTGTTGGCTGTGAGGAAAAAGAAAAAATACAGGAGAGAAAGTCAGAGAGAGAGCGAGCAAACAACGACTGTGGTAAATTATTTGTTGAAAGGAGGTTCTTGGCCCTCCAAAGCTGCAGCCCTCTATATCTACTACATCTATTTTCCTGTAATTTTAGACTGGTGAAACAGGAAGACTGAATTCGGCTCAGGCTGTGATACAGACGGACTCACTGCTGAACAGACGTATAGAAGAATATCACACACCTCTCATAATGCAAGATCAGATATTGAGATGTATGCTGTGAATCTGATTAGATTTAGCTAACAAGACACTGGATATTGAATCTCAAATATATCTGAAAAAATATCTTGTTACCAGACCTCTGAAACACAGTAATGAATCACTTGTTTTAGATATATATATATATATATTTTTTGGAAATATCATATATAGAAATAATGCACAAAATATTCTAAAATATGTGTAGCATGTTTTAATATTTTTTTTTTAGTTCAATCTTAATTTCCCAAATTTAAAAAAAAAAAACAGAAAATGGTTTGATTGTTTTCTACTGTATAATGAAAAAAGCGAGCCTGCTCCGAAATCCCGAACTGAATCAAATGATTCGCGAACCCTCCCCGAAGTTACGATCTAAATCAAATGATTCGCGATCCGCTCTCTTAAGTCCCGATCTGAATAATGATTCACGAACCATCGTTTCAAATCAGGAGTCGGAGCGCGAATCGCGAATCAATTAATTCGCGAAATGATTCGCGAAACCGCTCTGAAGTTCTGATCAGATGATTCGCGAACCGCTCCAAAGTCCCGGCCTGCATCCCTGTGTGCATACTATCCGTCCTAAATTCTAAGGGATAGTAGTAATTTTCAATACTATTTAGAGCAGACAGGGTGGATAGTATGCACACTGGGACGCACGGCCGGTCTGAATCAAATGATTCGCGATACGCGATCCGACTGGAGCGCTTCAAAACAGTGAATCATTTTGCGACACAGTGATTTAACCGATTCGGAGTTCCGACAAGCTCCGTTTTACTCATCAGTATACATGCTTTTTAAAATCATTACAAGCGATGTTGAAATTCGAAAATAAATGCCTCTTTTAATTTGATCTGGTTTTTGCTGGTGAATCGCTTTAACTGAATGATCGAAGTCACGAGTTTGAATCAATCGGAGCGGTTCCAACGTAAATGACTCGCTCAAGTGATTCGGTTCGTCAGTTCCTCTTTTCGCGTCTTCAGCATTGTGACACTGTCAGTGCTACTACTGGCTTAGCTCGCTAGTTTTATGACGTTAACTGAAATGAGCGAAAAAGGATGATGTTTACAAATAAAATATCAATATTTACGTTCCAAAGATAACATCCAACACAAATCAACAAACATATTCAGGTGAGCTAACCGGTTTACAGCTAACTAGTAAAACTATCCATTAATATGACGTGCTGCACACTATGCTTTATGATTGAGTTTGTAGTTATAATGTAACATATAGTTATAATTTACTATATTAGAAATAGTTTGAACACTGCAGTTCAGTTGGTGACAGTTCAATAGGAAATCAGTTGAAAGCATCCAGTCATCACAAACTATTTAAGTCAATTTTACATTTATCAGTATATATTGTAATAAATATTTGAAAAGGATTAATGACCATTGAAAAGAGGCAAGGCTGCAGCATTAATTTGAAAAGAAATGTGCTCATTAAAAGCACAAATAGAAATTGCTAATTTCAAGGGTCTTCCAGGCCTTAAATCTCCAAAAGCAAATTCAAGGCTTTCAAGTACCTTGTAGGAACCCTGTTATAAATCAACATTTTATTACACTTCGCTAGACGTTTCACCTAGACTTTGTTGTGTTTGTTCAGAATGTTCTGGTGTTTTTCACAAAGCGCTGACCTTCCCGTACCTCCTCAGGCACACTTTCACTCTGGTCTGTTTGTCCTGTGTTTTGCAGCAGTATTGAGACGCTTATGCTACAGCCTATACAAGCTTTTGTATGAAACTGTGAATCGATGGTGTTTGATTTCAGCGCATGACAAAGACAGCATAAAATAGGCTTTTTTCCATCACATCCCATTTAGGTCAATTCACAGGCTTCTCCTTCTTCTTATTAATGTTTATGTCGATAAAACGTTAGTTGCTCTAAATATAGTGCTTCAGGCGTGGTGGTTAATTCAAAATGTACACTTTAGTATTCATTCAAGAACCATGCAGCTGAAATAAACTTGGCATAGAAACAATTAAGTTAAAAATTGCTAGTAAATTTCATCATTATTTAGCATAGGAAAACGTTTTTTGTTTTTTTTTGTAAAACATGCGTCAACAGTCTTGTTTTACATAAAACTTTGAGAAATCTCTTTTATTTTATTAATGACTATTCTGTAGAATAAGAAATAAAAAAAAGGTCTATGTGACTTTTTATTGGGGGGGGAGGTTCTGTATGAAAAGTCACAGGAAACGCGGAGGTTTAGTATAAAATGATACTTACTGGAAACTGATCTTCGTTGGAGTTGGATGTCTTCTGGGCACAGAAAAGAGCAACACAATTATAAACTTCATTATCAAATAACTTAAATATGACACATACTATACACACATTATCTCACATCTTTGTTGCCGTTTGCGTCACTGACGATCAATTGTAAGATTCATTGAATGTCATTGATCTGCTGGGAGTTTGGTTGAGTCGCGTACAGTAAAGGAAACCACCCATAATGCTCTGACACACATACGCATCATCTCAGATGTCTGTGTCCTCGTTAAGTCTTTAGTTCAGCTGTCTTTTCACAGGTTTACGGTGAACAGGGTATTTCCCGCTGTAGGCTTTACATCCTGATAAATTACTTTGATCGTTTTGTTCCACCAGGATCCATTAAGCCTGGAGGCTGTTGACTTTGATTTTGATTATTGTCCCTATAAAGCAGACATTTAAGCACTGTGATTTAATACTTCATGGTGTTAAAACTTAATCTTGGGAACTGAAAGGGTGCTGGTTCAATTTCCACAAGGAACCTTGACCGTAAAATCATTTAAAGGGTCTTTATTTGTAATTAAATTTTCATAGTTTGATTTCTAGGTTGTTCTGTGTGGTTGAGTCCACTCATTACTCCAAGGGATTTATGGTATTTTTTTTTCTAAAAACTTATTAAAGTAACACAACACTTGATGTGGGGTTCCATTAATGATCTTGGCTGAATTATTCATTAAAGTTTAGTACTTAATGTGAATATGCAATGTAGTTTCTGAGTATGGGTTCATAAAATCTGCATATATTATATTGTATTGTATTATATTATATTATATTATATTATACATTTGATACATTTTATCAAATGTATGATACATTTTATTTTTCATGATAGAAAGTTCAAAAGATCAGCATTTGTTTAAAATAGAAATCTTTTGTAACATTATGAATATTTTTATTGTCATTTTTGATTCATTTAATGAGCCCTTGATGCATAAAAGTATTATTATTTTTTTATTTTTTAAATATATATTTCTTACCTCAAACTTTTGAGTGGTTTCCACAAAAATATTGGGCATCGCAACTGTTTTCAACATTGATAATAATCAGAAATAATTTTTGAGCAGCAAATCAGCATATTAGAATGATTTCAGAAGGATCATGTGACACTGAAGACTGGAATAATGATGCTAAAAATTC
Organism: Cirrhinus mrigala; assembly: GCA_036247105.1. Taxonomy (NCBI): domain Eukaryota; kingdom Metazoa; phylum Chordata; class Actinopteri; order Cypriniformes; family Cyprinidae; genus Cirrhinus; species Cirrhinus mrigala. The sequence continues at coordinate 44,659,080 of CM070011.1, forward strand.
AGGTTTTATCACAGAAATAAATTACATTTTAAAATATATTTAAATAGAAAATAGTTATTTTAAATTGCAAAAATATTTTTTTCTGTATATTTTGCAAAAAATAAATGCACCCTTGGGGTGCAGAAGAAACTTTATTACTCCAAATGTTTGACCTGTATTGTACATCTTATTTCTAAAGAGCTCTGACTCACCGGTTGGAAGGAAGCTGGTGACGGCGATCAGTAAGAATGATGCCAGCAAGCAGGTGAGGATCCAGGCAGCAGATTTCCAGCATCTGCGCACTCCGTCTGACACACGCTGACCGTTCATGGCTGAATAGATGCAGCTGGATGCCTATAGCACATACAAACACCTTCAGTAAGTCCTTCAACCTCTCCAGATCAGTTTATCTGTGTGCAATTTGAGTTTTATGGTTGCCTATTCTCACTGTAGTTGTCTGACTTCAGACAATGAGGTTATTACAGTAACTAGGCTACTACTCAGTCTGCTCGTCAGTGATTGGACAGCTTCTCCTCATAGTACGTTATGTAAAAACACATGCACTCACAACATCAACAACAACAAATATTAGCCTGCAGGCCACAGGCTGTTCTGGACAGACACGTATTGATATACGAGAGCAGACCGATCGTTTGTGTGACCATGTGCCTGCTGTTAATAAGCTATCCAGAGAGGTTTTTGTGCTTTGGTGATGGTGTAAAATGTGGTTATATAGAAATAAGTGATGCATTTTAGTGTTTGAGCCACGCACAGCTATTTTTGCATGCAAAAGTCATTTTTGGATGATTTTAGGTTGATTTTCATGTCTAAGTTTGACCCATTTTCCTGGACCCAGAAAAAGGCAAGCATGTTCAAACACACGCACAAGCTACTGTTCGTAGGCAAATAGACCAGCTTTCGTAATCTTTCATCATAATGTTTTGATCAAGCACTTTTCACCATCCCAATCAATTTCTGATGAATGCAATCCAGTCCTGCCTACTTTTTCTTGTTGAATATCCTATTTCACTCAGAAATAAATGACCAAATGTCAAATGCATTACAGCTGTTTTATGCTAAATGTCTGTTTGTGTTCATTGGTAAAAACACTGACCTTAGTGACATTTCTGAGAGTGCAGAGGACTAGTAATCCTAATTCTGAATTGCATGCTTTCTAATATTCATACATTAAAATGTGAGATCTCTCGTATATATCTCTGCAAATTCACAACACTTCTTTTTCCTCTTTCTCTTTTTGTTTTTTCCCCAAATCCCTCCTGACCTTATGCTGGAATGCGTGTAAATGGTGGGATTGGGCTCAGGATCTCGGCTCTGGGGGAGAATATGATATTCCGCGGCGCAGATAGTGAACATTCCGGGCCTCGGGCACACAAAAAGACATTTCTGCTGTCTGTGGTCGCCATCGTCAGTGGCTAAACGCTGCTTCCTGCGAATCTGTCACTGGGACCGTCCTGAACGCTCAGGCAGCCGATGACACCCCTGGGGCGCCTCTCGGGTGCAGAAGGGGGGGAAATCGTGAAGGCAGAAGGGTTGGAACCAGAGTGATTATAGTTAACTAAATCTAAAACCATAAAGATTTATTTTTTATTATAAAGATTTTATTTTATTTGTTGCTTCAAATGAAAGAAATATTAATTTAAAAAAAAATTATATATATATATATATATAAATTCAGCTAGTTTCCAAGGCAGCATTTCCCATGTAGTTTAACTTGATGTATATATAACTATAACTAAGCTGAAATTAAATTATAATTAATTTAAAAAAGAATAGAATTAAAATAAAATATATAAATTGGACATTTAAAAAACAAAATTACGAACACATAACAAAATTATAACTAAAATGAAAATGAAAGTATATAAAAATAAATTCTAATTAAAAATGTTAATGAAAAGTATAACATTATTTTAATTATACTAAAATAATATTAGTGAGAACTAACCATCAGATCAACATGCACTTCAGCCCAGGGTTATTGTAGTTAACTAAAAGTAAAACTAAACCCATAAAAAATAAAATAAACTTTACCTGAAATAAAATATTTAATTAAAAAGACTTATTTTTTTTCAGCTAGCTGCAGAGGCATGGTGTATTAAAATATCTAAAAAAAAATACACAGCAAAATGACTAAAACATTGACTAAGTAATTAACATAAAATTAACATAAAAGCAGAATATATATATATATATATATATATATATATATATATATATATATATATATATATATATATATATATATATTAATTAAAACTGTTACAGTATATTAAAGATACTAAAAACTAGTGAGAACTAATAGATCAACATGGGCTTCAGTCCAGGTTTATTATAGACTAAAACTACATTTAAACCCATTAAAAAAAAAAAAAAAAAAAAACTTTACCTGAAGATATTTAAAAATGTTTTTAATTTTAGCTAGTTGCGAAGTAAAATAATTCAAACCGAAATAAAAATAATGAAAATCACTTATTTAAAAATCAAAAACTAATTAAAAAATGACATAAACAACAAAATGACTAAAATTTAAGCTAAAATTCAAATAAAAACAGACTAATTCAAAATATTAGTAAAAACTATGAAAGTATCTACTAACATAAATGCTTCAGCCAGCAGATGGCATAAATTAATGCTCAACAGGAATACTTTCTCTTCTACAGTTGCCTCAAAAAGAGTCAAATCCTCACACCGAGCATCTAAAGCAACCAAAACGTCTAAACCTCCATCAGAAAGACCACAGAAAACACCTCTGCACTGGCCAAGAATCAAATTCACTTGCCATTCACATGCAGTTTCTGCTCTGCTTGCATTTGAAAAGCTAAAACCCTCATGCTCAGATTATGCAGCCAATTAGTCGCTGAGAACTTTCTAACGCGAGCCTGCGGACAAAATGGTGCGGTTGTGAAGGCCTGAAAATTAATCTAGTCACCAATATTATGTTTTTCAATACTCCATTCATGGCTGGATGCAGCATGGATCCACGAGGGAATAATGTTGGCTTTTGTGTCGCCTGTGTTTGCCCTCCCTCTCTCTCCTTCTCACGCTGACAGATCCCAGCCCTCGCCAAAATACCCGAAGATAAACCAGGAGAGAACTGTCATCTCGCTTTTGACTTCAAACTGGATTTTGATTCAAATTCAGTGTCAAAAGATTAACTTTGATTGTTTTCTCGTTTCTGAAGTTATTTCTTTTCGATAAAGACTTTAAAAAGGAATGGGTGCAACAGGTGAACCTCAAGTATGAATAATGAAAATTTAAACTTTTGAGAAATAATAATAAACCACAGCTAATTTTTAATATATGTGTGATTTAATATATATAATTTAATTATATAATTTATATAGTAATATATAATTCGATAATGTAATACATATGTATATGTATATATATATATACATATATAATTTAGCATAAAGCAGTTTGTATTTAAATAAGTAATTTCAAATTTTTTTTCACAATAACAGAATTCAAAAATATTGTTTTTAATATACATATATTGTATTTTTGCTTAATGATATTTCGAAAAGTTATATTTTAGCAAGCGATCATTTCGAAATTTCAGTAATTCTTTTATCGCAACACAAGATATGAATTGTAAAATTATCCTAAATTTGTCCCATAATGAGAATGATAAACGTACCTTAGCTGAAAAGCAGTTTTCTTCACAGGCGCAATGTTTTTCCAGCAAAAATAATTTTTAATGCCGCTTTTTCTCACAAAAATGCAACAGTCCACTGTGCTCTGAATTCAGATGGCTTGTAGCTCACAGGACGCTTCTCCAACTCTCAGAGTTAAACTTTGGCCGACTAAAGAGAAAAACTGTAGTGCATCCGGCTGAGGAGCCACGAGGTCTTTCATCTCACTAACCTTGTGAGTCTATAAGTCCCTGGCTGCTCGAGTATGTATTACGTAAAAAAAAAAAAAAAAAAAAGACAACAGCATTGTATGTTAATGCCTTGACACCTCGTCCCTGCCTGCTTTATGTGAATGAAGAGGAAAAAGGGAGGAGGAAAGAAGACAACACTGAAAGCCGGCCCTTCACAGCTATCCCAGCATCTCTGGTTTCAGGTTGCGCTCACGAAAGGTGCGGTTCATCCAAAGCGCTGTACGGGAACATGCAGCATGCATACTGCCTAGCTTTCACGTTATGCATATAAAATCAAATTTTAAATCTTTAGTAATCAGACTTAATGTTCTGGCCATCCGACTCATTCTGCTCCTCTGCTGGATCAATAGTGTTCGACCGCAGCCACAATATCAATTCAATCACTTTGATCGTGCTAAAGTTTGGACAGCTTCCATAATCATTACAGCCCGTGTGTGTTTGTGAAGCGTTTTACCCCAACCAGCCTTTGACCCATTGCCATTTCAATCTACACAAAGCCATAATTGACCAAATCCTACAGGTTGACAACTTACTAGCTGTATTTAATCACGTTCAAGATCTGTTTAAAAATTGAATGTTTTATGCATTTTTACGCCTAATAGTGTCATGATTAAAATTAAAGCAACCCAAGCACTCCCCCAAGCTGATGTAGTTAGGAGGTCTGCAATATAAATAAAGGTCTTTTTTTTTTTTAAGATATTTAATTCATAGGAGTGAAGAAGACTTTTAGCCAAAATGTTAGTGTAAAAGAAAAAATAGGCCCAATATATAAGATTATTTATACTTAATGCTTAAAAATTCCATTAATTTATAGTATACTGTTTTAGCATAAACTAGTGAACTTAATGTGATGCATAATTGTCAATCATGCATAAATGAAACAAGAATGAGATTTATGTAATAGTATATACCTCATTTATTTTTAATTAATTAAATCTGCTCATGGGTAGTTGACGTATCAATGTGTCCTATGGTGTGATGAAAAAATAACCTCTAACACTAAAAATATACCTCTCTCATGCTATTTGTAACTGTAAGAATGGAGATACATTTTTCTCATGTTATTTGTATGTTAATGTTTCTATATTTTTGCTATGTCACACCATAAGACACAGTCTATATAAACTATGTTCAGACTTTTTAACTGATTGAAATTCATTAATTTTTTAATAATGGATTTGTTTCTTTTGTTTTTTGTCATGTCCTGAAGGTCTTTTTTTTTTCCTAAATCACTCACATCCTGAATCTGGACTCATGAGAAGCAGTCGGCTCAGTAAATCCATTATTTTGATCTTTTTTTGTTTTGTTTTTACCTATGTGGTCATGTAATTTGAGGATTCTGAAATGAGGAACAAGGATGAATTATTATTAATACAGAAGTTACGTAATCCAGGAACTAGTGTGATATCTGGAATCAAGGAATATCCCGGAATATCACACTAGTTCCTGGATTAGGTATTATATTGTATTAACTTTCCTTTTGTGCGATTTTCGGATATTTTGCATGTTTTGTTTTGTAAATGCCTAAATGAGCAATTTCTGGTAAGTGCAATCATTTTACTTTCTCAAAACTAAACTGTGTGCATTTTGTGTACAATTGGACTTCCATAGACTTACATTAGACACTGAAATTCTGACCCTGAAGTCTGAAGACCCCTGCATGTTTTTATTTATTTTGTTAGCAAAATATTTACTTTAAAACACTTTTCACTCAGTAATTGGTAATAAATTTCACTAATAAGTACAAAGATAAGGCAATTGAATTAAAGGTGATATTTGAAGTAGAAAGACCTAAATATATTTTGTAAATTGCAACACTGGAATCTTGTGTTTAACATTTTACAGCTTTCAAAAAATGTTTTTATATAGTGTATCAGTACCACTTATTTCACATGTCTACAGAAACCTGTTTCCACTAAATATATATGTATATGTGTTTATTTTTAATTATTATTTTTTGTTTATTTAGTGGAAACAGGTTTTTGTAGACATCTGAAATATATATTTATTTATTTTGAGAATTCTGACTTGTTTTGTTTTGTATCTATGTTGTATTGTTTCCACCACAAAAGAAAAAAATGTAATTGTGAATTTTTACTGCCAAATTTAGACTCTTTTTGTCTCACAATTCTGAGTTTATATCACAATTCAGACTTTGGAGTTTTGAGAAAAAATGAAAACTCAGAATTCTGACTTTTTTTCTTGCAATTCTAAGTTTACATCTCACAATTCTGTTTGTTTATTGTTTTTTTTTTTGTTGTTTTTGTTTTGTTTTGTTTTTGTTTCCACCACAAATTCTCAGAATTTTTTTGTTTGGCAATTCTGCATTTATATTTATATTTTTATCTCACAATTTGGATTTTTTCCCCCATAACTTTACAGAGGACTTTAGAAAGTCAGTATGACTGAACTGTGTGATTTAAAAATTCACAATTATGTTTTTCTTTCATTATCCTGTGGCAGAAACCAGCTTCCATAGATATCTGCCCCAAATAGTGCATAAAACAAAACAAACAGTGATTGACCGCTTTACATGTCAGTCAGACAGTCTTTTTGTGTCAAAGTAGGCGGTTCTTGGTCTGAATAAGCTGCAGTGTTATCCAGACTTTATGAATGTCTGGCTCTCTGAGAGCTACACTAAACTTAGACGTCAAAATACCTACAGATTTCAAACACATGATATGTTCTGCTCAGTAGATGATTCCTCTGCAGGCTGATTTGTAATAACCTCCCAGCAGGCTAATTCCTCCTGAGCGGGGTGGCTTTTGTCTGGGGTGTTTGAGACTCTCTCAGACCCGCGCCCTGTAGTGTCTGTCAAATGACGGGGCGAGTCAAAATATGGCTGAGACTCTTTCATCAGGATAATCCACTCACTCTGGGCTCCTGCCTGGTTTTGCATTGTCAGTAGAGGTCACTGCTGAAGAAAGAGAATAACATTTCTTTAACAAACAATAATATAAAATCATTTGTTCACAGCTGCTGAAAGATGATATTTGTGTCCTTCCGGCTACTGGAAAGAAAACAAACAACCCGGGATCTCTTTAATATCTAAATAGATTCTCTTTGCAGTAATGAGAGAAAACAAGACCCCAGTAATATCATATGTGCCTCTTTTAGAGTCTGAACAACAATGGCTTAAACTGTGCTCAGATTTCCCTAGAAACCAAAGTTAGAGATCTCAATATGAACTTAAACTTTTCTCATTAAATTCTTCCAAGATCAAATAAACTTTTTTTTTTTTTTTTTTAAATTCAGATTTTGTTTTTATAGCTTTAAACTCCTCAGCCCAAATTAACAATGTGGTAATGTATAATTAGGTCTGCACATGCTATTGGCAGGTCCAGCCTGAAATATAAATTAGTGTTTTTTTATGCTATTTGAGCATAAGAAACAACATTTATGTGACAATCTGAGTCCAATTCTCCTGCTGTTATTTAAATGTTAATGCATGTAGCAAGCAGTTTTTGAGATTTTAGGATTCCCCTATTCAAGTAGATGAGTGTTTTCATTTACTTCCCTGTGTGTCACCTATTGAGGAATTTAGCAACACTGTCAAAAAATGACAGTGAATTTAATGGTAAAAGACTGTAAAAATGCTACAGTAAAAACCTGTTAAATGGTTAACGGTAAGTTCCCCTACTATATACGGTGAAAAACTGTATTGGACATTGCATGTCATTTTACGGTAGTATACTGTTTTTGGAAGTGAAAAAGAACGTATACTTTATAGTGAATAACCGTAAATTGACATTTCCTGCGTTACATTTCAAATTTGATGCTTTTTTGTTGAAATAACTGTTTTTTCTAGTTTTTTTCTTATCAGTATTGTACATTAGGGTTGTATGTTACATCTAATGTTGTTAAATGATTGTTTATTGCATTATTTCAGTTTCATGTGTGTTACCATGATGGTGTTTAGTGTTTGTATGAATATCACTGTGCACCTTCTATATATGTTAATATTTAAAAGCTGCTTGTGAATAGGGTGACCACCTGGCAATAGATCTGTTGCGGGACATAGAGGTGATTTTGCGGGACAAAGCGGGACACGTGTGAGATACATTTTCTACTGTTATGCTATGTAAATACCGATTACATCCATTGTCATATGTGCTGATTAATGTTTCCGAGCACATACATGCAAGCGAGAGAAAGCGCGTCTTTTTTTATTGAGAGTTAATAGGATCCACCTGCGAGAGAAGAGATTTGTGCTTACACATTTTGATGCGCCCCCGCATTGCTGGACATGTGTCATTAAAATAACGTCATAGAAACCGCACCAACTGAACTATTAAAATAAGAAGAAAGTCAGGTCTGAAAGCTGAATATCGTGTTTTTCCGTGTGCGCTCGACCATTTCCATCGGTGGTGCCAGATCATTTGATGAGGTCCGTGCATCCTTGGCACGGAAACTACTCCGCAAAAAGAATAAATAAAAAGGAAAAAGAATGCATGAACATTTTCTTAATATAATAATTAAAAACCAACAGACTGATGAAAATGCGGGACATTTTCTCAATATGCGACGTGCGGGACAAGGGGTGAAAATGCTGTGCGGTACAACGCAAAACGGGACAGGTGGTCACCCTACTTGTGATTGGTTTTGGTTCATCATGTGACTTTCCTATGACCAACTGCTTTTGGTGGTTGTCAGTGTATTACAAAGGTTCAAAACAAATTTCAGTACTTCAAAAGTTTGTAATATTAACATTATATCAGTTAATGAAATCACAGTATTTAAATGTAGATTTAAGTTAAAACCGTAAAACCTAAAATGTTGCTACTGTATTTTTTATGGTTAAATTCTGCCAACCACAGGTGCCGTTTTTTTTTTTTACAGTGAACCTATAAGGTACAGTTTGCGTTGGATTTTTGTCCAAATTGCCAATTGGTGCACTTCCTTTCCCATAATCCTGCTGGGCAGAGTTGGCGGTTGTTGGGAGGAGACGGCAGTGTCGTATTGTTTCTTACAGGAACCTGAAGTGTCTCTGGCCGCTCTACAGGACCTCATTGGCTCTCGCTGTCTGCCAACCTGTTTTCACCAGATGCTCCGGCTGCCAAAAAGTAGGTTACATAAAAAGAAGACAAAAGGAAGTAGGAAACAGACACACAGCTGATTCACAAATCACAAAGGTGATACAGAAAATGTCACTGTAAACAGCTTGCCCTAACCTATAAAATAAGGGAACCTATTACACTTCATTTAAAGAAGTTCACTTCCAGAACAAAAATTTACAGATAATATTTATTCACTCCCTTGTCATCCTCTTTAGTTCTAAAGAAATGATGTTTTATGAGGAAAACATTTCAGGAATGTTCTCCATATAGTGGACTTCTATGGTGCCCGTGAGTTTGAACTTCCAAAATGCGGTTTAAATGCAACGATCCCAGCTGAGGAAGAAGGGTCTTATAAAGCGAAGCGATCGATCATTTTCTTAAATAAATTAATATTTATACACTTTTTAACCACAAATGCTCATCTTGTCTAGCTCTGCGATGCACATGTGTCCAGTAAAGTTAGGGTATGTCGAAAAACTCCCATCTCGTTTTCTCATCCAACTTCAAAATCGTTCTACATCATCGCTGCAAAAGTACCGACCCAGTGTTTACAAAGTGAACGTGCAAAGAAGATCAAATGCCCTTTAAAAAAAGGTAAAACGGTGATGTAGGACGATTTTGAAGTTGGAGGAGAAAATGGGATAGGAGTTTTTCGACCGACCCTAACTGTATTGAACCAGATGCATGTGCATCGCAGAGCTAAGAAAGACATTAAAACGTTAAAAAGTGTATAAATATAAATTTATTTAAGAAAATGACCGATCTTTTCAGTACATAAAACCGTTCTTCCTCAGCTGGGATCGTTTAGAGCCTTTTGAAGCTGCATTAAAACTGCATTTTGGAAGTTAAAACTCACAGGCACCATGGAGAAACTTCCTGGAATGTTTTCCTCAAAAAACAATTTCAACTGAAGAAAGAAAGACATGAACATCTTGGATGACAAGGGGGTGAGTAAATTATCTGTAAATTTTTGTTCTGGAAGTGAACTAATCCCTTAATTGAACTTAACTAATTCTCTCCAAGTCAAATTTTGACAACTACTTTTGTTCATCTACTGAGTAATTCAAAATTAATCCAGTAAATAACAGTGGCCACATAGTTGTTTTAAGCTGCAGTGCATTCTGGGAACGTGTACAACATTGTTCAGCTTAAAATTGTTAGTTCAGGGCCTGTATTCACCAAACATTTTATCTTAACACTAAGAGTTCTCCTAAATAGCAGTAAAAGTTTTTAGCTAAGAGTTTTCTCTTAAAACCTATTCACAAAGCTGCTGAGACAAACTTGTACTAAGGAATAAAGAGAAGTCTTAAAGGAGAAGTCCACTTCCAAAACAAAGATTCACATATAATGTACTCACCCCCTTGTCATCCAAGATGTTCATGTCTTTCTTTCTTCAGTCGTAAAGAAATTATGTTTTTTTGAGGAAAACATTTCTGCATTTTTCTCCATATAGTGGACTGATATGGTGCCCCAAGTTTGAACTTCCAAAATGCAGTTTAAATGCGGCTTCAAACGATCCAGCCGAGGAAGAAGGGTCTTATCTAGCGGAACGATTAATTTCATTAAAAAATTACAATTTAAATACTTTTTAATCTCAAACGCTTGCTTTGTCTTGCTCTCCCTGAACTCTGTGTATTCTGATTCAAGACAGTTAGGGTATGTCTAAAAACTCCAATCGTATTTTCTCTCTCAACTTCAAAAATCATTTCAAAATCATCCTACATCGCTGCAGAAGTTCTGACCCAGTCTTTACAAAGTGAACATGCAAAGAAGATCAAACACCCTTAACAAAAAAAAGGTAAAACAGTGATATAGGACGATTTTGAAGTTGTGGGAGAACATGAGATGGGAGTTTTTCGACATACCCTAACTGTCATGAACCAGAACAAAAACAGTTCAGGCAGTGTAAGACAAGACGAGCATTTGGCATTAAAAAAAGTATATAAATTGTATTATTTTTATTCAAATAACCGATCATTATGCTAGATAAGACCCTTCTTCCTCGGCTGGGATCGTTTGAAGCCGCATTTAAACTGCATTTTGGAAGTTCAATATCGGGGCACCATAGCAGTCCATTATATGGAGAAAAATGCTAAAATGTTTTCCTCAAAAAACATAATTTCTTTACGACTGAAGAAAGAAAGACATGAACATCTTGGATGACAAGGGGGTGAGTACATTATATGTGAATCTTTGTTTTGGAAGTGGACTTCTCCTTTAAGATAAGAGTAAGGGTGGGGTTGACCTTGTTGCTATGGATGATGTCAGCATGCTTACTAACTATGCACACAGTGATTGGCTAGGGAGGATAGGGGAGGGGTCGCTCTCAGAGATTTATTCATAGAAATATTGTAGAGTGCGATATGATGTTGCCATTTTCAAATGAAGTTATAAAAATAAAAATGTTAAAATACAGACTAAGTGTCACTAATTAAACAAGTATTTGTTCAGTTTAAATGTCAGCCTCTTACATGTATGCTTATCCTAAACAATTAGTGAATATGCATATAAACAGCCTTTTAATTAACAGAGTAGATGGTTGATAGTAAGACATGGAAACATACAAGAAAACCAAACCGGACGCAAGAAAAACTTACTTCTTGCCCAGCTGGTTAATGAAAACACGGATATTATCAAAGGAAAATTTGGAGTTTGGATAACCTCCAAAAACAAAAGATGAGACCTTTTTAAAAGCTCATAATCGTCAAATGTTTCTAAAATATTTGCGTTCCGAGGCAGATTGCCGGTAACAGCCATTTTAGGATAGTTTGTGGCTTGGTCTTAGTGACCTAGTAGTCCTCTTCACTACTCCTAACGTTTCACAGATCTAGGAGCTAGTTTTAGCGCTAAAACGTTTTGCGAAACACTTTCAGAGCAAAAATTTAGGACTGACACACCCATTATATTTAAGATTTTCTCCTAAGTCGGCAAGTTACGAGTTACTTTTAGCCTTGAGATGTTTTGTGAATACGGGCCCACATGACTTAGGAAAGATGGGATAATTTTTGGACAAGTTTCAGACAAATGCTTGAGTATCTAAGTAAGGTCAAGAAAATAACTTTTGTTAGTAACATGTTTGGAGTTTTCTTGTTCAGTTCACATAAAATAAATGTAAAATAAATCTTTGTTTTAATATTGATATAAGAACATTTTGCAAGTTCTTTTTTCTTTTCTTTTTTTTTTTTTTACATTTTTTTTTTGTATTGTGTCTATTACCAATAAAAGTTTCAAAATTAATTATAGCTGAACAAATGTTGGAATCGCAATATAAAATCGAATACAGAAAAATATTGAGAGCCGACCCCAGTAGCTGGAGTTTAAAGTTAAAATAAGTTTGATATTTACTTTATTAAAATTCATATTCATGTCTTATTGTGGTTCTTTGTCAATTTGACTTCCACAAACATTGTAAAAAAATATTTTATTTTATTTTTTGGAACTGAATACATAAAACAGATTGTAAGAGTATGTTTTACAAGAAAATAATGTCATGCACAATTACATGTTTAATTCAAAGTGTTACTTATTTGTAATTATTTGTGAAATTTACTAGCAATTTTGCAGTGAAAATTTTCCAGTGCAGTGCCAATTATAATATATTTTCCCCCAGTATTGATGAAAATCAATTTCAGGCCAATAGCTTATTTTATACTGTGCAGGATTAAAAATGTATTATTCGGCTATGTGAAATGATCTGACTAAACGCCGACAGGTTCGTTGTGTGCGTATTGTTTAAGCTTGTTTTCTCAGACACTAAATACTTTTTTATGCAAAAGCTGTTATAATAGTTCAGGACTCATATGCTGCTCTTATTCAGGGTTTTTACTGGTTAGTTGTGTCTGTTGTTTAGAGTATATGTAGGTTGTGGGAACATCGCTTCAGGGTGACAGTATAGCTTTCCATCATTATGCTCTCATACAGATCTCTCTCACACCTCACATTCAGACACATGTTAGAAGATGCATGTTAATGAAAATCACGTTCATCTAGTCTAAACTGGCAGAATGAACAAGGAAATGTAACATGACTATTTTCTCTATGCATTAATTTTATTAATTCATGCTTGTAGACACTTAAATCTCAACTCTAAAGCCTTCTCCTGCATTTAAAGGTCACAGTGAACTTGTGTAAGTTTCTCACTGTCTTCGTATGAGTTATATAACAGTGTCACACATATCATAATTCTAACACATGTTCCAGTCCAACATCCTGTGGTTTCTGTTTGCACCACGTTGAATTTTGACACTTTTCTGTCCTTCAGATATGGGTTGTGATTGTGTTAAATGGGTTATGAAGTTGTTTTCACTGAAGTGACACAATTTTTATATCTTTAGTGAAGCATCACGGTAATTTTTACTTTGTTTAAGAGGTAAAAGCCCTGATTAGAGGACCTTTAGTGGTTCCTCCATTGGACAGAACCATGACGATAGTCTGGTTTAAATTTGATATTGAATGGCTGAGAACCATAAATTATATATTTTAATTTCATTAAAATATTTGTATTATTATTGGACAGAGTTGTTAGAGTATGTTCTGTACATCACGCACAATTATTCTAATCAGATAATATTCATTTATTCTCATTATTATCCATTATTGTTAGAATAAATACTTCTAATTAGACTGTATTTATTAATACTTATTATTATTCATAATTATTCCCCAGAATCAATACTTCTAGTTAGATAATATTTATTAATAATATTGATTCTCTTTATTATCCATAATTAGTGGAATGTATTCAAATCAGATAATCTTTACAAATAATGTTTTTTTCTTATTATCATTTAAAATGTTTAGAATAAGTACTTCATATCAAATAATATTTAATAATGCTTATTCTCATTCTTATACATAATTATTGGAATAAATATAATCAGATAATGTTATAAATACTAATGTTATAATCATTACTATCTGTAATTATCAGAATAAATACATAACATGATATTTATTATTGCTTATTCTCAGTATTATACATAATTTTTGGAATAAATATGTCCAATAAGATAAAAATATAAAAATAATATTTTATTCTTTTTATTATCTATAATTATTAGAATAAATACTACTTCTCAGATAATATTTAGAAATAATGTTTTTTCTCATTATCTATAATTATCAGAATAAATACTTGAATCAGATTACATTCATTGTTATTTTTCTAATTATTACACATTTTTGAAACTTTGCAAAAAACTTAAAATGTTTATTCTCCTCTTGATTATTTTCAATAATCATCAAAATAAATAAAATATTTCTCTGTAACTGTAGTCTAATACAATGTGCAGTTACATCTGTTTCACAACAACTTTTTTTTTATAAAATCAATTTATAGAAGTTTCTACTCATTTGCATGTACTATATACTGTGTCACTATGGGAAAATGTGCAGAATATGACACTGTATCCCAGAATGCACTGTGTTTGACCTTCTGTCTCCAGTTTAATGAATCGACCAAATGTGATTTTTAACAATGCTTTCTTGTTTAACTGTTTGTTATACATGCAATATAATGAAGTCATGTAGTAAACTTTTGCATCAAAATGTATATTGATGTACATACTGTATCACTTAATATATATATATATATATATATTTAAATATAGGCCAATATCCTATTGTTCTCTTAACCTTAAATATGATATTGTATGTTTGTATTTCAGGGCATATCAAATGTGGCAGTGATGTTGAATGTGCAGATGCACGATGAGCTGATGCTTGTGTTTCTGTCGTGTCAGACTCTCTCTGGGTGGTTCACGCAAATAAAGAAGTGGATTAGAAAGGAACGGACTCAAGTGTCCTGGAATGAAGACGCGTATGTGAAATCACAGCCTGAAGCTGCAGGATCATCCGGCATGAGGTTTTGTTGGACTTTATGAATGAATTAATAGCAATTTCTGAAGGTGTTGCTGCTCCAGTTTGCCAACAAGGATCATGTTGTAGCTTCTGGGTTTAATGATTGAGAATGAAGTATCAAAACAACACAAATATATACAGTATAAATATATGCAGTAAGCTATGTGAGATGGTAAAGTGTTCTGCTAACAATTTGAAGAAACAGTGTCAAGTGTTATTCTTGTAAATCTTTTTTTAGCTTTTGGAAATATATATATATATATATATATATATGATATATATGACTATAATATGACCTGGAGCTTTAATATGGCAGAAATATATAAACTGATCTGATGAGCCTAATGCAACATCAGTAACTAAAAAAATAAATATGAGTCTAATAACACAAAGTTCATTGCTCATCCTAAAAACCATCAAAGAAATGTTTTCTTTAAAGGAGGTTTGGAACAAATGATTGTGTTTTATTTTAATAGAACTTAATGAGAATAAGTATCATTTATAAATTTAAGTTATAATTTTGCTAATAATGAGAATGAACATTATTAATACATATGATTTGGAGGAGTCATTCTTATAATTATGGATAATAATGAAAATAAATAGTAAATATCATCTGACTAGCAGTATTTATTTAGATAATTATGGATAATAGTATGAATAAAAATTATGAATAAATATTGACCTATTAGGAGCATTTATGCTGATAATTCTGGATAATAAAGAGAATAAATATTATTAAATATTATCTGACTCCAAGCATTTATTTTGATTATAATGTGAATAAATATTATGTGAATAATAGAAGTATTATTCTAATAATTATGGTAAAGATAAGAATAAACATGGTCTAATTAAGAGTGTTTATTTTGATTATTATGGATAATGATGAGAATAAATATTATTAAATATTGTCTGACTACAGGCTTTTATTTAGATTATAATGTAAAGAAATATTGTCCAATTAGAAGTATTTATTGTGATAATTATGGATAATGGTGTGAAAAAATATTAATAAATATGGTCTAATTAGAAGTATTTTTTCTGATCATTATGGTAATAAGGAGAATAAATATTTAATTATTAAAAATTTAATTATTTATCAATCATTCTTAAAAACATTGTTTGTATTATATAAAGATAGAGCATACTCTCACAACAATAACAATATAATTATAATCCAAAAATTTAAATACAAAATGGACATCATAATAACAGTAATCATTATAATCATAATCAACAATAAATTTACAATAAAACTTCATTAAGATATCTAAGATATTATTTATCTCACCAAGATATCATCATAGATTAAAAAGTCAGTGTGGAGTACAGGCTCGAAAAATAGATAAATTCTGGTGATCAAATTAATTAAAAATGTTAAGGAAAAAGTGCAACAATCTGATTTTGCATGATTTTTTTTTTTTTTTTTAATTAATCATGATTTTAAAATGTAAATATATATATATATATATATATATATATATATATATATATATATATATATATTTACATTTTAATAATCATGATTAATATATATATATATATATATATATATATATATATATATATATATATATATATAATATATCATTAAAATGTCAGTGTTAAGAACAAGCCCCAAAAAATAACGAATTTTCTGGAGACCAAATTATTTTAAGAAAATTCCTGATATTAATATTTTTTAAATATCTTTATTATGGATTAAAAGGTCAAATATTAGGAAACCGTACAAAGTATTATATTTTAGAATATTTTAACTCTTTTTAACATATATTTCTTATAGATTAAAAGATCAGTTTGTAGAACAAGCCAAACACAGAGGAAGTCTTGCAAGTATCACACTTAAAACATTAGGAAAGTTAGACTAAATAACTATAAAATATTTGAAGCTACCAGTACCAATCTTACTCCTTTGAAATAGAATAATGGATTTTTCTTAAAATAATGAGCTGAGGATGTAATGAGTGCTATACTGTCGCCGGGTGTCCAGCAGCGGTCGCTGTGTCCTCAGTGAATCTCTGATGTCCAGAGCCGCAGCCGGACATTGATGTCGTGCACTGAAGCAACTGGTGCTTAAGACGCGTTTACATCGACACGAGCGAATAGCGAGTAATATCGCGCTGACGCGGTTTCTAGAGGATTAATGTGAGTTTAAATGCGTCTTTCGGAGGTTTCCGGTGGAACTGGAGGAATATATGAAACGCATCTTGAAGTTTTCGTGAGGAGGAAGGTCAGTGTGTTTATATGCCGCTCATTTATTCTCTCATTAAAGTCTCTGTGGAGATACTGACACGCATCTGAGAGGAGACTTTTACTGCAGTGTGACGCTTTAATGTTTCTTTTAGGGACATATGATACATTGTATCGCTGTGTATCATCGCGCTTTGTATCATTGTATCATTGTGACTGTGTGTTACTGTATCATTGCGTTTCATTGTATCTGTGGCATTGTGTTTGTGTGTCGTAAGTGGTCAAACCAATAACATTTACCGTGTTTTCTCTGCAGATTTCTGACTGTCGGAGAGGTTTGGGTGTTTTCTGTGATACATAGGTGAGATCCAGCATGCATGTCACATTCTTATGTTTAACATTATTCTGTGTGTAAAAGGAAATATGTTGCCAGCTGTCATGGAATATGCCTTCTTGACACCAAATATTTTTACATGAACGTTTTACTGTCACTTACAACCAGTCAAATGTTTTGACACACTTGATTTGAACTTAATATAAATGTTATGCTTACATTTTTGTAAACAAAACACATTTTGCTGCAAATAATGTTTGTATAAATTGTTGTCATTTGCATCACGTTTTGATCGCTACATCATTCCCATGTTTCCATTAGTATTATTTCATAGCTATGCTATATTTCAGAAACTTTCAAATTAATTGTAACAGAGTGGGTGTGTCCACACTTTTGACTGTCAACAAGTTTTTATTTAGCCTTATTTATTTAGTTTTGCTTTGTTTAAACAAGAGCAGGATTGGTGCATTCTTTTGGGAAGTTTGCATTTAGAATTTGGGAAGTTGTAATTACAATATCAGGAGCCATCATTTTGGTTAAGATGGAGATGTAGCTTTTCTACAAAAAAAAAAAACTCTTTTATGCAATTTATGAAAAGAATACTATGATTTTTATATAAATATTTTAATTATTTTAAACATTTTATTTTAATTTTACTTTTATGTTTTTATTTAATTTATGAAGCTGCTGCAATTTGAATAATTTAACATTTTTGTATAAAATTCTGAAAAAATCTAGATTTTTTATTTAATTTATGAAGGTGCTGTAAATTGGATCATTACATATTCTATCGTAATTGTACAGAAATGTCATATTCTGTACATGCAACTCTGTACAGCTAGTTTTATTGTAACTGAAAAATCTCTATAATTTGAATAATTGCATCAAATTTACCATCAGTACAGATGCTGCATCTATTGTGCCTGCCATATTTTCTCACTGATATGCCACAAACTGGGAAATGCAGGGCTTAAAAGCAGTTCGGAGTTTCCCGCTTGTAATTCTTTGTGATGACATTTATGTAGGGCGATCATACATCCTCTTTTTCCTAGATATATTTCCTGGCTGGGATTTCTAAATTGCCCAAAATGTTTGGGTTTTGGCTTTCTATTGTAAGGTAATGACTGAAAAGTAGTTTGACCAATAGTGTGCAGGCATTGTACGTAATCGATTAATCATGACAAGTGAGAGGCGGGATCTAGAGTGAATGCTCAAAGCAATGCAAATATATGTTCATATAATGGACTGTAGAGAGACCATCAATAGGAATAGCCACATTTCTGAAAATGTTTAAATCCCAGCCTAGAAAAAGACAACGTATGGTCATTCTGTACTTCTTGACTTGAATGCAGCAAATTTTCTGAGCTCTACAGTGACTAACTGCATCGTGTTTGTTTGTAAAGATGGTGCATGTGATCATAACAGCAGTGTTGGTGGTAATGCATTACAAGTAACTTGAGTGATATAATCAGATTACTTTTTCAAGTTACTAATAAAGTAATGCATTTCAGAGTTACTTTTCTAAATAAGTTAGACAAAGAGTAATGCATTTCTGTTCATAAAAAGTAACTAAATAGCAGGATTAGTTCCTTTTTAATGGAGTAGCGCAATATTGTAATGCTTTACTTTTAAAAGTAACTTTCCCCAGCACTGCATAACAGTTTTCTGAATCTTTCTGACGCCATGCTGATTATCTTTCATCTCTGCTTTTTTCAGTCGGCATGTTGGATTGTGTGTGCATGCTGTCTGCTATATAACACCGTCATTTTCATCCCATCTGCATGCTGCTTCTGTGAATCCACCATTAACGCCATCATGGGCGAAAACTGTGATGCCAATAACCCTCCGATTCTCTCCTCCAAGAAGTGCAGCTGCAAGCGTGATTCAGTCTCTGATCCGTGGCGGGACATTGAACGTCTCCGTGCGGTGTTAGAGGTGGAGCGCAGTCGCAACCAGCAGGCCCATCGGCGCTTCTCTCTGGAGCTGCGGAGGCAACGTGAGGAGGCGCGTGAGGAGCGTGAGCGAGCGCTGAGGGAGCTGACCTTCCGACACGAGCAGCAGAAGACGCTGGAGCTGCTGCGGCAGCAGGAAGCTCTGGGCCGAGAGCGCGCAGCGGAGGTTCGGCGTCTGTTGCGCTGGCGGAGTCAAGAGTTGAAACGTACCGAGAACTTGACGCTCAGACAGACCCAAGAAGTGCATCGTCAGCTAGCGGATGAGATCACTGGTAGATCTGCGTTTAAAGATCTCAAACTTGGATGCAAAGGCAACGGGGTGGCATATCGCAAACTTGAGGAGCTCGTAAAGACGCTGCTTGCTCAGGCAGATGGACGGCAGGTCACTGTTCTTCAGCGTCTCCAACAGGAAGTGGAATTAGAGAAGAGCTACTTCCTGTGCCACCTGCTGGAAGCCCACAGCAGGACGTCCCACATCGTAAAACGATCCCGGCCGAGGTCGAAGAGTTGCGTGCATCTGCTCCCGCAGAGTCAGAACCACCCAGAATCTTCTAAGGAAGAAAAACTCACTCTCTTCCGGTCACGTTCGCTATCCCATACACCCCGAAGTGAATCTCCTCAGCCTATGAAGAAGAAAACGAAGCAGGACTGTGAAACGCCTCCTCTCAGCTCATCTCCAACTGAGGAAGGAGATCTTCTTGAGGATTTACCGTGTTCATCTGATGAAGGATTGGAGAAGTGCTCACCATCCAGATGTTCAGAGGACAATATGGATGATCTGGTAAGAACTTTGAATTTATGTTGTTTTCTTCTTCAGCACTGCCCTGAATGTTCTTCTGATTATTCAAGCTGGATTTTTGCATTGTTGTGTTTAGAAATATGCCGTAATTCGTTACTGTGCAAAGATGGTTTGCATTTTCTGCATTGTTCTCAGTTAAGCTCATCAATTCCTATAGATCAGGCATGGAAAAGCCACTATTTTCATGTGTTTGCATACTTGTGTAGATATTTCTGACTTTACTTGCTTAGTTTCAGGATGAATGTTAGAGTTGTTCAATTACCATGCTTGAAATTTAAGTTGGATAATATATCCAATTATTGCAAAATATTTATATCTACGTACATACACACAGTTTTAAAGTTTGAGGTCGATATGTTGAAATAAGTCTCTTCTGCTTACCAAAGCTCCATTTATTTGATCTAAAATATAGTAAATTCAGTAATATTGTGAAGTATTATTCAAATTTAAAATAACTGTTTTCTATGTGAATATATTGTAAAATGTAATTTATTCTTGTGATTCAATTCTGAATTTTTAGCATCATCACTCCAGTCTTCAGTGTCACATGATCCTTCAGAAATCATTCTAATATGCTGCTTTGCTGCACAAGAAACATTTATGATTATTATCAGTGTTGAAAACAGTTGTGTTGCTTCATGTTGAAAACTGTGATGCATTTTATTTGTCATTCTTTGATGAATAGAAAGTTTAAAAGAGAGCATCATTTATTTCAAATAGAAATTGTTTGTGACATCTCTTTACTGTCACTTTTGATCTATTTAATGCATCATTGCTGAATAAAAAGTACTGCTTTCTTTAAAAAAAAGTTTTACTGACCACAAACATTCGAAAAGTCCACTTTTCACCAGCTCACACATACTGCAAACAGAATAAGCTTTTATTGGTGCAGTTTGGATCTTGCTTGCAGAATCTGGCATTACATCAGTGTAGAAAAGCACCTCTTAAAAAAGAATCACTTGGCTCATTTCTGCAGAGCTGCTGAGTCTTTAACCTTCTTTAAATGGGATCGATTGTGACTGTGAATGCAGTCAGGCAGGAAATGCACCCTAAACAGTCACGTCAACTTCACTGCATTGCTGCCAACATGTTACTTTTTAGTTACCAGAGTCTGTAACATTCCCTTTGGTCTTTAAAGGAATTGTTCACCTAAAAATGAAAATTTTCTGAATATGTGCTTACCCAGGTCATCCAAGATCCAGCAAAAGTTTACATCCCCCTTTCAGAATCATTAAAAATGTTAATTATTTTACCAAAATAAGAGGGATCATACAAAAATGCATGTTATTGTTTATTTAGTACTGACCTGAATAAGATATTTCACATAAAAGATGTTTACATATAGCCCACAAGAGAAAATAATAGTTAAATTTATAAAAATTACCCGGTTTTTAATACTGTGTTCTTAAAAAAAATCTTTTTGTTTGTTTGTTTGGTTGTTTATGAGTCCTTTGTTTGTCCTGGAGAGTTAAACTGCCTGCTGTTTTTCAGAAAAATCCTTCAGGTCCCACAAATTCTTTGGTTTTCCAGCATTTTTGCGTGTTTGAACCCTTTCCAACAATGACTGTATGATTTTGAGATCCATCTTTTCACGCTGAGGACAACTGAGGGACTCACATGCAACTATTACAGAAGATTCAAAGTTTGTGTCCCCTTGATTCTTAATACTGTGGGGGTGAAAACTTTTAAAATGTACATATCTCCATTCTGTTTAAAAGTTTTCACCCCCACAGTATTAAGAATCAATGTGATGTAAACTTTTGAGCCAGGTCATTTTTATAAATTCAAGTATTATTTTCTCTTGTGGGCTATATGTAAACATCTTTTATGTGAAATATCTTATTCAGGTCAGTACTAAATAAACAATAACATGCATTTTGTATGATCTGTTTTATTTTGGTAAAATAACATTTTTAATAATTTTGAAAGGGGGATGTAAACTTTTGAACTCCACTGTAGATGAGTTTGTTTCTTCATCAGAACAGGTTTGGAGAAATGTGTCATTCCATCACTTGCTTATCAATGGATCCTCTGCAGTGAATGGGTGCCGTCAGAATGAGAGTCCAAACAGCTGTTAAAAACATCACAGTAATCCACAAGTAATTCACACCACTCCAGTCCATCAGTTAACATCTAGTGAATACAAAAGCTGAGTGTTTGTAAGAAACAAATCCATCATTAGGATATTCTTGATGTCAAACCTTGCTTCTGACTAAAATATATGTGTCCTCTGTGTGTAAGATTGCTTTTTTCATTTCTTTTAAAAGAGTAAGAAACAGACATTTTTTTGAGACAGATTGTTTTTACTTAATAGTTTTTTTTTGCTAAGGCATACATCACTATTGCTTTTGCTCATGCACATAGTTTTAAAGCTCACTGTGCAAATGTAAAAATCTATTTTTATGTTGTAATGCAAACCATGAGGAGAGAGTGAGCGAATGTGGTCTGCTGGTGCTATGAATAATTCAAAAGTACAGAGAATAACAGTTCACTGCCACTGTGAAACCACAGACTGAACTGTATTGTTTGTTCGGGCCTCAGAATTGAGGTTTTTAGTGCCCTATACTTGGAGAAAAATGGATAGTGGCAAAAAGTTGGACTTTTGGACACTGGCATTGTGTTTATGCAGTGAACAGTTTTGTAAGGGCTCTTATGATGTTTAAGATCTGGATTATGGGGTTCAATGAAAGCGCCAATTCTTTTTCAATCTAATGCTCAGTTGGCTTGATTACCTCACTCACAGACTGCATAACAGTGATTTAGCTCTTTGCATTTGTTTTCAGCTTATGTAATAATGATTATGTGCACATTTCTTGTCTAGAGACTTAACATCACCATCTGATTGCAAATGCACAGTCCTATGAATCAGAAATGTAATAATTTTGTTTATTGTAGTAGAGTGTAATAATTTTGTTTATTGTAGTATTTATACTTAACTTTCATTTATTTCAGTTTTAGTACTTTTATTTCAGTTCAATTTTTCATTTATAGAAATTTTTCATCTAATATTTATATTAAATTCTACTTGAGCTTGATTTCAATGAACAAAAAACGACTAATAGTATATAGTTAATAATTTTTCTATTAGTTAACTAGCAACACTTATGTAGCAATGCCATTCAGTTTAAAGTAGTTCTGATTAAAAATAAGTAAAAACTTGATGTTGTGGTAATTTAGAGAAATAATTTATAAAAATAATGTTGAGAAGACTTAATTATGTACGTTTGTTTCCATCACGATATAAAAAATAAAAAAGGTAATTGTGATTCAGACTTTTTTTCTCCCAGTTCTGAGTTTATATCTCACATTTCTGTCTTTTTTTCTTTTTTTTTTTTTCTTTTTTTTACAAAATTGCGGGACAAAAACTCAGAATTGCGAGACAAAAACTCAGAATTGCGAGAAAAAAACTCAGAATTGTGAGACAAAAAACTCAGAATTGCGGGACAAAAACTCAGAATTGTGAGACAAAAACTCAGAATTGCGGGACAAAAACAAAGAATTGCAAGACAAAAACTCAGAATTGCGAGACAAAAACTCAGAATTGTGAGACAAAAAACTCAGAATTGCGGGACAAAAACTCAGAATTGCGAGACAAAAACTCAGAATTGCGGGACAAAAACAAAGAATTGCGGGACAAAAACAAAGAATTGCGAGACAAAAACTCAGAATTGCGAGAAAAAAACTCAGAATTGCGGGACAAAAACTCAGAATTGTGAGACAAAAACTCAGAATTGCGGGACAAAAACAAAGAATTGCGAGACAAAAACTCAGAATTGCGAGACAAAAACTCAGAATTGCGAGACAAAAAACTCAGAATTGCGGGACAAAAACTCAGAATTGCGGGACAAAAACTCAGAATTGCGGGACAAAAACTCAGAATTGCGGGACAAAAACAAAGAATTGCGGGACAAAAACTCAGAATTGCGAGACAAACACTCAGAATTGCGAGACAAAAACAAAGAATTGCGAGATAAAAACTCAGAATTGCGAGACAAAAACAAAGAATTGTGAGACAAATACTCAGAATTGCGGGACAAACACTCAGAATTGCGAGACAAAAACAAAGAATTGCGAGATAAAAACTCAGAATTGCGAGACAAAAACAAAGAATTGTGAGACAAATACTCAGAATTGCGGGACAAAAACTCAGAATTGCGGCACAAAAACTCAGAATTGTGAGACAAAAACTCAGAATTGCGGGACAAAAACTCAGAATTGCGAGACAAAAACTCAGAATTGGGAGATAAAAACAAAGAATTGCGGGACAAAAACTCAGAATTGCGGGACAAAAACTCAGAATTGCGAGATAAAAACTCAGAATTGCGGGACAAAAACTCAGAATTGCGAGACAAAAACTCAGAATTGCGAGACAAAAACTCAGAATTGGGAGATAAAAACAAAGAATTGCGGGACAAAAACTCAGAATTGCGGGACAAAAACTCAGAATTGCGAGATAAAAACTCAGAATTGCGAGACAAAAACAAAGAATTGCGGGACAAAAACTCAGAATTGCGGGACAAAAACAGAATTCTGGGACAAAAACTCAGAATTGCGAGACAAACACTCAGAATTGCGAGACAAAAACTCAGAATTGCGGGACAAAAACTCAGAATTGCGAGACAAAAACAAAGAATTGCGAGATAAAAAACTCAGAATTGCGAGACAAAAACAAAGAATTGCGAGACAAATACTCAGAATTGCGGGACAAAAACTCAGAATTGCGGGACAAAAACTCAGAATTGCGAGATAAAAACTCAGAATTGCGAGACAAAAACAAAGAATTGCGGGACAAAAACTCAGAATTGCGGGACAAAAACTCAGAATTGCGAGACAAAAACAAAGAATTGCGAGATAAAAAACTCAGAATTGCGAGACAAAAACAAAGAATTGCGGGACAAAAACTCAGAATTGTGAGATAAAAACTCAGAATTGCGAGACAAAAACAAAGAATTACGAGGCTAAAACTCAGAATTGCGAGATAAAAACTCAAGATATAAAGACTGAATTTTAAGATAAAACCTCAGATACATTAAGTAAAATCAGAATTGTGAGATATAATCTTGCATTACTGGGGAAAAAAGTTTGAATTGTGAGAATTTGCAATTACCCCATATACTTTTATGCATCACATGGCAGAAAAGGGCATCCATGCTTTCTGTACTAGTGCATTCATTTTTTAATTATTGTCTGTAAGAGTTTGGCCTGTAAAGCTTTTAGTGTTGCATAAAGATCTGAAGGATGCTGGTTCCTGAGCTCTGAAGGTGTTGCTGTAAGAAGTGCAAATCCATGTTAACCATGTTGTCCACTGACCTTCTTGACCTGGTCAGAAACAGTAGTGGCTCAGATATCTGCATGAAAGCTTCATAACAAGGCTTTGCACAGAACAGACCACTAATCTGTGATTTTATTGCATAGGCAGCTTTGTTTCAGTCATTCAGTGTTCCAGTTCTTGCAGTAAACATAAACGGCTACTAATGAATTCATTAGGATAATTTGTATATTTGTGTCTGTGTTTGTGGAAATGAGTGATTGAACGACTGTTTAAATGAGTTGGAAGTTTATAGTCATTTCATTTAAAATCGTTAATGACACGTCTGTCAGAGAAACTGAAGGATGAAGCCACACAAGTGAATCACATTACAGGAGACAGTTGATGGTTAATTAGATCATTTTCAGTCACTGATGTCTCTAATCACATACTGCCTACTGTTTAGAGAAATAACATATGAGAAAGCATGCATTAAGCAATGATAAACATTAGATGTTGTTGCTTGACCTTACTACGTTGCATGTTTAATTCAGCATTTCATTTAGCATTTTATCAATTTTGAAAATAGTCATGAAAATGAAAGGTTTAGCGCATTGCACTTTGGCGAATGTAATAGCCAGTTTGCATTTTTCATATTTTCAGAAAATATGCATCCATATATTTAATTGTGCATACTGTAATATTTTCAAAATACAGTTGTGCTTAAGTATGCATATGGTACTCTGCTTCTATTAAAAGTAGTGGTGTAATATTACACGTAAGATATGTGTTTTGGTGGTACGAATCTCTGTCAATGAGCAGATTAAAACAAATAACAACTAATGTGTGATTTGTGCCTGTTTAGCATTGTGTTCATGCATTTAGCACCTTATGTATGTACACCCATTTGTTTTGAAAAAGCAGCGTGATTAATATCGAATGACTTGAACAGACAGCATTATGTTACAATCTGATCTGTTTAAGAAAGACTTTAAATAGCCTTGAATATACTATGGTATTATAGGTATGCAGTGCAGCTGGTGGGATATAAGAAGACACTGACATGTGGTGTGTGTGTGTTTATTTTGAGGAATATACACTACTGTGCAAAAGTTGGAGAAGCTTATTCTGCTCACCAAGTCTGCAGTAGTTTGATTTAAAAATATAGTAAAAATGTGAAAAATTATTACAAATTAAAATAACTGTTTTCTAGTGTAATTTATTGTGAAATGTAATTTATTCCTGTAATGCAAAGCTGAATTTTCAGCATTATTACTTCTACATTAC
Organism: Cirrhinus mrigala; assembly: GCA_036247105.1. Classification (NCBI taxonomy): domain Eukaryota; kingdom Metazoa; phylum Chordata; class Actinopteri; order Cypriniformes; family Cyprinidae; genus Cirrhinus; species Cirrhinus mrigala. The sequence continues at coordinate 44,685,695 of CM070011.1, forward strand.
TATACATCATTGATCCTTCAGAAATCATTCTGATATGTTTATATTCTGCTCAAAAACATTTCTGATTATTATGAATGTTGAAAACAGTTGTGCTACTTCATATCTTTGTGGAAACCATTTTTTCATGATTTTTTTAACCCTTTAACTGTCACTCCCATTTTTGAACACAGACATAAAAATGCACTATCCAGTCTTAAATTTTTATAATTCATTAATGAAAACATTTTGTAATATGATTTTGATGTACATTTTCCATGGTAATGCAGTGTCTGATTTTAAAATGCCTTTCAAAGGATGAATTTTGAGATTTTAAGTTTTGAACTGATATATAATTTCTTATGATTTCTGAAGTGTGAAAGGGAAAAAGGCAACAAAGACTGTCAAAGGTAAGAACTCATGTTATGATGTAGATTTTTTTTTTTTTTTTGGTTAAGTTGCACTCTTGACATATATTAACCTTTACTTTTCCTACATAATTTGTAACAGAAATATGGTAAAATATCTATTTAGGAGTCTTAGACCTTTCCAATGATGTATAGTTTGTCATGATTAGATTAGGATTTATTTGTAATATGGTGAAGTAAACTTACAGTTAAAGGGTTAATGAATCGAAAGTTCAAAAGAACAGCATTATTTGAAATTCATATCTTTTAGACATTATAAATCTCTTTACTGTCACTTTTGATCTATTTAATGCATTCTTGTTGAATAGAAGAATTAATTTCTGTAGTGTATGTTAGATTCAGATATGTTTTTCCTCTTCCTTTGTCCTTTACAGATCTCTCTGATGCAAAAATACACGTGATTAAATATACATGAATAGATTACTGTTATACAGGTTTGGAGCAAATTAACCAGCACAAGTCTACTTTTGATTAATATTTAGTCAGTATCACCCACCCCTACTTCCAACCCTGTTCAGTTTGTTTGTTTTTGGAAATGTTGTGGCAGAGATTGTTGTTTTGAGGTAGTGTGTTGCTTATGTTTTATTTTGAACTAATAGAGTCGCTGGGGTCTGTTTTTGGCATAACTGGGTCACCCCCTCCATTCCCTCCCAAAAACTGGTGCGAGGTTACACAGAGCAGCTTTGAATTATTGATATTAGCTTGAGATCAACCCAAACAGCAGTATGACAGCGGCAGACGCACATTCACTACATGACAAAGACCCGATGGAGCATTCATGTGACTCAAGCTTTTTCATGCTGGAGAAAATAAACCCCCTGTGTGTCTGGAAGACCTGTTTCTGAACTTTGTTGCTCTTTTGTGATCTTCTTTTGTGTAGTTTTGGTTTTGTGAATATGCCGGTTGAGGCGCATTATAGATGACTGGTTCATGAGATCTTACTCTGTTTTTCTCCCTAGTGTAATGTTAGGACTTTGAAGTAAAGTTTTGAAGATCAAGGGTATATATAAATAGTTAGCAGACTTATTTTTTCTGTAAATTGCATAAAACTGATAAGGCTTGAAAAGGTTTTAAAAGTATCATTCACTTAAGCATGCTGTAGCAGATTCATATTTCAATCACAGAAATGAGGTATTTTATTTTTATTTGAACTACTATTGGTTATTTCTATTATTGGTCGCACCACATGACGAGTGGTCGCTCCAAATGACGTGAAGGCTTTATATCATTAAAAATCTATTTAAAGAGACATGTGAAAAGTGCAGCACATGGCATTAACTGCAGGCATTTCTTTAGCCCCAGTTATTTATGAACTTTGCCCAATCTTGGCTGCTCAATTGACCCTTCGCTGGGAGTTTGATTAACAGGCGATTTGACCAATCATAACACCAAATAGGCTGTTCTGTCTGACAAACAAACCAGACAGGAGAGTAGATTAAAATCGGTGGAATTGAACTTGAAAAATGGTGTGTATTGACATCTTTTCACAGGTAAGACAAGATGCCTTCTGATTAAAAAATGACAAAATTTGAACACACAGGCTTTTTCATACCAGAAGTAACCAGCTCTGTCTTGTATGTCGGCGCGTTGTCTGTGCTCTCTTTGCTCTGTGATGTATTTTTCACTGCATGAAAACATGATGTGTGGCATAAAAGTGCCATGGTTTGTCGGGCATAGCAACAGTAACTAAGGGGGTGGGTCTTTGCGAAGGGTCAGTTTAGAGTAACGGGAGGTTGCTGGCTCAGGTTCTGAGATCACAGCATGAACATCTTTTTTACAAAAGAAGATGACATTGGAGTTTGTGTTTGACTGCAGGGTCAGAAATAACATGCTGCCTGTATAAACTGTCTGAAATTACCCAAATTGATTTAAAAGCTATTCCAAATTATACTAAAATAAATTTCAAATTTCAAATCACATGATATTTCAAATTCAGTCAAAATTTACAAACACAGAATTGGCCACCTAAACAAAACAAGCCAGCTTCCCGCAAAAGGTCACTATGAAATTTATAATAAAAATAAATACTTGTAGAAATAGCTTCATGTTTGTTTGTTTTTTTTTTTTTTTTTTTTTTTTTTTTTTTGAGGTCATACCACATCATATCCAAAACTACATACCAGCTGTTAAAAAGGTTTTTTTTTTTTTTTTTTCTTTCAGAATTTGAAAGAGCAAATTAATAGTACAGGATTACAAAATACTTCAAATACTTCAAATTATGTCAAATAGTGCAGAAAATTATTAGAATCAATTTTGGGTAATTTCAAAGACGTTTCCAAAACAACAGTTATGGCCGGACAGTCGCACCACATGATATTTTGACACTTTGATTAACAGAAAAATGACAAATAACTAATCTTTTTTTGAAACGTTAAAGTGGGTCCATACATAGGAGAGGTTCCTTTTTTTTATTCGAACTTATTTTTTAACAGTGTAATTTTGCGATGATACAAGCAATCAGACATTTGATTTGCTATATCATATTGCTTTATTTGAGGATACTGTGTGAACGCAGATAAAGTTGCAAATACTATATATCCATTTATTGTTATCCCTCTGTAAGGTACATGAGTCAGCTTGTTTAGACTAATTGGCAAAGATTCACTGCTGATCTCATTTTCCTTCCTGCTTAGGCCAAGACACTGATGATAAATCTGATTTATATATTGGAATGAAAAGCAGAATCTCCCGCTGCCTGTACTTTTGCTCTTGGTTTTGCATTGAAGATCTAAATTAGGACGAGTCTGTCCTTCATGCTGTTCTGTGCCTGAAACTCCAGCTGGGAAAACGTTTCAAAAACTTAAAAGAACTTGCGATCAGTTGGGGCGTCTAGTCAATTCCCTCAATATTTTTTCATTGCATGAAATGCACCACCCGAGCAGTAAATTCTGTCTGAAGATAAACCCGTAGTAATTGATGAGGCAGCCATGAGTGCCACGACCACCCCGTGAAATTGTGTCTCTTTGTGTAAAGACCTGACGCCTAATGAGATGTTAATGGAGCGCGTGTTTTACCTCAGACACACACGCACGAGAGGTTTTCGTTAGCCTGAGTTGGTTCTCCTCCCTGTGAGGGTTACACTCTATCTCTGTGTGTGTTTGCTCAGTGGAGAGGCAATTAGCGCAGCGATTTTCCATATGAGAGCGAGCCAGTTGAACTTCACAGAGGTGGATAGCATTGCAGGATAATTAGATTTAAAACCGCTGGGGTTTTTACTGTGCTTTATCTGCTTCTGTATGTATTTGTCTGTCTGCCATCAAATTGCATTACTTCATCGATATGATTATTTTAGTGTCATTGTAATATTATTGTAGTTTTTATGGTAACACTTTACAATAAGGTGTCATTTGATAACATTAGTTAATGTATTGACTAACATGAACGAACAATGAACAATACATGTATTATTTATTAATCTTTGTTAATGTTAGTTAATAAAAAAACAGTCGTTCATTGTTTGTAGTTCACAGTGCATTAACTAATGTTAACAAACACAACTTGTGATTTTAATAATGCATTAGTAAATGCTGAAATTAATATGAACTAAGATTAAAAAATGCTGTAGATGTATTGTTCATTCTTAGTTCATGTTAACTAATATAGTTAACTAATGTTAACTACTGGCCCTTATTGTAAAGCGTTACTGTTTTTATTCTTATTATGAATCTTAATAATTATTTTTTTTTTAATTTTGTTTTAATTTAAATATTAGTTATATATGGGTTTAAGCATAAAAACAATGTGTAATACTGCTTTAAAAAAAAACACCCACTAAAATGTCATTCAGTGCAATCTTGTCAGGCATATTTACAACAAAAATCAATTCATGACATATTAAAAGACGAATTACGAAATACTAATTAGTTGTAATTCTACTTTTTTGCCACTATCCTAGGTTTTGCCCATTTGTCAGTAAGAATGTTTTACTCATTTAAAACTAATTTAATATTCCCTTATTCTTTTATATATTTAAATATGTACAAGTCAGAATGAGCATGTTATTTGAATGTTTACATAAATATTGTGTTACACTGAATGACAATGTAACATTATTTCAACCAAATTTTGACATTTTATTCTCCAAAAACTTTGAGAAACATTAAAAGTAGACACTTACTTACATTTAATGTGCTTTCTATGGACATAAAATCACTTTTGTAAGTTTCTGTGGTCATCTTAACATCTTTGGCCCATATATAATTTATTTAAAAGTATTAATACATTTTAATAATTTTGTTTTGTGTTTTTTGCCAGTTTTAGTGTAGTCAGTTTTTTCAAAAATATATATACGTAATTTATTTTTTTTTATTTCAGTTTAGTTTGTTATTAGTTTTAGAGAATTTTGCCTTGACAGCTAGCTGAAATAAAACATTTTTAATATTTGATTTTATTTTTATTTCAGTTATTATGTTTTTTTTTTTTTTTTTTTTTTCTAGTAACATGTTTTCAAGTAAAATGTTTTTAGTTTTAGTTAACTATAATAACCTTGTGTGGTGCATTTTCTGTTGGTGCATGTATTATTTATATACTATTATAGTTTATTAATATTTTAATTCACTTTTTTATTTTAAGTTTTAATTTAGTAATTGTGTTTTTTTTCATGATTATTTTTTGTAAATATTACTATTTATGTTTAATTTTTTTAATTTCGTTGTTTTTATTGATTCATTTATACAATTTATTTCAGTTAGTTGCCATTTTTTCCATCTATTTTATAATGTTTTATTAAATACAGCTAATTTCAATTAACAAATATGTTTTAATAGTTTTAGTTACACTTAATGATAATAACCCTGATCTTTATGTATCCCAAATTTATCATCTGTAATTGTCATTTATGGTTGTAACCTTTACTAGATGAACTTAAACCAGCTGTTTTAATGGTAACACTTTACAATAAGGTGCCATTAGTTAACATTAGTTAATGCGTTAATTAACATTAATAAAAAAAACAGTACATTTGTTCTGTAATCTTTGTGAAAATACAACTGTTCATTGTTAGGTCACGTCCATTAACTAATATTAACAACTTTGGTCCTCATTTAGTAACTAAGGTTACTAAATGCTTTAGTTTTTCATTGTTACTTCATGTTAACTAATGTGGTTATCTAATGTAACCTTATTGTACAGTGGTACCATTTTAAATATTGGCAAGGTTTTGTTACCTACAACAGCAGCCTATTAGCTATTCAGTGACTGAATAGTCATCATGACAGTCATACTTGACATATTTGAAGACTTGCACTTGATAAATAGTTCAGCAGCATGCATTGGTAGAGTAAACAGGGTCAGTGTTGATTTCAGTGACCGAATCCCTGGTAATAATGCACTGCGCTTGTGTATTACTATATATCCACACTCTCCTGTTTAATTCCACATTCCAGACACCGTACGTCATCGCTACCATTGTCTCTCAATGCTAATATTGGAGAACGCGCGTGTGGCCCTCCTTTGGTCCTTTCCGTCGAGCAGCGCTGCCTCTTAGACGATCAATAGAGCGACATCATTCCAGCGTCATCTCCATGGAAACCATCCTGCTCCGCCACCGGGATTGGCTCCCTCCCAGCGCCTGCTTGAAAGTGATTGGAAGACCCACCCCCCTCTCTCTCTCTCTCCCTCGCTCGCTCGCTCAGCCACACGCTCTCCTCCTCTTCATCTTAATGTTGTTATCTTACCAAACACACATTTAGGCAGAGCACCGAGATCCAGCGTGACCGCTGAAGCATCACTGAAAACCAGGATCGCTCCTTCATGAACTGGCACGTCCGAGCGGAGGAGATGATAAGGATGAGAAGACGGCGCAATGAGCCGAGTGCAAATCCAGTCCGTGGAGAGAGAGGAAATTAAGAGACCTGTTAGAAAATAAGACGTCACCTACTGCGTTGGCTTCCAACTGGGCTTTATATAAACCGGTTGTCTGTTTTTCTCAATCTTTGAGTCTTTTGTATCAAAGGCAGGAGGAGGACGAGCAATATGTGGATGACGGCAACACGCTGGGACTAAATATCATCAGAGCTTCACCTCTGATCAAGGATTTGATTTTTGTACTGAAAATGCATTTTTTACAAAACATTGACAAAATAAGTTATTTTGAAAGCGATGCACTTGATTTGAGGTATGTGAGCTTGGTGATGTCTCTTTAAGAATTCGCAACAGCTGTGCTGCTTTTTTGCATTTTCACTTGCATTAATGAGTTGTTGATAAGCGTCTTATTGCTGTGCATTTACAAGACTTTTAGACTCTAGATGAAGCGTTTCTTCAAGGCTTGGAAGATTAAGTAAAGTGCTATTTTTCCTCCATGTCCTTAGTTGCGAATATACCCTTCTCGAGGCATCCTTGAAACCTGTGTTTACGCTCGTAAACGGAGTAATGCACGACTTATGTACTAGGCCAGACCCCTCCGAACCACCTCAGCACGGTTCACCCACGCCGGAGATGAGTAACGGTGAACCCGAGTCTCCGGCTGGACCCGGGCATCCCGACAGAGTGAAGCCAGAGGAGAGAGCGCTAGCGTCGGACGCACTGAGCGGGATGAACCTGGGATCCTCCACCACGACTAATGGAAACGGCAGCGTGACGGTGCCATCCGCCGTTCTGTGCAAACGGCATCATTCTCTCTATGAAGGGCTTAATGGATGTGAAGCGGGAGGCTTCGGAAAGGTGCGTTTTGCTGAGCAAAAAATGGTTTCTGTGTGCATATATTGAGGGCCTGTTTCTCTTATGCATCAAGTTGGATCCATTTGGTATTAGATCCGTTCTTTTTTTAGGCCATTTAGTCATTTTTAACCCTTGATTAACTGATATTGTATAACCTTTCTCCATATTCCACACTGCTTATAATTTTATCCTTGGCTAGTAATTAATCTTGGGCATTGAGGTTTGAAGTTTCACATTGTGCATCTGTAAACCCTGAGGAGACATTCTTATTTGCATGTTTATGATGTTGCTGATAAGTGATTGTGCAAGTATAATTTGCATTGATTATGCAGTATATGTGTTTATGTGAAAATAGTGTCTATGCAAGTCCTTTTAGTCCTTTTAGTGGTTCGCATGCATTTTTAACTGAAAGCTGAAACTAAACCCGGTATGTGAAAGTTTCTGTACTAAGCTCATGGATATTTAATGAGGAAAGCATCTATGCATTTAATGATTGGTTGACTGTTCTGGGACTCTCTGTTGTGCTGCACTGTTTCATGCTTTTTCCAAGGGTTAAAAGCAGTGTGAACCCACTTTCAAGATGTAAAATGTGGCTTGGCCCAGGGTTAAAACTTTCCATTATTCAGGGTTAAGCCTGTAGTATTTATTTGCTGTTCAGTGTCAGAGTTCAAGGTCTAACGAATTAGAACACATCCAGAAATCGATTGTGTGAATCTCAAACACATGCAGAATAGTATGTGTTTACTGAACTGTCTGTTTGATGCATGCATCTTGTCTGCAATGCATTTGACAGCAGCTAAATTCAGGCGCAGCGAGTGACCTCAACCCATATTCCCCCCTGCTGCTGCAAACTCAATGTGGGACGGCGCAGGGTTCACTTAATGCGGCCTCATTGAAAATCAATAGCAGCGCTGCAGATTGTCTTGTTCCTGTTACTGACCTCAGTGATCTTTCTGAAGGTGTGAAGGCATGCCTTAAGTGACCTTGACCTGGACGTGTGTGCTCTTTTCTCATGTTGGGCAGCAGTTAGTAAAACTATTAGTGCTTAACTACAGTTTCTTAACAGAATGAAATTGCATTTGTCCATTAGGATGATTCATGTACCAAATCAGTTAAAAATGATTCACACTGGGTTTTAGAATTTCTTATGGTTTTATTTATAGTGAAATATTTAAATTCTGCTATCTCAAATCTATAAGGTAACACTTTACTTAAAGCCTTTATAATGCATTATAAAGATATTCATATACTATGTTGTAATGAATTCTATCTTTTCATAAATAATTTTAACCAAAGTTAAAATGTTCGAATACATTGTTTTCTAGAGGTGTAACAAAGAACAGATAATAGGTATAATAGGTATTACAGCTGTGGTTACACTTATTCATAAGATCATTCAGTGCATTATAAAATGCATTACAGGGCATAATTAATGCATTAAAACTTATTTTTTTAATGCATTCTATTTTAGGGCTTTGAAGTGTCTCCTACTTATCTCATGTTAAGATACTGCCCACATATAGGTACTTTTTCTAAATATTAACTTGACTGTTGTTTAACTACTTTAAATTGAGTAGCTTGTGAGGCTACAGTCTTTATACAGTTTAAGAATGCATATGCACACACATTTTTCAGGGTTATTATTATTCAGCAGAAGTCATACTGATTGTTGTGAACATGCTCACAGTCTTCCCATTGGTGTCTTTTGTGTTTGCATTGCAGTTGGTCAAGTGTGCGTTGAATATTTTTGCATCACATTAGGTTCAGAATAATGTTTCTAAGCTGTACGTATGCATTAACAAGTCAGTTTCATGTCCAACAGTGCACCTCAAGATTCACTGAGATCAAGAATTATTTGACTTGAGCTCTTTGCATCTTTGTAGTTAAACTAATAGTTTTCAAAAATGAAAATTTGCTGAAAATGTACTCACCCTCAGGTCATCCAAGATGTAGATGAGTTTGTTTCTTCATTACATTTGGATAAATGTGTCATTCCATCACTTGTTCACTAGTGGATCCTCTGGAGTGAATGGGTGCCGTCAGAATGAGAGTCCAAACAGCCGATTAAAAACACCACAATGATCCTGATGCACAGGAAAACACTAGTGCTAATATGTGGTTGTGTTACTACACAGATCTTTCACCCAACCAGTGATAGATTTTTAAGGAGCAGTTCACATAGAAATGAAAATTTCCTGAAAATGTATTCACCCTCAGGCCATCAGAGATCTTCATGGGAACAGATTTAGAAAAATTCAGCATTGCATGACTTGCTCACCGATGGATCCAGTGAATGGGTGCCATCAGAATGAGAGTCCAAACATCTGACAAAAACATAACAATAATTCACAAATAATCCACGCCACAATTAACATCTTGTGAAGCCAAAAGCTGCTTGTCTGTAAGAAACAAATCCATTATTAAGACATTTTAACTATAAGTCCATAATCTATAATAACGGTTCCTTAAATGTCATCTCATCTGAATCAGGAGAGAAATCTGCACAGATCAAACACCATCAAACAGTCCAAAAAAAGCTCTAAACAAATATGTGAGAAGACAAAAGGATATAGACTTTTTCCACTAAAGGAAGTGTTATAAATTATGTATTATGAATTTAGGGCCCTGTGAAATCAGTTTTATTTTTTCCCAAATTCCATTTAAATTTTTCTAGATTCTGTTTTAATTTTTCTGGAATCCTTTTAAATGGTTAAATTAAATGTTATTAATCAAAAAGCATGTCTAATTAATTAAAAACATGAAACTTATTTAACTGACTAAAAGTTTCACAAAAATTACATGTTTAGTGGCCTATGATTTTTTTTTTTATTTATTTATTCTCACCTAATATTTTATTGTTGTTGTTTTAGCATGTCTAATTATTTGAATGCATATAAACAACTTTTGTTTACTCTTACAATAGGCTTAAAGAATGTTTTTCCCACTCAGAAATTCTCTGTTGTGTTATCAAATGAAGGCATAAAACATTTAATTTATCTTATAATTAATGAAACACATTTTATTTTTTTGGCATATAAAGGAGATTTACTTTAAAAATTAAAACATGGAGGAAATATTGTGCAATCATTTCTTTAAAAATAGTTTAAATATTTTTATTATTTATTATTTTTGTCTTCTAGTTAACCAAACTGTTATTTTGACGGGTTGCCGTCAATTCCTTTAAACTTCTGTATGTATATGATATGACACTAGTTTTAGTTCTGGAGGTGTTGTTCATGTATTTATGTCCTCATTTAGCAAGACGACAGACGCTGAAATCATGGCGTGCTTCAGTATGTGTGTGGTAATCGAAACCCCGCGTCTGTGCTGTTCATAGGGCCCTATATTTTAGCCGGAAGCGATGGTTTAAAGTTAAAATATCCTGATGATGGATTTTTCTTACAAACATGCAACTTTTGGCTTCACAGTGTATTAATTGATGGACTGGAGTGGTGTGGATTATTTGTGAATTATTGTTACGTTTTTGTCAGATGCTTGGACTCTCATTCTGACGGCACCCATTCACTGGATATATTGGTGAGCAAGTCAAGCAATGCTGAATTTTTCCAAATCTGTTCCCATGAAGATCTCTTCTGGCCTGAGGGTGAATACATTTCCAGGAAATTTTCATTTCTGCGTAAACTGTTCCTTAAAAATCTGGTTAAAAATCACTGGTTGGGTGAAAGATCTGTGCAGTAACACAACCACATACCACATGTAAATGTTTCAATTAAATAAACAGTTCACCAGTTCTGTCATTATTTACTCAACCTCATGTCTTTTCAAACACTAACCATACAATGAATGGAAACTAAAACAGTAGTCCAAGTCGTATTGCACTGCTTTTATCATCTTTTTTTGTTCCTTTAAAAGCTTGACAGATGTGATCGCTTTGCAATGTCATTTTTCAAAAATCCTCCATTTGTGTTCTGACAACATGACACTGAGTAAATGAATTTTGGGTGAACTATTCCTTTAAACGGCTGTGAATTCTAAAGGCTGGAGCTCCAGGGCCAGAAATAGAAATGAGGGTTGAGAGGAAGATTGGGACCCTAAGAGGGAGGAGGGCGAGCTCTGTTAGAGGTGCTCCCAGGGGAAGCTGGATGGATGGATGAATAGAAAGATGGATTTTGGCTCATGCATGATTGAATTGGTGGCAGGGATGTGGTGTGGTGCCCTAATATCGGCCATCCCGCTGCTCCTGACCGATTCGTGACATGCTCTCCAGCCCTGCGGGGGGCAGACACAGTTTAGACACTGTCTGGTGTTTAAAAGGCCTCTCAGAGGACATCCAAATTACCGTCCTGTCTCAGTCCAGTTAGGATCTACACCAGTTATTTGATGCTACCTACTAATTTGGGGGTATTTTTTTCTGTAGGAGTTTCCTTCAAATGCTAGTTCACTTCTTTCTGAAACACCACTAGTAGTTTCTTGGTTATTGATTACTGCTTCGATGTAGGCCACAGTGAGGTGAAATAGCATTTTATACACATTTACAGTGAGTTGAATAAATAGTTCTGTCTTTATTTACTCATCCTTACTATTTTTTTTTTTTAGATCTTTAGCAGTTTGTGTTTAGCATGTTTATGTACCTTTTATTGCAGTGTGATTTCAAGCTCTGAAAAAGACAAACAGCACTATTAAAAAGTCTTCCGAAGCAGCATGATCTTAAATTTGTCTATGAATAACTGAAGTTTATGTGCATGCTCTTTTTCTGTGGTATTGTAATGTTTCTGACTATATGCAAATAAATTTTCATCACATATAATTTTTTCTGGATAATTTGCATATGTTCATGATTTATATCTTTAATTTTTCTGCACATTCGTAAGACATCAGAACCAATGTACAGGTCTGTTGTGTTTTTGAATACATGTAAATAAATATGTTGTTGCACATATTTTAAAAGTATCGGATTTAAACAAAAGATGGCACAATTTTCAACAAATAAAAGCATGCATTTGACTCAGTTCCTTGCATAACACTGTTGCATGACCTTAGAAGACTTTGAATATAGTAAATAGTTTTATGAGCAACTTTTATAGCGGTTTTCTTTTTTTTTTTCTTTTCTTTGTCATTTGTGGAGCTTAATTGCCTGGTTACTGTCTGCTTTGTCATGCATTCTGCTTAACGTCTCCTTTTGTGTTGTACAGAAGGTCATACAGTTTTGAATGACAGAAAGGTTAGTAAATGAACTATTATTGTTGAGAGAACTATTCTTAAAATGATAGATTTGTAATGTTTTGCTCATTTCTCCAGATTGGAGCTTAGTGTCCTCAGTCAGAGATTAGATGGTAATTACAGTCTTTTAAATAATGAAGTACGGATTGTGTTCTCCATGTCGGTGCTTAAAAGGGCAGGAGAGAGTCAGGTTTGTGGTATTTTGAGTTTTCATAAGCATTAGCAGAAGTAATAATGAGTTGTGGATGATGTGAGCCATTGTAAGCATTCTTGTGTTATTTGATATGATTAACGAGCACAAAGAGAATCAAGCAGAGAGGAACAGAACTAGAAAATGATAAAATATAGGCACAGAAATGTTTATATACAAACAGAATGAAGAAAACAATGTGACATCAACATTTCAACCAAAGATTGAGACTGTGGGCAATGACTCTTTGCAATACTGTAAGCATTAGATTTCAACAAAAAATTGCATGATTTTCAGTAATCGACCAATATAGATTTTTTTTATTACCGATTATTTGCATAATCATGTGCCCGATAACCGATATGAAGAACCGATATTTATTTACAGTTATAAAGTAAATCAGTGACTGTTTGAAGTAAGTCCATACTTCAGTTTGGTTTTTCCTCCTTTGGCGGAAGTGTTGAAAATTAGCAGTCTTTCATGTTAAATTTAATGTTCATATTACAACAATAAAAACATTTTATTTATAAAACGCATCAGCTGCAACACTAATAAGCAAAATAAATGTAGAATGTAGAATGTTTTCAAATGGAGAAAATAAATAAAGGATAGGAGTCATATCAACTCTGTTTTAAACTACAGTTTATAAGCTGTTTAATAGGCTAAAGAGTGAAGAATTCACTGGATAATGTTAATTCACTGAATAATATTCTCTGGAATATTGGAATATAACAAACAAAACATCATATTTTATTGTATTTCTTAACTGGTATGTTATATCAGACTTTCTAATACTGTTTTCGTCGTTCTATTCTGAAATGCCTGCTGACAGTGCGGTTTATCTATGCTTTTAAATAAAAGTATACTCAAACTGTTTTCGTTGGTGAAGATAATAAATCATTTCCATAGAGTTGTATATATTTAGAGGTGTATTAGACTGTATTAAATTATATTAAATTAATATAATTGAGGGTGTTTTAAACAAGTGAATCTTGTTAAAAGTTCCATGCGGTGGCCATCAGAGCATCAACCTGGCGAGTAAACGGCAAAATGAAAGCGACTTCACGAGACGAATGATGAGCATAGACAACAGAGAGAGAATTAAATTCAGTGCTTTTATTTTCAACATGCGCTCATTCATGGCTGTATTATTTAATTCATGCAAAGTTACGTTTAATGGGACAGGACTTGACGGATTATTTTACGTGACTGTGAGTTCGAGCTATTTCTTATGGCGGTTTAAGCCTATACATGACTCCGACTTCATGAGACTAATGAGCATACAACAGTGAGAGAATTAAATTCAGCGCTTTCATTTCCAACATGTGCTCATATTATGTATGTATGTATGTAAGTATATTATTCAATGCAGGCAAAGTTATGTTTATTGGGGTGGGACTTGACGAATTATTTTACGTGACTGTAAGTTCGTCTCTATTTCTTAGAGCCAAGCTGCATAAACTAGCTACATATTAGCCATTTATGTATCACATCTAATATGAGCATTAATGGCTGTTATATTAAATAAAGTTTACTTATTACGGCAAAGCAAGAAAGTAGGCTATGCTTTACCTTTGCACGCCGTAGTTGTCGGGTCTCCCCTCAGGCAAATAAAAGCATGCATGCATTTGGCCCTATTCATTGCACAATACTGTTGCATGACTTCAAAAGACTTGCATAAGCAACTCTTTGGGTATTTTGCTTTTTTTTTAATTTATTTATTTATTTATTTTTTGTCATTTTTGGAGCTTGACGACCTGGTCTGTTGTTGAGATGTGGCTCTTTTGCACCCTTGAATGTTTCTAACAATATGAATTAGGGCTGTGATGTTCGCAATGACAACAGCGCCACCGTGGTCATCGACTGCCACCGGCAATACAGCACATGACGTCACACAATCTATAACAAGCATAAAATACAGTGTTTCTGCAACAATTATTCTGCCGTGGCCGTGTTTAGTTTCCCTGCCGGCAGCAGCAGCGAGCGCAAGTGCCTTCGCAGCTGCTGGAAGAGATCCGCGTTTAAACGCACGCAATAGGCTAAAGCTTGCAAAGCCCCTGGAAAAGTAATTACCATGAATGTGAAAATAAGGAGATACTTGAATGAATTATTAATAAACTAGTGTTTTCTGAGCCAGTGTCGCAAAGATGACGATCCTGACTTGCCATCTGCACATTAGACGCGCCTTTAGAGAGAAATGCATCTCTACGGATTTTATAATGAAAGAGTTTTTGTTTTCGATTTGAATTTTTTAGTTTCAAAGTAGTAAAGTAATAATTTAAAGCTTTCTATAGATATATTTATCCTGACTGTAAGGCAAGTATTCGCTAAGTTTCGTTTCATTTTTGTGCAGCGCTCCTGTTCAACACCAAGACATCAGAAATCGCATCTTGTTTGTTTTCTTTATTTTTTTACAAAAGCACAACATTTTGTTGATATTGTGAGTGCACGCAAATAAAATTAGACCCTTTACAGTTCCGAGTGATATATTACGGCGTATTTTAATTTTTTGCAAGTGATTGCACTGGCGCCTCCATGTCAAATGCGGTTTCATTTAGCTTCCACTCTCCAACAAACGATTGCAACAAATGTTCGTTTAATATTTACCGTTCTTATTTTGGCTACTTTCTTATTTAACTGTATAATTTCTTTGATATTTACTTTAGTATTTTGTAGGCTGAAATAAACACACACATTTGTTAATAATTTTTGAGCCTCATTTTTTGGTTTCAGAATTATATATAATCTCAACACCGCGCCACCAACGGTAGTTGGTCTATTACCACTGCGGTGGAAAAAATCTGCCACCGTCACAGCCCTAATATAAATGAGCTGTTGCACTTTTATAGTGAATTGGGGTCTGCTGGGTAGTTAAAAGCTTTGAAGTGTTTTAAGAGGGTTGAAATGTTGTTATGAGACTGTAAGAACATCTAATGTTACGCCTCGGGACACGCGTGAATAAAACGCATATGTTTTCTCTCTCTCGTGTTTGGTTATGTCTTCAGACTATTAATCTTCCTCCTGCACAGACGTGCGGTCTCTAAAGAAAACCCCCTCTCCATGTTTGCTGTCTTCCCCTTTAAATCTTTCACTTTATTACATGCTGCGTCTGCTATTTCTCCTTTTGTTGCTCCATCCCTCACATCCTGTTTTATTCCTCTCACATTTCTTTACTGGATCCGTTTGGCTTGAAAGACTGATGTTAATGATATTGTCTATTGGCTGTGTGTCCCGTCTGTCGTGGGCTGAATCAGTTTTTGGATGGCAAACAAAGCACTTATCAAATTGATTAGAGTGTAGCTGTGTTCATTTAGCAGATTCAAAGTGAATGCACTTATTTTGGATACAAGTGAGTTAAGTGATTTCCTCAAGGACACAACACTGGTAGTTCATGACTCAATCCTTTTAGATATAATAGACATGTATGGTCCCTCATTAATTTGATGCCACAACTGGTCACTGACTAGTTTAAGTAATTAGATAAACTTTACATAATTAAACCAAACAAAGACCTTTTCAGTGTGTTTGCATCCAATGATGGTTTCTATCAAATTAAATGGTGAAATGCTGTTGAAGTGACTCTCAGTATTCATCTTATTCATCTAAAATTTTCCAAATTCTGTGACATTCTGTCTTATACAGTAAATTACTGGATTCTCTGATTCCGTCTGCATTATCCACATCATTAAACTCGCTACCCATCAGTTTGGAACTGGTGCTTTTCAGCAGCTCTTGTTTTTTTTGTGTGCAATATTCCATTGAGTATTTGTCTGCAGAAGAGGGCTGTGCAGATTTGTAGGACATTTGCTTATGTTAAATGTATGCTGGAACAGACCAGGCATGAAACACACACACATTCACACGTCGACACACACAGCACCTGTCAAATTGCCAAACACCCGCCGTCTGCACTGGGTGGCCAAGGTGACACTTTAGCACAGTAAATCTCTGACTGAGAGCAGATCTGACCTCTACAGTCCTGTCTCGCACTACAGACTCTCACACTGGGCTTAAAACACTTTCTCACTTACTCTTGTGAAGAGTTCTTGTCATTGTTGTTATTGTTTTTCCTCCACTTATATGATTATTCACGGTGTCTTGCATCAAAATCAACCATAGTTTAGTTTTTCATGATCACTTCCATCTGCATCCAGGCTGTTTTTGCTGCTGCCCCTTTAAAACATAAATGTATCAGCATTGACAATCTTTTTGCATATGCATGTGCAAATAATAGCATATGCATCAGTATATAAGTTGTTAAATACTGGTATATGTGCTATTACTTGCACGTGCATATGCAGTTATGTTTGTCAATGGTAATACATGGGCCATTCTGCAGAATTGGTGCAAACTGCTGTCCCACAGCCAAAAAGCATTGGTTGATTAGCATGTTTGAGGTAGGTTCAAAAGTATATAAAATTGTCACTACCTAAACAGTCACTACCAAAGCATTTGGTGGAGTTTCAATAGTGACATCTTTGTTTTTTGGGTGTTATCCCATAGAATTGTCACTACCGAAACATGTCATCATTGTTTCAGTAGTGATAAAAGGGAACACATAATCCTCATATTTGGGGGAAATAAACAAAATTTCAGTACAGTTATGCAATTTTTTGTGTTTTAGTAGTGTTTTAGTATGTGAGTTAAAATTCTGTAATGTGATGTGGTTGCTACCAAAACATTACTGTCACTACCAAAACAGGATGTTTTGTCAAAAATAAAGTATATTGAATATGAACTAAGATGTTATGATAGTTTTTGATTGTGTATATTCAGACTAATGAATCTTTAACTTTGTACTCAGTATGATCAACTTTTTGCCTTTTACAAAGAAAAATTGGATTCAAAATACAAGTCTCATAAATTATACTTGAAATATTGTTAAAAATTGAATTGTTATGGATTTATCTCTGAAAAAAAAGTTAATAAAATAGAAAAAAATATGCTTACAATCTAGATGTAGGCTAAATCTTAATAGGTCAATATACCCTTCTAATTAAATTATTATTACTGTGTTTCGGTAGTGACAAATTTGGGGAGAGGACAAATATTTCAAAACTTCCTAAAAATACACAATTACTAGAACTGTGTACCTTGGATATTATAGACTACAATTTGCATACATACACATTTTTTGGAAAAAGACTTTTTTTTTCTTTTTTTTCCAAGACGTTTCCATCTCTGACTTTGGACCAATTCTGTAGAATGGCTCATATAGGTATTGCAAATATAGGTGTTAATATGTTAATGAGCATGTGGTTGTGATCAGGGTTATTATTGTTAAGTAAAAAATATATATATATAATAAACTTGAACCGAAATAAAATATAAACTTTTTATATTTATTTATTATAGGTTTTATTTTTTATTTCATTTATTTCTATTTTCATTAAAAATAAATTAATTATATTGGTTGCCAAGGCAATATTTCTTATTTTTGTTCAGTTTGTTAAAGTACTAAAATAACTAAATAAACAAAACCAAAAAACTGAACTCTATAATTAAAACTATATATAAGTTTTAAAAATAAACAAAAGGCACAACAAAATTGCTTTAAATGAAATTAAAATGAAAACAAAATTTAAAAATAAAATCTAATACGAATTAATGAAAAACGTCTCAGGTTACGTATGTAACCTTGGTTCCCTGAGAAGGGAACGAGACACTGCGTCCTCTAGGGGGCGCTAGGGGGAACGCCGTCAGCGTGACCCGTGTCTGAAGTATATATACAAAACAACAACAAAGTTGGCCGGCGACAGCCTATGACGTCACTGCCGGCGCGACTCGTCGCTGCCGGCGCGTCACTACCGGTGCGACCACAGTATAAAAGGACACCGGTAGAGCAGGACGGCCGCTTCTTCGTCTGAAGCTCACATCCTGAAGCATGGCCCCGAGCCTAGAGGACGCAGTGTCTCGTTCCCTTCTCAGGGAACCAAGGTTACATACGTAACCTGAGACGTTCCCTTTCGAGGAACTCGAACTGCGTCCTCTAGGGGGCGCTAGGGGGAACGGTTATACCCACGCTGCCATGCTGAGGGGAGTGCCTGACTTCCGGAGAGACAGGCACTAAGTACCAACTCCCTAGGCCTTAAGGGAGTCGCCCCTAGGATAAAGTGATGGCTGTCAGTGACATATCCCCTACGGCCAGAGCTTAGGCTGCATACCCAACTTACCTGTAGGGCAGATATCGGCCCGGGGTAGAGCCCAAGCTTGGAAACAAAGTATTCCTTTAAGGGGATACGGCCAGAAGCCTAGGATACCCAGGTTGGCCTGTCACACAGGGGCTACTGCAGCCCTGCACGACTCCCTCAGAAGTCGTACACAGAACGCAAGTGGTAACTCCCTGCTCAACCCGGTTGAGCGAGCATAAAATGCGCACCGGAACTAGGGCGCGTAAAAACCGTTCTTTTAGCCTGGCAGAAGCTCTGGAGATGGACCCGAGACGACCGGGTTTTAGACCACCTCGAGAAAGGGTACGGGCAATAGCGCGTGAATCCCTACCATAAAGGATTTTAGAATGGACGCAGAACACCGGTGCCTTCCATACCACAGCGTGGATTTTAGAAAAGTGCCCAAAGGTTAACGTGTGCACTTACCATATACATGGATTTGAGAAAGTGCCCACAAACGTGTGGGCCTATTTTTAGACGTACCGTTGAGAAACGGTGGAATAAGAAGACCCTCAGGGTGAGGGGAGCACTGCCGGCTTAACAAGGCTCTAAGGGGAAGGCAGTAGGGGCGCATCTAGCCGCCCAATTAGGCAAAGCTCAAAGCAAAACCCTCAAGGAGAGGGGAGCACAAAGATGCCAAGCAGATAGAGGCCGCGGCTATCTATCCACTAAAACTGCCAAGAGCCGATACACTTAGCCACACAGGATAAGGCAGTGTATCGCGACAGGCTTCTACTCCCATGGACAGGAGGAGCCACTGATCCCCCCAGGGGGACGAGCTCAGAGACCCTTTCCGTAGAAAGGGGAGCATCACCGTGCCCTGTACAGAAGCCTTGGATGAGATCTGACCCGCGAAAGTTCCCTTTGGCCTGGGGAAGGCAGTAAGGGCGAACCTCAGTTGCCCAATGGGGCAGTGCTCAGGTAAACCCTCGATGGGAGGGGAGCACCCTATGCAGTAGCCGCAGCTAACTGTCTAATAATACTGCCCTGAAGCTGATATACGTACCAAGGAAAGGTAGTGTATCGAGACCGGGTTCCACTCCCGAGACACGGGAGGGACACCTGATCTCTCCAAGGAAGACGAACTCTAGCAAAAACCCTTTCCGCAGAAAGGGGAGCATCGTCGCACACTCCCAGGAAGAGATACGGGGATCAGAAATGACGGGGAGCCACCTCTACAAGACTGCACAGAAAGCAGTCACATCCCCAGCCCTCAGGCTGTTCTGTGGGTAACCTCTCAAGGGGCATAAGCCCTTCTCACCCCACACAGACCTATGCTTACCTCCTCGATGGAAAGCACGGGCCCTGCTCTACCAAGACCCGCAGAGCCTTGGGACCAAGGGCCAAGAATGCTTAGCTGAAGGCTCCTCGGAGCACTCAGAGGGTTTCCACAGAAACAGCTCTGACTTGAGAAACAGTGAAATAGCGTGACCAAGCCCACTCCTCGGAGGGGCGACCGCTAGATCACCAGATGGCATAGGTAGGAGGTCTGTGTGAAGGGCGGAAACCCCGCAACCGAAGCCCCTCAGGGCAGGATGAAGACAGAGGGTCTCAACCCGGTGGTCAATGTGTCTATCCAAAATGTCCAGGAGCTCCCTGTGAAAAGAGATTCTGAAGAGCTTACCCAGACGTAGGACCGAAGTCCTAGTTTTTCTCAGTGCTGTAAAGGGAACCTGAAAGCTTCCTATTCGAAAACGGGAGGCAGACCCAGGCAAGCAGCCCATAACCATGATTGAAGATCAGAGGGGGGTGCTCGAAGAGGACCTACCAAGGAAGGCACAAAAACAGGACCCAATTGTATACAGCATGGTAGACACATTAAACATGAGTCGTACTCACCCCACCATGGTTCCTGCGCATAACTCCAGAAGACTCAGAAAATCCTTCTGAGAAACCATCTAGACCATTACTATGACCTGTCGGGGGAGATTAAGAAGAGACCAGGTTATAGGGGAGTACAGCAAATCATAAAAAATGGGCTGTCTACCCTGCTTTCATTTTTCGTAGGGGAAGACAGCACTCACCTGATTACCTCAAAGAGATCGCTTATTAGAAACCCTAAAAAGGGGAGCGACCACTGAGCTAGAAATATGATTCATAGTTAGACATGAAAAATGGATCGAACTCACCCATCCATGGTTCCCGTTTCGATCAAACTGTGAGAGGAGGCCGAAAGGCCGAGCCAGACCATCAGTAAAGGTTGCTTTTTAACAAAAAAGCCAACCTAAAACATCATAGGTCCGGCAGGGGTGCGCAGGAAAAGTACCACCAAACCTCAGTCAGGTGGAGAGACTAATATGAAGGGGGAATTAAGAGGAGGGAGACAGGAGCCCCCAAAGGAAGATAAGCAGAAGCTATCTTCTACTCTGACCCCGGCGAGCACGCTGTCTCGTCTGGATCACTTCCCTCAGGTCCTGTCTACCTCCTCTAGACCCACGCTTCCTCCCGGAACCACCCGCAGGTGGGGGAGGGGCGCGAGTGGCCACACTAGTCTTCTGGGCCTGTCTTCGTCCCTCAGAACGAGACGGGCCAGGACCCCCATACTGTTCGGGCTCAGATCTGGACCTTCGTGGAATGAAGGTTTTGAAGGCCGCTGAGCGCGCCCTCGCCTCCCTGAACTTCTCAACCACCGTCTCAACGGAGGTACCAAAAAGTTCGGAAGGCGAGACTGGTGCGTCGAGAAGAAAGCCCCTCTCTTTCTTCCCGAGGTCAGCCAAGTTCACCCACAGATGTCTCTCCGTAACCACCATGGCCCCCATAGACCTGCCCATGGCAGTGGCGGCCTGCTTGGTGGCACGGAGAGCGAGATCCGTGGTGCGGCGCAGCTCAGCAACTTCGTCCGGGGAAAGACCCTGACCCTTATCCAGATCTTTCAGCAAGTCAGCCTGGTAGGCTTGAAGCACCGCCATAGTGTGCAACGCACCCACAGCCTGACCTGCTGCTGCATACGCCCTGCCATTCAAACGAGATGTTACTTGAAGGGGAATGGATGGCAGGGAGGGAGTCTTCAGGGAAGATGCCTTACCTACAGAGAGATAGCTGGCCAGCGTCTCTTCTACAGGTGGCATCCTCTGATAGCCGTGCTCACGCATCCCCTCAATATTCGCATAATTAGAGTGCGGAAAATTATGGATGCGTGAGGAAAACGGCCTCTTCCATACCTTCTCGATCTCCGTATGCAGATCGGGAAGGAATGGAAGACTCACCTGGGCCGGGAGGTTATGATCAGAAAGATAGCGCTCATCGAGACGACCCCGAGGCGCCACCTCTCTGGCTCGCTTCCACGGCAAGTCAAGCCTTACCGTGGCGCGATCCATAACCTCCAACAGCTCCTCGTATGCAGGGCAGGAGATTAGAAAGGGTTCAGCCTCAGCTTCCTCATCTTCCAACATCTCCTGCTCTTCTTGGGAAGGACCCAACAGAGCACTAGCTGCTGGATCGGATGATGTAAGAGAAACAACATCATCGTCAGCCAGCAGCTCGTCCTCGCCCGCGACTGACGCGCGTGAAAGGGAAAGTCCCTTTTTTAGCTCGTCAGCGAGGTCCACCTGGGATCCCCACGAGCTCATTTTTCTCCGTGCCTCAGCAGCGGAGGGTCCTGAGCCACGGGGAACAGGTGGCTGTCCCTCTTCCCTCGAGAAGAGAGACAGACGAGAACGGAGCTTTCTCATGGGAAAAAGCTCACAGTGCACGCAGACTGCCCCCTCGAGGACGTCGCGTGCATGCTCCTCGCCCAAACAAAAGACGCAAAGATCGTGCGTGTCATCGGGTGTCAAATAACGAGGACACGGATCCACGCACTTTCTAAACGCCTTACTAGTGCTAGCCATATTTTTCCAAAGAAAAGGGGTCTCTTACCGTTTTGCTACACACTCCAGACAAAGAGTCAATGAAGACGAAGAAGAGGCCGTCCTGCTCTACCGGTGTCCTTTTATACTGTGGTCGCACCGGTAGTGACGCGCCGGCAGCGACGAGTCGCGCCGGCAGTGACGTCATAGGCTGTCGCCGGCCAACTTTGTTGTTGTTTTGTATATATACTTCAGACACGGGTCACGCTGACGGCGTTCCCCCTAGCGCCCCCTAGAGGACGCAGTTCGAGTTCCTCGAAAGGGAACTATAATAGTATATCTCTGGTTGTGATGTTGATAAATTATTTTTAGTTTTTGTCCATATTGCTTTAATGTGATCTTTCATCTCCCAAAAAAAACTTTATATTTTCATAATATAAAATACACTTTAAAGGAACACTCCACTTTTTTTGAAAATAGGTTCATTTTCCAACTCCCCTAGAGTTAAACAGGTCTGGCGATAGCACTTTTAGCATAGTTTAGCATAGATCATTGAATCTGATTAGACTGTTAGCATCTCGCTCAAAAATGACCAGAGTTTCGATATTTTTCCTATTTAAAACTTGACTCTTCTGTAGTTACAGCGTGTACTACAACTGATGGAAAACGAAAAGTTGTGATTTTCTAGGTTGATATGGCTAGGAACTATACTCTCATTCCGGCGTAATAATCAAGGAAGTTTGCTGCCGTACCATGGGTGCAGCAGGCGCAATGATATTACGCAGCGCCTGAAAATAGTCTCCCTGTGCAAGCAGGTGGTCATGTTGGTTGTGTTGACGGAAGTTAGCCTATTTTCAGGTGCTGCGTAATATCATTGCACCTGCTGTACCCATGGTACGGCAGCGAAGTTCCTTGATTATTATGCCGGAATGAGAGTATAGTTCCTAGTAGGGGTGTGCGATATTAAGATTTTTGATTGTGGACGATATAAATGTCTCCACGATCTGCTTTTTGAGAAATATCGCAGTATCGTGGTATTCTATTAGCTGCGGTTCTGGCGCCTCCGTCTCATCATACTGTACAACTCGACATACATTCACTTCAGTGTTAACTCAGCCGTAGAATTACACTCACGGGACACTGCACTTATTCACAATCACAAAAGTACATTATTTGCTTTAAAGCCTTGCCGGTTAAACATTTCATTTGTGTGCTGTTCCGACATGTGCTTTTCTGCTGTGCGTACACCTGAAATGCGCGCACATTAAAATCCTGCCAAATAGCTAATTACTGAACTAAGTCATGTATCGTGTCTAATTACGCTAATATTGTCAAAACACACAAGGTTTACATATAAAAACAGTTTATAGAAGCTTATGTCTAAAGTGAAAGTAAACAATTGAGAGAAAAATGGTTGCCTGCCTGTATATTAGATGTGCAGGTCTTAAAGGGGCAGTACTAAACATGCTGGCGCATGTAATCAAAGGGATAGTTCATGAAAAAATTATATTTTTGTCATTATTTACTCACTTACATGTTGTCCCAAACCTGTATTACTTTCTTTCTTGTGCTAAACACAAAATAAGCTATTTTGAAGAATGTGGGTAACCAAACAGTAGCTGGTCCCCACTGATTTTAATAATAGAAATGATCAAATAGACAACGTTCAACAGTAAAAGAAACTCATTCAGGTTTAAAACAACCTGAGATTGAGTAAATGATAAACAGTATGAAATATAAATAAAACACTATGACAGAATTGACAGACAGATGACAGAATTGTTATTTTTGGGTGAACTATTCTTTTAATTGTTATTAAAACAAAACACAAAGAGAAAAAATCACTCACTGCTCTTGACTGAAGAACTTTAATACAGTTGCTTTAATAAGAATCAGTGTACAATTGATGTGTATATATAGTGTGTAAGTATATAGTGTTTCACTATTTATATTTGTTAATTCAATTTCTTGAATGCTACTGCTAAATACACCTACTTTACCTATTTTTTTTTAATGGATAAATAAAGATTAAAAATAAAGATTTATATCTTTGCTCACTTTGGCCTAAATATCTGCTGTTCTTTTTTATTTTATACTTTGTCACCTTGAAAGTCTTTGTTTTTAAAATAGGGAAATTAGTTTGGCTATACTTCTCAGACAATTTGCAAAATAGTAAAACCGACTTGACAAAGAATCATGATAAAATCGTGAATTGTGATATGATATTTTTGCCATTTCGCCCACCCGTAGTTCCTAGCCATATCACTCTAGAAAATCGCAACTTTTCATTTTCCGTCAGTCTTTGTACACGATGTAACTACAGAAGAGTCAGGTTTTAAATAGAAAAAAAAAATATAGAAACTCTTTGGTCATTTTTGAGTGAGATAACAATCTAATCTGATTCAATGATCTATGCTAAGCTACGCTAAAAGTGCTACCGCCAGACCCGGTGATCGGCTGAATGGATTCAAAAATGGTAAAATTCATCTGTTTAACTCAAGGGGAGTTGGAAAATGAACCTATTTCCCCAAAAAAGTGGAGTGTTCTTTTAATTCTTTAGTTTTAGAGGTAAAATATGACCTGAATATGTTCTTGACTGAATCTGCGTTATTCACCTACATAGGACACAGATATCTTTTTTTAAAAAAGCACAAAATCCTGTTTGCAGTGATAAAAGCCCATTATATTCTGTAATTCTGCCAAATCTTCTTTTGGCTGTTGTAGAAGATCAATAATATCAGAATGGATGGAGCTCTTTGAGAACATGAGCAATCATGTTATCTGATTAATAGCACTGAGCTCTAAGACACCTCTGGGAGCCGTTGTGTGTGTGTATCTGTATGTGTGTGTGTGTTTGTGTGTGTGTGTGTGTGTGTGTATGTGTGTGAGAGAGAGTTTTGAAGCACTCTCGATCTCTTTATATTGATCTGGATTCTCCATTCTCCTCTCCATACTGTGCCTCTTCTCTGCTGGAGCTCTCGGATAAGATTGATTTCAGCTTTTTCAAAACTAGTAGATGCTCCTTCAGTCTATTTCTTTCAAATAGCCCTTGAATAATCTTGACAGGTGGATGTTTTTAGCTCAGTTTAGAGCCAGAGAACAAATAACCACTATAAAACCAACAGAGATTGCGATTTCCTTTACCATTATCTTCATTTTCACATGGGACAGGCTGGGTTTAGTTCAGGACAATGTCATTTGACATCTGAACAGGACGGTGGCTGGTAATGAGTCGTGTTTAAGGTCATATTGAGCTTCTGCTCACATTATTATAGGCAGGTTCTTGCTATTTCGGGTCTGTGCTGTGGGACGCTACATGACAGGAGATTCGTTACACAGATATTCGAGGCTTGTGTCCTGGATTTGAGCTAATCCTAAATGGGTTCGGTCCTTAAACATGGGTTGCTTTTAGTGTGGCGTGTTTTAGGTTGACTTTGTTACTTGGTTTATTGTCATGTTTGCGTGAGTGCCTGTTTTCAGGCTCTACTGCTGAGTTTTTTCTGCTGCATTAAGGAACTGCATTGACCCAGTTTTCTAGCATGACAGTAGTGAGAAAAGTGGAGCGATGCTTCACAGCTCCCTGCTTTCATCCAGGTGTGTGTGTGTGTTATTTTTACTCTCTTGTTCTGCTGTGCTGTCAGTCAGAGCTCTGTGCTGCTGTGAGTGTGTTCAGTCTGGCAGCAAGTTGTGTCAATCAAAGCTCAATGGCCTTCACAGCCGCACACACACACATGCAGAAACCCGAAGGGCCGCGGTTACCCCCGTTTCTGATCCCCCTCGAAGGGGCTTTTGGGACTTTGAGAGCTGAACTGTCAAAGCAGATGTGAGCCTGACCCGAGCGAACACACCCGACTCTCTGATGTGCTTTGAAAGAACGCGTGTCAGCTTTTTCTGACTGCAGACCAGTCAATCGCTGTCCCGTTTGGGAATGCACTGGATGACAAATAAAGGAAACATTTCCATCAGATTGAAACTGAATCCAAACATCTTCTCCCAGAATGCTTTAAAAACACGTCCAGAGCAAAACAAAGAATTCTGATGAACCAGACTTGTCAAGAACCAGGGTTATTATAATTAATAAAAAAAACTTTTTTTTAGAAATATAAATGAGAAAAAAAAAAAAAAAAAAAAAAAAAAAAAAATATATATATATATATATATATATATATATCAATGTATCAATAATAATAATAATATATATATATATATATATATATATATATATGTGTGTGTGTGTATTATTATTGTTATTTATTTATTTATTTATTTATTTTTGCAAAAACAGATATCTTGATTTTTAACAATTTTCAAAAATCATGTTTTTTCATTGTCCATTCCAGTTAATCTCAATCAATCTGCTGTTGGGTTCTTTTGATTAAGTAAAAATAACTTTAAAAAAATATAGCTAACACAATAAAACACAATAAAAACATAACAAAAAATGAAAACATGAATAAAATGTAACATGAATAAAAACCAGTTGTACTAAACTGGCTAAATTAACTAAAACTGAAATAAATAAACTAGACATATTTAAAAACACTAATAAAAAAAATAAAATAAAATTACTGAAACTTTAACTAAAATTACTAAATCGCTTGTACTAAACTTGTTAAAATAACTAAAACTGAAATTAATAAACTATACATATTTAAAACAAACAAAAAATACTAATAAAAATGATTAATAAAAATAAAAATAAAATAAGATCACCGGAATTTTAACTAAAATTAAAATGGAAGAAAATTCCGAATAATAATAATAAGCTATAATGCACACATGCCCAGGCAATAATTTAATCTCAACATCAAATGAACAAAATGCACACTTATATTTAGAGACAAAGACTGTTTTGGGAACTGTTACAATGGTGACATTTATTTTTTCATAAAAATGAGCATGAATCAGAAATCAAATTTTTGAAAGAAAAAATGTGGAAAAAAAAACGTTGTACTGAATTTGTTTTCATAATGTAATAATGCTTATTTTATTAAAAAATAATAAATGTCTCATCACTGGCTGTTTTTTGTTTTATTAATATATCTATTAATTATGTGTATTAATTTTACTTACTAATTTATTTCTTCGCATTATAGTAATTACAATTTAGGAGGAGATGTCATGAATATTTTTTTCACAATGCAAAAAGGTAATCATAACCATTCTAAAAAAAGGCCTTGTTTTCTCTATGCAAAATATTGCGGTTGTTCTGAGTCTCGTTTACATATTTGGTGCAGTTGCCGTTATGATCCAATTATGACATTATGATGCATTGATGCATATGTGCTGCTATGTGTATTATATCATATTAATACCACAGTGCACCCACACGCACTTATTATTCATTGTAAGCTCATCTCGTTATTGTAAAATTCACACAGCCTAATACTTTTCAGAAAAGAATTATTTATTTATTTACGTGCCACATCAGAATGCAGCAGTGTGAATATTAACGACTCCTCTCTGGCTCTGTCTGCCTCTCTCTTTTCTGTCATCCAGGCAGCTGAAATGTCTGACATGATGTTTTTGTTTAGTTGAAAACATCACATTTGATGGGTTGAAATGCTTTGATCAGCATGAGGGAATGAAATGGCATTGAGCTTATGTGTGTGTGTGTGTGTGTGTGTGTGTGTGTGTCTGGCCAAATTCGGTTGTCACTCGGTTATCTTCTGAGTGTTTAATCTCATTCTGTACACACAGAGTTCACTTACTGGAATGACAACCATTTTGTGAACATTTCAGGTGATGATGTGGAGTGTGTACTGAAAATAAACTATGTTTCTGCCATGAGATAAAAAAATAAAGGTAATTGTGACTTTTTATCTCACAGTTTTTTCTTGCAGTTCTCAGGTACAAAGAATTGCAAGACACTTCTGAATTGTAGGATACTAAATCAGAATTGTGCAATTAAAAAGTTATTTTTTATTCAGTGGTGGAAACGAATAAAAGAGAGAGAGAGAGCATTGCAAGACAAAATCAGAATTCTGAGTAAAATTTTAAAATTCTAGAAAATTTCTGAAAAATACTGAAAAACTCAAAATTCTGAATCTAGAATTATAGGTAACTCTAAATTAACTTTATTTTTTTATTCTGTGGCAGAAACAGACAAATAACAACAACAAAAAATTGTAAGATTTTAAACTCAGAATTCTGAGAAAAATATTAGAATTGCAAGAATAAAAAAAAAACATGCATTAAAAAGTAAACATGCAATTGCAAGAAAAAATGTAGAATTGCACAAGAAAAAAATTAGCTGCCTTTTTATTTCATGGTTGAAACAAATAAATAAAATTGTGAAAGGTAAACTCTGAATTGCGAGATGTAAACTCAGAATTCTCATAAAAAAAGACAGGATTGAAAGAAAAAGTCAGAATTGTAAATTACAAATTGGAATTGCGAGATATAAAAAAAAGAATTGCAAGAAAAAAGTCAGATTTGTGAGATATAAACTTGCAATTCTAAGAAAAGTTGACAGAATTGTGATAACTTGTAAGAAAAAATAGTGAGAAAAAATCTGAATTTTAGAGAGAGATTTTTTTTGAGAATTTTTCTGAGATAATTTTTTTTTTTTTAATCTTTTTTTATTCCATGGTGGAGACATTAAAAAAATGAATATGAGATATAAACAAACGTGCTACTGAAAGTAAAATCTAAAAATAATGATTACGAGATTTAAAAACAGAATTGTACACTGTTTTTTTTTTTTTTTTTTTTTTGTAGGGCTGTCAACGATTAATCGCGATTAATCGCATACAAAATAAAAGTTTTGCCTAATAAATGTGTGTGTACTGTGTGTAATTATTATGTATATATAAATACACACAAATTAATGTATATATTTAAGAGAAATATGTTATCTGTGTAAAAAATATTTGTATTTCTATATAATATAAATAATATAAAAATTACAATAAATACATATACTTGTAAATATTTCTTATATATGTACCTGAATGTGTTTGTATTTATATATACATAATAATTGCACACAGTACACACACGTTTATTAGGCAAACTCAAACTTTTATTTTGTATGCGATTAATCGCGATTAATCGTTGACAGCCCTAGTTCTTTGTCACTTTTGAATCTTTGAGGTTTTTTTGTTTGTTTTTTTGTCCAGGATGTGGAGAAGGTCACATTTATCCTCCATAGCATCTTCACGTATCCCAATGATAATGATGCTTTTTCCATATGCATCATTATTTGCTAGTATTGCTGTTTATTTAAGCACTAAATAGCTGTTTGGCTGTTGATGTCAGCCTAAAGAAAATGAAGCAAAATTGTATTTTGGTAAAAGGTCATGATGGTGTGCATCTTCAGAATAATGTGCATTAATAAATCATTCACAAAACATGATCTTGATTGTATTAAGAATGCAAGTTGAGGCAATTCTGATTTCATGTTGACTTCAGTGTGGAGGCAGTGAATGTGAACACAGACAAAGCCTGTTATCGGATCCGTCCATCCTCTCGTGGGAGGTGGTGTGCAGCTTCTGAATCTGTCGTCTGTTCAGAGCATGCCCTGCATTTCCAGTCTGCATCATTATTTGTCATTTTACTGGGTCAGGGGGATTCATGGAACGACACCTGAGATCTGACTGACGTTATAAAAGCAATAAACAGAAACCACATCTAATAATGCCTTAATGTTATTTTTCATGTGCTGTGACTGAAAACAGTTCTCTTTGTAAGCTACAGTGAGAAGCTTGTGTTTAAATGAACATTCAATGTTTCCAACATGAGCGAGATACTATTGTAGTAGTCACAAATGCTCTCTAGAGCTTGACTTATGAACCTGATCTGTCCACTTAATTATATTCGTGGAAGGGGCGTGTCTTATGATGTGGCTGTGAAGGGGGTGTGTCCATGATGGATCAGCTGACCTTTTGTGTTTGTCACTCTCATTTGCTTTATTCCTAAACTCTGACCTTTACAGAAGCCTTCAGTATCCTTTCTAGACAGCAACACCCTGACCTGCACACACACACATTTATATCGAACGATGAATAACATTGGGAAAACAGGATCAGCGACAGATCTTGTGCTCTGAAAAATGTGTCCTGTCTCTGACCGTCCTTGGATATTAATTCTGGTCAGACGCAGACCGTCTCGCTGACTTTTGTGTCAAGGTCTCGCAGCAGCTGCCGTGTCCTTGGGTGTGTTTGAAACACTTTACAACAGGCTGCTGTTTTTGCAGTGTGTATTCCTGACATGTTCAGATAACCTACGTTGCCACTTATGAAATTACAATCAATATGGTATGTGGGACTTGTATCAGTGTAACTTCTGACTGTTTACTGAATAATGCGGAATGTCACGGAATTTGTCAAAGTTTGAATTAATTAATCAAAAGTAGTTCATTACACTTAAATCAAACCGCAATATGGACTAGTATCTGTTAATATTATGCAGCAAAAATACCATTTAAATGTGAATCCTGCATGTTCTGCGTGTCTCTGTTTTAATGAATGGAGCAGACAAGATGTTTTGTTTACTACACATGTGGTGATTTCAGCATTTGACCGTTTCGTTGTAGGAAAACTAGCGTCATATCATATACACACAGAAATGTAAAGGTAGATACGACAACCCGTCAAAAAAAAAAGACATTGACATTGTGCCTGAAATATATTACTACTATTACTACTACTAAAATGAAACGAACGTTATTTTTAAGGGTATAATCACACAACATTTCTTCCATGTTTTAATTTTAATAGTAAAATGAATCTTTTATGCCTTCATTTGATAACCAGAACATTTTAAATACACAACACAATTTCTGAGGGGAAAAAAAAACTTTCATAAGGCTATTTTAAGAATAAATTTAAATAAATTAATTATGCATTCAAATAATTAGACATGCTAAAACACAGAATTTGATAACAAAAAAAAAAATGTTGAGAAAAAATAAAACATTTCTTGGACCCCTAAACATGTCATTTTTGTTAAACCTTTATTAAATTGATGTGAAATTGTATAAGTTTCATGATTTTAATTAATTAGACATACTCTTTGATTAATAAAATTTAATTTAACATTAAAAAGGAGTTGAGAAGAATTCAAACGGAAAAAAAACGGAATCCAGAAAAATTAAAATGGAAAAAACAGATTTTTGGGAAAAAAATAAAACCGATTTCATAGATCTATCTTATGCTCACCAAGGCTGTGTTCATTTGATTAAAAATACAGTAAAAAAATGTAATATTGTGAAATATTATTGCGATGTAAAACAATGTTTTTCTATGTTAATATACATTTCAAATTTTGTTTATATCTGTAATTAAAGTTTAATTTTTAGAATCAATACTCCAGTCTCCAGTGTCACATGATCCTTCAAAAATCATTTTAATATGCTGATTTATTATCAGTGCTGGAAACAGTTGTGCTGCTTAATATTTTTTTTAGAATCAGTGATACATTTTTTTTTTTTTTTTCAGGATTCTTTGATCAATAAAAAGCTAAAAAGAACAGCCTTTATTTAAAATAGAAAGGTTTTTTTAACAATATACACTACTGTCCAAAAGTTTGGGGTCAGTACATTTTTATTCTTTCTTTTTTTTTTTTTTTAACTTTTATTCAACAAGCATGTGTTAAATTAATAAAAAGTAATTGCATAGATTTACATTGTTACAAAAGATTTATATTTTGAATAAATGCTGTTCTTTTTAACGTGTTATTTATCAAAGAATCCTGAAAAAAGGATCACAGGTTCCAAAAAAATATTTGGCAGCACAACTGTTTCCAACAATGATAATTCTAATAATAAATCAGCATATTAGAATGATTTCTGAAGGATTGTGTGACACTTAAGACTGGAGTAACAGCTGATGAAAATTCAGCTTTGCATCACAGGAATAAATTAGATTTTAAAGTATATTAAAATAAAAAACATTATTTTATATTGTAATAACATTTTGCAATATTGATGTTTTTTTCTGTATTTTTTTAATCAAATAAATGCAGCCTTGATAAGCATAAGATTCTTCGTTAAAAAAATTACAAGTCTAACCGATCCCAAACTTTTTGAGTGTGTGTGTGTGTGTGTGTAGCATTTTAAACATACAATACAAATAGTTTCAAATAAGCAGGAAAATGTTGTTAATCTTGGAAAATTATTAAATGAATTATGAATCAAATTCAATTTCAGCTATAAATCTGCACTTCAGAAGACAATAGTGTCATTATTCAGCTCAATTTAATATGTTAAATCATTTAATAAGAGTCCCAGTGCTGCAAAGTTGATAATTTATGAAACTAATTCAACTATAAAGTCATTATTCTTTATTCAGCTCAAGTCAGTTCAGTGTTGAATCAATTCAGTTTAATAACAGTGTAATTTGTGCACATTTTAAATAAAAAATGTTTTATGGTACTTATAGATAATTTATGATTATAGTGTGTAATGATAATTTGTTTTTTTTTAAATTAATTTCTAATTATTTTAATTCATAAATTATGGTATTGATTTGCAGAATGTTTAATATTATATATATGTATTACTATAATAAAGTACCATTTATAATAACATAAAATAGTGCTTTTGCAGTGCCCTAAATGTGATATTCAATTTACAATGTAACAAATGACACCAGCAGTGTTTAAAATCTCCTTCTTGATTATTAATTAAACGTCTTGCCAAAAATAAGCCATTTTTTACAAAAAAAAAAAAAAAGGGATCTAAAATGCAAAATAACCAAATGACACGACTTTGAAGTCTGATGACTTTTTTATATATACAAATCATAAGATGTATGTAGTATATACTGCACAAGTATGTAGTGTATGTAGTGTCTTAATTTATCATCATCAGATGTCATTGGTCAGCTCCCTTGTGGCTAATTAAAGCTGATTGGTGGGTGATGCGGTGAAAGTTGACGAGGACTTGCATTGATCCGATCTGTTATGGCTGCAGTGAGATCATGTGATGGGTTTAGAAATCCAGAGCAGAGCAGATCAGATCTTTTGTTTTCCTTCGCCATTTTAATGCGTTTCATAGCTTGTGTCTATTGGTTGGCACAGTGCCGGCTCTCTTTCTCTCTGTTGGCAGTGATTATTAATCAGAGGTGTGTGCTTGTGCAGCCTGTTGGGTACGATTAAGTGGTTAAACATTTTACTCATTTGTA
The DNA here is from genome assembly GCA_036247105.1 of Cirrhinus mrigala. NCBI lineage: Eukaryota > Metazoa > Chordata > Actinopteri > Cypriniformes > Cyprinidae > Cirrhinus > Cirrhinus mrigala. The sequence continues at coordinate 44,719,211 of CM070011.1, forward strand.
AAGTTATTCACACTGACCCCATTTAGGTTTAACCCTGTAAATCCAACTGTATCATATTTGATACACAAATAGCTTTACATGATTCTCCATGACCCATTTTTTAGAAAAATCTGTGATCATCAGGATCTTCTGAGGAACTTTTTTTCTAGAAGCTTTACTTTCACTGTTCCTCAGTAGAGAAATGATCTTCCCAAACCTACAAAACATCTCACATCTTTTGAGAAATCTTACTAAAACATGTTATTGGAGATATAGAGTGACCACTGTTATCAATATCATTTGTTCCTATTATATATGTGAGTATCTGCTATAATGTTTACATTACAAGCATTAGAATTTCATCTTATATATCATATATTGCATCATAGATTGCATGTTTGCTCAGTTTTACAGCTTTATAGGGTTAATTTACTTACATGTGTGAAGTGACGGCAAACCCACACTGATCATATGTAACGGTTCATTATAGCGACACATTACAGTGTTTTAGCAAATTTCCAGAGGTGTTTTTAACAGAAGAATACTGTATATGTGAAAACACCTCATGCCTTTGTCTCGTTCTGTCTCTTACTCTCTGATTTGGCTCATTAGCGGCTCGTTTAACCCCTCATCAGTCCAGACTGTGCTTCTGGGACTCCCACAATACATTAGTATTCTGTAAACATTGCTCACACTGGCACTCAGACAGACACACATCTGTATTGGCTGCATTCAGTGTGTTCGCGCTCGTCCCACTGGGATGTTTGGTGACATTTCATTCTCAGACACATGCAGGTAATCACCAATAATCAACTTCTCAAGGGGAATTTCACCAGGCAGAAACACTGGAGGATGCAGATGGCCACTGATTAGGTTGGGATCATTTGTGATGGCTCAATTTACTGCCTTTGGTCAGATTTTTTGTGTGTTTTTTTTTATTTATATTTTTGTCCTCAAAGTTGTTGGATACCTGAAAAACATTTCCATTATTTTTGTTCTGTTGCTTGTATTTTGTGACTTTTATTTACTTTGTTTACTTAAACAATTACTTAAAAAGCTTTAAAATAATTATTTTACAAAATTGTTTTGTTTTAATTCATATATATTTGCTGAATATATATTTGTTTGTGTTTATTTATTTGCAACATGTGGCCAACAGAGTTTGATGTTTTTGTAATGTAATTTGTAATGTCATTTATTTATTTATTTTTTTGTTGTTTTTTTTCTTAACATTTTGAGATGCATCAAGATGTACTTATTTATATTTTAGAATTTATTTTTTTGTTTCTAATTGTTTTTTTTTTTTTTTGATCTGTTGCTTTTTTGAAATTATGTTTTATTTATTTACTTGGTTTTACTTGAATAATAACTTGAAAAACTTAAAGCAATATTTGCTTACAAGAGTACTTTGGTTTATATATATTTATATATATATATATATATATATATATATATATATATTATATATATATATATATATATATATATATAAACTACCACTCAAAAGTTTGGGATCCGTAAGACTCATATGCTCATCAAGGGTACATTTATTTGATCAAAAATTACAGAAAAAAAACAGTAACATTCCAAATGTTATTACAATATAAAATAATGGTTTTTATTTTAATATACTTTAAAATATAATTTATTCCTGTGATGCAAAGCTGCTTTTCGTCAGCCGTTACTCCAGTCTTATATATAATATAATATAATATAACAATCTAATAACAAATCAGAATATTAGAATGATTTTTGAAGGATCTTGTGACACTGAAGACTGGAGTAATGATTCTGAAAATTCAGCTTTAATTACAGATATAAATTACATTGTAATGTATATTAATATAGAAAAACATTGTTTTACATTGTAATAATATTTCACAGTATTACATTTATTTATATATATACATATATATATGTGTGTGTGTGTGTGTGTGTGTGTGTGTGTGTTAAAATGTTAAGTAGCATAGGTTTTTACAAATGAAATGTTACGCTTGTGATAATATTGGTGCTGAGTTGGAGACACTGGTTAGAAGCACATAAATTCACTACTGACATGATGAAAGAGCCATTGTGAGTTGCACCATGAAATTCATTTGAATTGAACAGATGAATTAATATAGTGCTCTCTGATGTACTGCAGCTGAAGAACACATGTCTGTCTGCTGGGAAATGGAAATCACTTTCCCTTGTGTGTGTAATTAAAACTGGCAGTGGAATTTGAAGGCCTCTAGGCTTTTCTCTGTCTCTGTCTTTGTCTCTCTGCTCTGGTGATGATGAGGGACAGTCCTTTACACTGAGTCTGGTTTGTTCTTTCACTACTGTGAAAGCATCTACAAAGATGGATCTTTATTTAGCCATGCACATACAACATCGCTTTACTCTAAGTGGAAAATGACCTAAATCTCCAACAGTTTGCTAAATGTGAAAGTTTAGACATTATCCTTTCTCCGGCAACTATTGGCATTTATTAGTCTGTTTTTATTGCATCACTGATGTGCTTAATTGCAAGAGTTTATTAAATAATCAAATCACAGTTGCATCCATCAATCCCTCAGAAATGTTAGACAGGTTGACCAGCAAACCTCTTCAGCATTATGGATGTAAATGCATTAGCAGTTGTCATTTGACCGTGATGGAGCGGACAGCATGTTTTGACAGCTCTGTTGGTGTTAGAGACACGAGGTCAGCTGATCCGCTGAGAGCTGATGACACCCCGCTGTGTTGATTGAGCTATTTATGCGATTTTATTTTTTTATGGTTCATTTGGGGTCTGCTGCATAAGCATAATGCACTGAATGTGTGTCTGCACATATTGAGGACCCATCTGTCTGTGGGAATCCCTAACTGTAAGAACTAGGTCTTCTAGTAGAAGGTTGGCACTTGATGTATTTGTTTATAATAATGTTTTAATGGAGTGGAACAGTGTCCGCCCACTTTTCAGTGAAGGTGGCTCTAGAAGTGTTTCTCTCAACAATTTGTTCCCCCTAGGTATACGTCTTTGTTAAAGAGTTATAAGCCACAAACTTTGATTTGAAACAAAGAAGTATTTGAAAAAGACAAAAAGTTGAAATAATGCAAACTGATAGCTTCAACAAAAGCATATACCATTGGTTAACAACCTAGGAGTTTACAGTAGGTCTGTTTTTGAAGATTTTTGTAAGTTAAATATCAATTCCTCTATAAAGCATTTTACCGTTTCTTTTCAGAAGAACTATCGTCATATCATATACACACAGAACCCGTCAAAATAAAAATATATTACTATTGTTTAGTAGAATGTACCTAATAATACTAGTACTATTATTACTAAATTGTTAAAACTTTATTTTATTAAGGAATAATCACACAATATTTCTTTCATGTTTTAATTTTAATAGTAACTTTCTTTGCCAAAAAATAAAGTTTGTTTAATTTTCATTTGATTAAAAGAGAAATTACATTTATATTTTATGCCTTCATTTGATAACCAGAAAAATTTAAATATTGTAAAAAAAAAAAAAAAAAAAAAAACTTTAATAAATTAAGTTTGAGATACATTTTTTTATGCATTCAAATAGTTGGACATGCTTAAACGGAATTTGGTAAACAGAAGGTGAGATAAATAAATCAATTCATATGGCCTTAAACATCTAATTTTTGTTAAACATTTAAGAAATTTATGTTAAATTGTATCAGTTTTATCATTTTAATCAGACTTGCTTTTTGATTAATAAAATGTAATGTAACCATTAAAAAAAAAGAGTCCAGAAAGATTAAAATGGGGAAAAAAAAAAAAAACAGATTTTGGAAAAAAAAAAAACAATAAAAAAAAAACAGAATTTGGGGTTTCGTACTCTGTTGCTTAAAGGAGAACTCCACTTCCAAAACAAAGATTCACATATAATGTACTCACCCCATTGTCATCCAAGATGTTCATGTCTTTCTTTCTTCAGTTGTAAAGAAATTATGTTTTCTGAGGAAAACATTTCAGCATTTTTCTCATATAATGGACTGGTATGGTGCCCTGATTTTGAACTTCCAAAATACAGTTTAAATGTGGTTGTAAATGATCCCAGCCGAGAAGTTAAGTTTTTTTCATCCTATGGCAAAAACAAGCTTCCATAGTATAATGATTGATTATAATGTGCAGGGTATTTTAATGAACAGTATATTTCTTAACATGATTGCTTTCAATTCTCTTTATGGTATATTTCTGTGTGCATGGACTGTGTGTGTGTCAAAGCTTTAGGCCGCTTCCATAAATATCTTCCGTATCCTGCTGTGAAAGTCATATTAGCCTCTCAATGTGAGGCGATGTTGGGCGTGGAGTTTGTAGTGCTGTATGAAACACATGACGAGATTAGGGGCTTATGTGTGTTTGAAGCCGCCGGGGTCTGGGTCAGTTTGGGGATGATGGGATTAGACGACAAACACATCCCCCGTTCTTAAACAAGAAACTAGACCCAATTACTGACCTGCTGTGAAATACATGTAATAATCTGATGACTGCACCTTTTGCATGCTTGATTTCTAACGCAGGAGTCACAGCTGCACTCTGTAATTGTGTTGATGAAGCAGCAATTATTTATTATTACTATGCAGGTCTTGATTATAATGAAGTCTTATGATTATGATGTTTGCACATGTATATCAAACATCTGTGTAAAAGTGGATGTGTGTTTGAGGTAAATCCAAGAGGTTTTGGTGAGAAGAGCTAATCTTTGTCCTATCATTGCGGTCTGAGAAGAGATTTAGCAACAGAAAATTAATCTGAGAGCCATTTTTTAAATGTTTTTGAAAAGTCTCTTCTGCTCACCAAGGCGGTATTTATTTGATCAAAAATACAATAAATTAGTGTAATATTATTACAATTTAAAATAACTGTTTTCTATGTGAATATATTTTGAAATGTTATTTATTTCTGTGATGCAAAGCTGAATTTTTAGCATCGTTACTCCGGTCTTCAGTGTCACATGATCCTTCAAAAATCATTCTAATATGCTGATTTGCTGCTCAAAAAACATTTCTGATTATTATCAATGATAAAAACAGTTGTGCTGCTAACTATTGTTGTGGAAACTGTGGTATATTTTATTTTTCAGGATTTTTTGATGAATATAAGGTTCAAACGAAAAGCATTTATTTGAAACAGCATTCTTTTGTAACATTATAAATGTCTTTACTATCACTTTTGGTCAATTTAATGCATCACTGCTGAATAAAACTATCAATTTCATTAATAGTAATTTCTAGTGACCCCAAACGTTTGAACAGTAGTGTTTCCATCCAAATTTATATGCAAAAACATTAAAAAAACCAAACTAAAGCAAACAAACAGTGAATGAATTATTGTGTTTTGGTCAAATCTCCTGAGACAAATTTGCATGGTTTTTATCCAGTGATTAATTCTTTAAATGTGTTTTCATCATAGTTTATGCACACATCAGTTAACCTCAATCAAGGTATTTTTTTAATGCACATTTTGGATTAGTATGTGATTTGCATGTTTATGCAAAAAAAATATATATATATATTGTGGTTATGAACTGATAAAAGGTATATCTTGTATACTTTGAATGCAATGCAAGTCAGTTTGGATGGAAGTGTAATGTTGAATATATTCACTTGAGATGACTTGAAATGAACCAAACTCTGACATCAGCCGCACTTGACAACAGCAGTCTAGTGCACAGTTATATTAATTCAGGTACCACTCTTGGGTCGAATTGGGTGTAAAATCAACCTCTCCGTATGTATGCAGTTGTGTGCTAAAGTCAGCCTGTAAGTCACTCATTATTTAATCGGTGACCCTGGTATTTGCTTTACATTAGCATGCAATTACGAGCGGTATGTGGCAAGGGCAGGGCTAATAACGGCATTAAAGATCTGCTGTGCTTGCTGTTTTTGAATTATTCCTCACTGATGGGGTCATCCTTCATTATCATAACACAGACTACAACAAGGTCTTAAGGGCTCAGGGGGAAAAACTCATGAAATTGAAGCTCTTTTAGGCAGTGGTTTGAAGCTTTTCAATAGCCACACTAGTAGTTCCTGCTGTTTTCGTGTGTGTTTTATAAACAGGGTTCGTACAAGGTGCTTAAAGTGCATCTAGGACTTGATTTGCACTTTTTGAAATTTAAGGCCTGGAAAACCCTTGAAATAGCAATATTCCTGAAGAGGTACTTGAAAATGCTTGAAATATTGAAAGACAATGCATCTATGAAAAAAGTGTTTAATTTTTTTAATAAGCACATCTTTCCATGCAAAATTCATGCAGTTGAGCTAAACCAGTAGTAGTACTGACAGTGTCGTGTAAACGTGGTTGAAGACGCAAGAAGAGGAACAGATGAACCAAATCAATTAAGTGAGTCATTTAAGCTGGAACCGCTCCAATTGATTCAAACTTGTGACTTCTTTCCATTTCAAGTGATTCACTAGCAAAACCAGATTAAATTAAAAGAGCCATTCATTTTCGAATTTTAACGTCGCTTGTAATGATTTAAAAACCATTGCATCACAACATGTTTTGAAGCGATTCAATCGGATCGCTTATTCCGAATCATTTGATTCAGATCGGGACTTTGAAGCAGCTTCTTGAATCATCCGATCCTTTGGAGCATGGATCACAAACCATTTGATTTAAATCGGAACTTAGGAGGGTAGAGAGCGAATCATTAGATTCAGATCGGGACTTTATGCGGTTTCGTGAATCTTTTTTTTTTATTTGTTTACTTAAACAGTAGAAAACATCAAACCATAAGTGAGATCTCTGACTGAAGTCTTTGAAAATCCAAAAAGCCTTGATAAAAGCAATATTGCTCAAGAGGTACTTGAAAAATGCTTGAATTAATGAAAGACAATACATCTATGAAATAAGTGTTTAAATTTTTTTTCGCACCGAATTCACACAATTAAAAAAACAGTGTCGTGTAAACATGGGTGAAGTTGCAAGAAGAGGAACAGGTGAACCAAATCAATTGACTGAGTCATTTAAGCTGGAACCGCTCAGATTGATTCAAAGTCGTTACTTCTTTTCATTTCAAGCGATTCACTTAGCAAAACCAGATCAAATTAAAAGAATCATTCATTTTCGAATTTCAACATCGCTTGTAATGATTTAAAAACCATTGCATCTTAACATGATTCACTGTTTCGAAGCGCTCAAATCAAATCGCATATTGTGAATCATTTGATTCAGATCGGGACTTTGGAGAAGGTTCTTGAATCATTCCGCGAATTGAATGATTCGCAATCCTCGCTCCAAGTCCTATATTTCAAATAAATGCTGTTCTTTTTAACTTTCTTTTCATTAAAGAATCCTAAAAAACATGTATCATGCTGGGCAAGAGGAACAGATGAACCAAATCAACTGAGTCAGTCATTTAACCTGAACCACTCTGATTGATTCGAACTCGTGACTTCATTTCAAGCGATTCACTAGCAAAAACAGATTGCGTATCATTAGGTTCAAATTGGGACTTCGGAGCGCTTTCGCCAAATTTTTTTTTAATTTGTTTTCTTAAACAGTAGAAAACATCAAACCATAAATGAAATCTCTGATTGAAGTCCTTGAAAATCAAATCGGATTGCATATTGCAAATCATTTGATTCAGATCGGGACTTCTGAGCAGGTCTTGAATCATTCTGCGAATTGAATGATTCTCAATCCACGCTTCGAGTCCTGATCTGAAATGATAGTTTGCGGAGCATGGATTACAAATCATTTAATTTAAATCGTAACTTATGAGCGCAGTGTGAATCATTAGATTCAGATCGGGACTTCGGAATGGTTTTGCGAATCTTATTTGTTTTCTTAAACAGTAGAAAACATTGAACCATAAGTAGTGCTTGAAAAGTCCTTGAAAGTCCTGCAATTTTATTTGACAGTATCTGTACGAACCCTGTATAAAGAAGTTCATGCTTTTAATGGTCAAGGATGCATTGAATTGACCAAAAGTGACATCAAAGACACTTACAATGTTACAGTGATTAAAGACATCTACAATGTTGCAAATGATTTATATTTCAAATAAATGCTGTTTTTTTTTTTTTAACTTTCTATTCATTGAAGAATTCTAAAAAAAAAACGTGTATCACGGTTGCCAAAACAAATATATGAAGCAGGAGAACTGTTTTCAACATTGAAAATAATCAGAGATGTTGCTTTAGCAGCAAATAAGCATATTAGAATGATTTTTGAAGGATTATGTAATACTGAACACTGAAGTAGTGATGCTGAAAATTCAGCATTGATCACAGGAATAAATTACATTTTACAATATATTCACATTGAAAACAGTTGTTTAAAATTGTAATAATATTTCACAATTTTGCTGTTTTCACTGTGTTTTTGGTCAAATAAATGCAGCCTTGGTGAGCAGAAAAGGCTTCTTAACATCAAAAAACCCTACCAACCCCAAATGGTAGTGTACGATGGAGAATGCATGAGGGTCAAAGACGAAAAAAGCGTTTACGCATAAAAACAATATGTGTAATACTGCTTTAAATTGTTGTAGTTTTCCAAAAAAAAAAAAAATAAATAAAATAAGATGTTAATAATAATTTATAATAATAATATAATAATAATAATAATAATAATAATAATAAAAATAATAATAATAAAAATTTAATTGCATTTTTGTTTTTGTTTTTCTGAGCAAAAATTATGCCACTATCCTAGGTTTTGCCCATTTGTCAATAAGAATTTTTTACTTATATAAAACACAATAAAATTGAATATGCTCTCTTATTCTTTTATATATTTACATATTTATACATATTTATATATGCACAAGTCAGAATAAGCACGTTCTTTGAATTTTTACATAAATATTGTGTTACACTGAATGACAATGTAACATTATTTACCAAATTTTAACATTTTATTCTCCAAAAACTTATTTGAAACCTTAAAAGTAGACACTTTACTTACATTTCATGTGCTTTCTATGGACATAAAATCACTTTTGTAAATTTCTTTTGATGTGGACATCTTAACATCTTTGACCCATGAATAAAATAAAGAAAATTATTATTTTTCTTATTGATGAAGATCTGTTTTCCATGAGTCAACACCACCTACTCTTCTAAAATGTCAGGCATGAATTGATTTGCCATTTGGTTAATTTCTCCACCGAGCGTTTGGCTTTCTTAGGATTTATTACGGTTTCAGATGGATAAATTCTGTTTGATGCTGCTAGTCAATAACCAAAACACTTTGTTAGCACCAAAGAGACCTTTAGTCCCAAACGGCAGCTTATCATTGATGTGCTGCAGATGCTGAGATTCTCAGAAACTCATTTCCCTCGCAGAACAGAAGTGGCTGTGGGCTAATTCAATCAATAAATGTAAGCGGAGGAATCTGTCTTTCGTTTGGTGTTTTGTTCATTTTAGCCACATGCAAACTGCATATTTTTGAAATTGCACGAATGACTAAGTCAACTAAACACAATGCATGTGTACAAAAAACAGAAATTCACAACAAAACGCAGACTGAATGCCTGCAGGCTCTCATTGTGTTCTAAATTCAAGGGCAGAGATGAGTTTGACCTGCAGCAGAGGATTTCTGTGACTTATTATCAAAATCTTCAGGTATACAGTGGCAGTCGAGAAGTGTGTGTGTGTCAAAGCAGATAAAACGTGCACCTGGGGCCTTGTCCAGTTTACCCTCTTCAATGCAAACCGCCCGGAGCAGACAACAGTTGGAGGGCATGTGGATAAATGTAGGTGACAGATAGAAATGTTAGCGTGTGTGACTGTAAAATATGGATGAAACTGGATGGAGAAACCTGATGTGATTTTAGTGTTGCTGATGTCTGCATACTTGCCCATGAAACCCCCTTCACACACACACCAATCCGTCACCGTCAGGTATCCGCGACAAATCACGTGAGGGAAGCAAACGGCACTTAAGGGTCTCTCTTCATGACTTATATATGAGTTTGGGGGGTTGAGGCTCGAATTATCGCCCTCAGTGCTGCCCTAACCTCTGCCTCAATATTGCACGGGTTTCATTTTGTTTTTATCGCTCTTTTCCAGAACCTAGTGAGCTACATACGCAGCATTTTAAGGCAACATATGTGCAAAAAATAGTTTTATTTCATTCAGCATCTAAACACATTGATGATAATGTACTATTTTAAGTTTTAAGTTTTTTTATCTAATATTTTATTATTTTTATTTTATTAGTTTTTTTTTTTTCATCTTCTATTAATATTTTATTTATTTTTTCGGCTTAATTTTCAGTTTGTTTTTCATCTAATATATTTTTTATTTATTTATTTTATTATTAGTTTATTTTTTTCATCTAATATTATATTATTTATTTTAAATTTTTATGTAAATTAACCAGAACTGTGGCCAAAAAGTTGTAGTAGCTTTGTTTTGTGTTGTCATTTTTTTTATTATTATTATTATTTTTATATTTCTATTTAGCTTTATTTTATACTAGTTTTAATCATTTTAGTACTTAAACCTTAATTTATTTTCAATAAGTTGCCAAAGCAACACTTTTCATTTTCATTTAAGTTTCTTAAGGTTAAGTTTTTCATCTAATGTTTTATTTTATTTTATTTTATTTTATTTTATTTTTTGTTTTTTGTATTATTATTAGTTTCTTTTTTTTCATGTAATATTTATATATTTTATGTTATATTTTACCCAATATTTATATGTACTTTATTATGCATTTTGCACTGTCAATTGTGAAGTGTTATTTTGGTATAATTAAGATACTGTTATAACTTTTATTGATGTTTTGAATCAATTTTTGTGTATTTTCTGTTTTTGTTTTTTAAAGTAATTCTGTTTAGTTTTTTGTCATTTTAATTTCAGTTTTTTTTTTTTTTTTTTTTTTTTTTTTTTTTTTTTTTATAAATGCCTGCACAGGTTATTAATTTTTATTTCAGTTTTAGCTATTTAAGTATATCAAGTGAAAATGTGAAAAAAAAAAAAAAAGTTGAAATAAGAGTTATGTATTTATAGCTATTTTAATGTTATTTTAATTATATTTAAAGTAATGTATTTATTTATTATATTGTTTTCTTTGTTTTTTGTTTTAATTTTATTTTTTACTTTTTACTTTTATTTATTTTTTCCTTTTTTAATGTCAAACTTTGCTGTAAAAGTTAGTTTTGTTAAACTGATGAAATTATTTTACATTTTAGTAAATCTTAGTGCTTTATTATTATTATTATTATTTTTTTATTATTATTATTATTAATAGTATTTAATTTTTTTTTAATTTATTTTACTATTTTTCTTTATACAGTAAATGAGCAAAAATCTCTCAAACAGTTATTCTGTTTAAATATAATACATTCCTGCATTTTCATTTATAATTTTCATATATTAAATGTTTAGTTGTAATATATAATTATATATGATATAATAATATAATATGAAATAATATATATGTATGTGTGTGTATATATATATATATATATATATATATATATATATATATATATATAGGTAGGCTATAGACAGCATGCTAGGGAGCAGTTCTATTGTGTTTCTCCTTATAAAGGGATCAAGAAGACCTCGTCCTCATCCTCGGGGGCTTTTTGGGTTGTTTTTTATTATCTTTCTAGTGTGCTGCTCATTTAGGATTAAATTTAGAGTCAACCACACTAGTCTGGGTTTTCAATTAAATTCACAGGCGTTGATCACAGCTCAGAGGAGACGTGAAAGCATGTGGTAAAGCGGTCAATATTATAATCTGATTCCTTGTATTATGTGCTGATGTGAAGATCGGGAAGGCAATAACAGAGACATGCGGTGTGGGAGTGTTTAATCATACCGCTGGTGGGTGTGTGAGAGCGCGTGTGTCTGGCTTTGTTCAGCTCTGCAGACTGACGTGAGCTAAATAAGGCATCAGTTTCCACGCAGACTATATATTCACACATGCAGTTTATGTAAATTAATCTTGCAGATGTGGATCATATGCTGAAATTATGTCACTGTGGGCCAAAATATCAGATGTTGCTCAGAATGTTCTGGCTGCTCAGTTCTGTAGTGCAGATGTCGTATGGATACATTTATGATTCTGTTTTTGTTCCAGTCAGATTCAAACCTGCATCTCCCATATGAGCTCCATATCTCAATGTGTCTCGACCGGAGAGATGAATTTACTTGTATTAGATATTAAGCAAATTTGCATTGAGACTTGCATTTTAGGGAACATGTGTTGAAATTGTTTTGTATTTCTTACCCCTTTTGATGTCTTTATGCATAAATCTAACAAAATTTAGTGAGATTAAATCTAAACAAAACAATTTGCTAATGTGGTAGAAAAATCTTGCAATTACTATTGAAAATTCAATGCTTGAGCAAAATTATTGTTTATTGATAATTTTAATGTAAAACAAGATTTTTTTTTGTATTATTTATATACTGTTATAGTTTTATTAATATTTTGAATTTTATTTGAGCTTTTATTTCTAGTTTTCATTTCATTTTAATTTAAGTTAAGTTTTAGTGGTTTTGTTTTGTCCTTTTGTCATTTTTATTTTTTAAACATTTCTGTTTAGATTCAGTTTTATTTTTATTTTTATTTTTTTTTATAATTTTAGTTTTTTCCATCTAAATCTTCCATTTCATTTCATTTCATTTCATTTCATTTCATTTCATCTTATATAAATATTTCATTTATTTTTCAGCTTCAGTTTCAGTTTGTTTTTCTAATAATATCTATTATTTTATTTTATTTTATTTTATTTTATTTTATTTTATTTTAATAGTTTCTTTTTTTTCATCTGATATAAATGTTTCATTTATTTTTCAGCTTAAGTTTCAGCTTTTTTTTTATCATTTTTTATTTTCATTTAAGTTTTTCATATTTTATTTTATTTTATTTTATTATTAACCCAACTGTGAAGAATGAAACACTAGTAAAGTATGAATGAGGACGTGTAGTAGTTTTCAGGTTGAGTTACGTTCTCCTTCAAACCAGCTGCTGAAGTCCTGAAATGAACCTTCCTAAATCAGTCAGCACACTCAGTGTTTTCCTCATGAGGTGAATGAATAAGCACAGAGGAAAGGCTAAAGCTCATGAAATAGATAAGAGAACAATATCTTGTTTTTACATGTGGTTGTGTCATCATCATTAACATATGATGACCTCTTTGTCAGAAAAATTGTAGAAAATGGTTACTACAAACTAGGTTATGCCTGCTGTTGGTGCAGGGAGACATTGATAGAAGTGGAGTAGAAGAATAAAATGCTCCAAAAGTGTGGAATATGATCTATTTAACATGCTGCAGAGTAATGCACAGAACTTAATGACTTTTATTCAGAGCACAGTGTGGAAAATACGACGGCATGGTTCATTGTGTGGATGTAGGTCACAGGAAGTCGGTTATTCTCCTGCTCCAAATACAAACTCACAGCTCTGAATCAAAGAGCACACGACGCTCAGCCAGCAAGAAAGAGAGCGGCAGGAAAAAATGCCACTTAAACCGCTAAAACTTCAGGAACTTCAAGGACTGAGCTGAGAGGAGATGAGCACAGATACGCGTCTGTTTGAAGTCAGATGAAAGGTTGAACCGAATATTAATGCAGTCATTTTTGAGTGTAGGTTGCATGCAGTGAATTTAGACTGATAGTAAGGAGTCAAAGTATTTTTGCTCAGCTAAAAAAATAATTCTAATAATACATTTATATAATAATTATGTCTCTCTTTCTCTCTCTATAAATATATTTATTTTATTTTATTTTATTTTATAATTTTATTTTTAATATTATTTTATTTTATTTAATTTTTTCATAAAAAATGTATTTATTTTTTTTTCTTTTCTTTTTTCTTTTCTTTTTATTTCTTTTATTTTATTTTTCATTTGAACAGCACATAACCCTACCGATGAAACACTTTTATTTTATTTTATTTCCCTTTTTTTTTTCATTAAAAAAAAAATCACCCCTACATATGAAACTATTTAATTTTATTTATTTTTATTTTATTTTATTTTATTTTTTAATTAAAAAAACACATACCCCAGATATAAAATTATTTTATTTTATTTTATTTTATTTTATTTTATTTTATTTTATTTTATTTTATTTTATTTTATTTTTCATTTGGAAAAAAACATACCATGAAACTATTTTATTTTATTTTATTTTATTTTATTTTATTTTATTTTTCAGTTGAAATAAAAAAAACACCAATATGCAAAATTTCACAGAGTAACATTAAGACTTTTGTGTTGTCTTATGCTTTAGGTTGAGATAATCAGAGAAAACACAAGAAGAACTGACTAAATTTGGAATTGAATTGATTCTGTCTCTGATTACCCTAATTGTGCTTTAGTTTTACTGTTTCATCAGGGTAAAGGACACAGACACATTACTAACAAGATGTTTATATTTTTTGACACTGAAGGGTTTCCAACAGTTGTGTGTGATTCTGGAAGCTCTTTTTAAACCAGGTGAAGGACTATTGAGGTTTCTCCTAAAATTGAATTCCTCTAAGTCCAGACAGTCTCCATTTTTAAGACGATTATTGCGCATTGCCTCAGGCTAGCGCTCCGTTCAGGTCTGAAATCACATCTCGCCCATCACATCCACTCCAAAGCAGGACGACGCACGTCCAGATCCAATTTAGATGGCGAAATGAAATTTCCCTGCATTCCGAAAGCAAGGATATGGAATTCCGAATATAATGGAATTCCCTCAAGGGAGAATTTTTGGAATTTAAAAAAATTCCACGATGATGATGATGATAGTGGATCAAAACACGAGCGGCGTCTCATTGTTATGCAGATGTGGCGATTGTTCACCAAAGCAGGTTTTTGCGCCGCAGACGCTAATATCCAATTCTAATTTAGATTCTGACACTTTAGACAAATGCGGCCCGTTTTCTTTTTAATGGAAACGAATCACTGGATGTATGATTGTGTTTGACTGAATGAGACGGGAGAAGGGATGAATATAATGAGCTTTATTGTCTGGTTACTGAAGTATATTTTAGGCTGCGGACGCTCTTATCACAGCCGTACACAGCAGAGCTGTCAGTCATATATCAGCATTGACTTTGTTATTGAATGTTAGGTTAACTAAAGCTCCTTCACGTGGAGTGAATGGACCCCCGGCGCTTATTTAATGAGCGACCTCTCGTACGCGCACTTGTGTTTAATGTCGCTCCAGCAGTCTTCAGCTAAAGCACCTGAGAGCGTTACTCACAGACCTGCAGAGGTGCTGATGTTCACTTATTTAGCTCATAATGCTGTGTTTTAGTAATGCACGCTGAACTCAATGTAGCATGACCACATCTGATTGTGTTTTATATTGTCGTCTCTTTGCATTGCTTCAAAATAAAGGTCAGTAATTTTGTGTAGACATTTCTGATTGTAAATGTCATGCACTGTTTTGTCCAAAACACAAGTGCTAGTGAAGGCTGAGCGGTGTGACCTTCAGTGGTTTCGCTGTAGAGAGCGGCCGCCGGCTGTGTTTGAAATATCAATGTCACAGTGCTAATGCATGATTTCATCAAAATAACACTGAAATCAGGATATGAAGCACTTATGAACAATTTTTAAAGTAGTAGTTCACTTCCAGAACAAAAATGTACAGATAATCATGTCATGTCATGTCATGTCTTTCTTTCTTCTTGTTTTTTGAGGAAAACATTTCAGGATTTCTCTCCATATAATGGACCTCTATGGTGCCCCGATTTTGAACTTCCAAAATGCAGTTTAAATGCAGTTTCAAAGGGCTCTAAACGATCCCAGCCGAGGAAGAAGGGTCTTATCTAGCAAAACGATTGGTTGTTTTTTTTAAAAATGTACAATTCATATACTTTTTAACCTAGCTCTGCATGTACTCTGTGTATTCCGTTTCATGACAGTTAGGGTATGTCGAAAAACGCCCATCTCATTTTCTCCTCCAACTTCAAAATCGTCCTACATCTCTGTTTTACCTTTTTTTGGAAAGAGCGTTAGACCTACTTCGCATGTTCACTTTGTAAACACTGGGTCGGTGCTTCTGCAGCGATGTAGGGCAATTTTGAAGTTGGAGGAGAAAATAAGATGGGAGTTTTTCGACATACCCTAACTGTGATTTAACTGGAATACACAGAGTTCACGCAAAACTAGAAAAGACGAGCATTTGAGGTTAAAAATGTCACATCCTTTCCTTTTCTTTAAATGGTAATTATATAAATTGTAAATTTGTTTTTAGAAAATATACAATCATTTTGCTAGATAAGACCCTTCTAAATAAAAAGAGGGTTGAGTCCCATTTAAAGTTCAGGTACAAGTCAATACACGGACTTTTTTTCTGACTTAAGTTAAGAACATGGGATGGAGCTCTTAATTTTGAACTGTCAAAGTGCACTAGATAGAATAATTTAACTTTAAAATGCACACAATTAAAAAAATTTTCTCAAGTCTTCATTTGTCTTTTTTTTTTTTTTTTTTTTAAATGTCGTACAGTGGACTTCATGTTGTGATATTACTGTATTGTGATATTATTGTATTGTGAGATTTTGATATCGTTACATCCCTAATAATAATACTAATAATACTAATAATAATAATAGCATTTTGTATTTTTCTTAAATAATTGATTTTTTTTTTATTTTACAGTAAAATATTACAGATGTCATATTTTGTTTTTAATATCTTATTTAATAATAATAACTATTATTATTGCTGTCATTATAATTTTTGTCATTTTTATTATATTTTTCTTCAGTATTTTTTTATTTTAAAGTAGAATATTACAAAAGTAATATTTAATTTTTTTTAAATTATTATTATTATTTATATTATTTTTTTTGCCTTTATACTATTATATAATAGTATTATATTTTTCTGAAATACTCAATTTTTATTTTACTGTAAAATATTATATTAGTAATGCTTTGTTTTATTATTATTATTATTATTATTATTATTATTATTAATCTTATTACGTTTTTTGATATATGATCACTAAATCTTTTATCCTTTTTTAAAATTGCTTTTTAAATCACAATTGCAATTTTAATCAGAGAAAATTGCAGTTCAGTTTTTCATTGTGCAGCCCTAACTAGTACTATTTTATAAGGACGCAGTAATGGGACTTTTTTTTTATGCGTTAAAAACCCAGACAATCTGCTCTTTGTGTCAAAATGTGCAATGTAGAACCGAAGTGCACATTTCTATTTCAGTCTCATTTTTGTCTTATTATTTGATCTGACTGCCAAAAGTAAGGTAATTTTTACAAAATTAGATTAAAAAATACAAAAATGATTGTTTATTATATCAGAGATTAAAACTGGATGCTAATGCAGTATGTAGCTGCTGGTGTTTGAAACCATCTCTGCATACTGTTTCACATGCTAGTTTTAGAAATAATAGTCAGTATAGAGTATACAGCACAGTATGCAGTGAGCAGTGCACTACTGCTCTCGTCTGAACATGGCCATTATCTAGAGAAAGCAATCATGTGCTGTCAGGACTCTGAGGAAACAGGATGAGACTCTAATCACAGTCTCTTTCCCAGCACTTGTTATTGGTGTGGAGAGAGCAGTTATGTTTTCATTAGAGCTGGAGAGCAGGACGAGACCTGTCAATCAGTTTCTGAAGTGTTTTAAATGGGAGGAGTTTCTGTGCGGTTGCCAGGGTATTCAGAGTGGTTGCTAGGCACGTGTTTTTGTGAATATCCCTCAGGTCCTTTCTTAAATATGCATCTGTTGGATTTTCATCACCTGTTATTGTAATGTAACTGCACATACTCTAAAAAATAATTTTTCAGATTGTAAATATCACAATAATGAAGTAGTATAGTAAAATAAAATAAAATCTTAAATTTTATTTTCATGGTACCAAATGTACATTGGAAAAAAATGGTGTATTTTCACTCCAAAATTGCTAGTAAAGTTTAGTCAGTTGAGTAACACAGAGTAACACACACAAAAAAAAAATTAGAATTCGAAGTGAAAGTTTAGTTAAAAGAAAAATAACATTTTCTTGTAAAACTCCAATAATCTTTATTTACAACTTTGAGAAGTCATTTTACAGTGTAGTTATTTTAGTGTATGCTTAATTGTTTACTTAAACATACTCCGTTTGTAAGGTTTATTTCATTGCTTTCACAGCTTTAAAATGTTCTCACTATTTTCAAGTGTAAATGTTTCATAAAAAATGGATGTGTTTTTAAAAGTTCAGCTCTTACACAGTTTGAGGTACAGATTTATGCATCAAACTTTAATGTTTGGGGTTTGTTTATGATCAGTCACACTATTGATTCTTGCCTTGGCAAGCAAAACTCACTTATTCTCCTGGTCTCTTCTTTATAAAGGAAAATTACAGTGGTATAAAGTACATCTTGAGTTACTAATTTCCCTGCCGGAATGCCGGACTCAGCTAATCAATCTGTTTTAAACATGCATTGTAATACATTCACGGTATTATACATTTGTCTCTTGCAGACGTCTGGAGCATGTGTCTCTAGGGTTCACACACACACACACACACACACACGTTTTATTATTTTGTTGCTCGTAACAGACGGTCTGCTCTTGGTTTCTCGTCTCTGGGGGTTTGTTGCTGGTAAAATGCTGATGTCTGTGTTTTTCTTTGACCTGTGTGAGGCTGATTTGGTCACGTGCATCTTTACAGTATTTTAAGAAGATAAATGCACTGTTGTTTTACTAAAACAAAGGCTATTCTGAATGTGCTGTATTTAACATCCCTCATAATGTCATTTCTGACTCTTTATTTCACGTGTACCTTGTGCTTCAATCCAGTGTTTTCCAATAATGCATATATTTAAGTCAGGATGCATTCATATTTAGCAGCTGTACTCCATGTGCTCTTGTGTTTATGGAAGAGAATCACTGAAATTTGTCCAGGGAGAAGTTAAAAATTAATTGCTAGAAGGATATGAAACTAGTCTGTGGAATATGATGGTGTTTCCCCTTCGCTCCAGCGAGTCCAACATGTCGATTTTTTATTTTATTTTATTATTTTTTTTTTTCTGCACCACCAGCAGTGGGTAAAATGAGAAACATGACCGGCTATAAATATATCTTACCGCCATAAAACTGGGTTATTATGTTTATTAAAATTTTCTTCTGTCCATTTAAAAATGCAATTATTTATTTTCATGTTCATTAGTGAAAAAAGGCACAAGTGATTTGTGTCTGTCACAGCCAGTGTTATTTTAGCATCAATGTATTATTATAGATTTATTAGTGTTTTAAATCAGCTTTTATTTTCATATGATCTGTTTTATTTGAACTTTAGTTATAGTAATTTTGTTCAATGCTTTTGTCATTTTTAGTAGTTTTTTTTTTTTTTTTAATGTCAGTGGAGTTTTTTATTTATATTTTAGTTTTATTAATTTTAGTACAAGTTGAAGTAAATTAAAATGATAAATAATAATGTAATTGAGATATTATTATAGTTTTACTAATACTTCAAAGCAGTTTTTATTTTAATATTTTATGTTTTCATTTTCAATTTTTTATTAATTTTTTGTTGCGTTTTTGTCATTTTTAGTACTTTTCGGGGTTTTAAAAAGATATTAGTATTTTTTAATTTGAGTTATTTTTGGATATCAAGTTAAACTAAAGTAAAACGAGAAATCTTACCATTGCAAATACTGTAACTGAAATAAAAACAGTTTATTATTTTTGTTTATTTCAATCAACATTTATTAAATGAAAATGTATTTTTATGATTTTAGTTTTAGTTTAATATAATAACCCTAATACTTCTGATATTTTATGAATTTTCCACTTTGATGAAAATCTTAAGATGTGCAAGGATTCACAACAGATGTTTCTTTAATGGATGCTTTGTATTGATTTAATTTACAACTTTAAAATAAGTAAAAAATTGGCAGGTTGACACATCCACTTGCCCTTGACATGTTTGTCTCTCTGTATTCATCTCTGCCATCCATTTTTTTTTTTTTTTTACTTCATTCCTTCAGCTTTCGTGTGTGTGTGTGTGTGTGTGTGTGCGTGTGTGTGTGTGTGTGTGTTAGAATGTCAGGATGTTTTTATGCTGCTCTGGCCAGAGAAAATCATTTGACATGTCATCTGTCTGTCTGTCTATCTATCTGTCTCTCACTCTCACCCAAACTGAATATGTTTAAAAAAACTCACTCCAGTTCTAGACGGTGAATCCAGTCAAGTGTTTCTGACATGTCACAGTTTGACTGTCACATCAAAACCAATGTCCTGACATATTCTGGACTTATTATTCATCTCACAGCGCTGTCACTCCTCACTGCTGGAGTTTAACGGAGTGTCATTGCGTAGAGTCACTTTTGAGAGTTTCTGAGGGATAATTCATCTGACAATGAAAATCCTGCCATCATTTACTCACCCTCCTGTTTTTCCAAACATTTATTTCAATACTTTTATAGTACTGTTTAAGACTGTGTTTCTTTTGTAGAGTATGGCCCTATGAAATCGGTTTTATTTATTTCAAAATTTAAATTTTCTGGATTCTGTTTTAACATTTAAATTAGATGTTAGTGATCAAAATCATGTCTAATTAATTAAAATCATGGAACTTACATAATTTAACATTAAATTATTAAAAGTGTAACAGAACTTAAATTTTTAGGACCCTATGAAATGCGTTTTATTTTTTCCCAAATTTTCAAGTTAATATTCTGTTTTGTTTTGTTTTTTGTTTTGTTTTGTTTTGTTTTGTTTTCCTGAAGATCTGTGTCTTTTGGTTTTGGTTTTGGATTTGGTCTTTTGGCCTTTTCTGAATTCCATTTTAATGGTGTAATTAAATAATTAATAATCAAAAACGTGTCTAATCAATTGAACTGTAACACTTTAAAAACATAATTTATTTTACACCCAATATTTATTTATTTGTTTGTTTTACAGTAATAGGGCTGTATGAAATTGTTCATTTTTTAATCTGGATTTATTATATTATATAGATTTATTAATTTAATTTAGTTTAATTCATCTTTTAAAATGCAATAAATAAAAATTGTCAAAAACAAGTTGCTGTACAACAGAGGTTTACAGTTAAAATTTAAACAATAAGGAAAAATTCTCATTCCTTAATTATTATTATTATTATTATATTATTATTATTGTAAAATATAATAATTATTATCATTATAATATTATTATTATTATTATTATTATTATTATTATTATTATTATTAAATTATATTATTATTCTTACTTTGAAAAGTACTGGATTTCTGTAAGTAATGTATTTCTGTCTCAGTTTCTTCAAGTTTAACTTTTATTTTGATGGGAGTTTCTGTGTAAATGATACCATGATATTTTTTCTCAACTTAAATAATAGGCCCTATGTGAGTCGAATGTACATGCAGCTCTTTTCTATACAATAAAGTCAGACAGTGATGGGAACTTTTCATTCACATTTATGCATTTTGCAGGCACATTTATCCAAAAGAAACTTACAATAGAATAGCATAAGCACTGTGTCACAGAATTGACTTTTCAAGCTCCAAAAAGAATGAAAAGCAACACAAAAATATAATAAAGAGCTCTATTTGTTTAATGGAAGAAAGAAATGACATTAGGATGAGTAAATGATGACAGAATTCAGGCAAACTATTCCTTTACCTCATTAAAAGTTTTAACAAACCACTTTTAGGGAATTAAAACATTTGTTCATTGGCTAATTTTGTAGTATTTATGTACTCCTCATTTATTCCATGCATAAGTTTAATGAGCAGTGATGATAATGTTCAAATTCATTGCTTTTCTCCATCTTTTTCTCTTCAAGGTCAGTTAGTCACCCACAATATGGCACAATTACGAGCTCAGATTTACTCGGGCAGACCTTTGTCAGATGGGCTTTTTTCTCGGTGCTGAATTCGGTCTGATTAATTGACTTCCCGTGGAGTTCTTGGCTGAAACGGCCCAATTTGTTAAAGGCGAGTCTTTGTGCCGGTAACCCAGGGGCCGACGCGCTTCGTGAAAGAGCCCTGAAACATTTGCGTGTAGCTGATTGTGTCGTCACTGATCTGAGAACAGCTCCACCTGTGTCTCTCCTCACACGCAGGGGTCGCCACCTGCGCTTCATTCGTTATGTGTTTGTTAACGTTATTTCCCCAGAGTAGCAAACTCGGTGGCCTTTAGCTGAAGCGGCTGATGGAACGCTGGCTTAAAAGCAGCATCGCCATGGAAACCGCCTCCAGACTCGTCGCCGGGTCAGCGTGTGTTTGAAAGTGGCGCGCAGCCTTCAATTATCTCTGTTTGCATCTGCGTTGATTAGAGAGGAAGAGAGAGAGAGGGATGATGGGAACTCCAGCAGACAGTCTTTTCTCCGCCAGGATCTTCCCACACCTGCGGTGTGTGTTTGTCAATGCACTAACAAATGCACAAGTCCAGCGGGCCTCAGGAGGAGTGATTCAAACAACATTTCTTCCAAACATTGGAATATGTTTCAAACAACAACAGTTCTATGTTTTAGAATCATTACATTTAAAATAAGTGAAGCTGAAGTAAGTACAGAGAGCTGTAATGTTCAGTCATTTAGTGTTAGCGGTGAAATACGTTTGCATCACGTTTGCAGCAGGTTCATACAGATGCTTATTTCTGCCATGGAATCAAAATATTTAGGAAAATATTACTAAATATATAAATAAAATATATTGTGTTTTATTCTAAAATATATTAATATGTAAAATCTGAAAAATCAGAAATTGCAAGTTCACATTTTGCAGTTCTGACTTTTCTAAGAATTCTGAGTTTACATCTCACAATTAATAACAACTGCGATATATACACTCGCAATTTTGAACTCTGAGAAAAAAAGTCAGTTGCAAGATGTAAACTTTTAATTATGAATCAAATTTTCTGCCTTTTTTTCACAAGTTATTAATTTGCAAGATGTAAACGCAGAATTCTTATAGTCAGAATTGTGAGATGTAAATTTGCAGTTGCGAATTGTATATAATTTCTGACTTTGTTCATAACTGCATGGTTATATCTCATAATTGCAAGTTATTAATTGCCAGATGTAAACTCAGAATTCTGATTTTTAAAAAAGTCTGCATAGCGAGATGTAAACTCACAATTTCTGACTTTTTTCTTTAAATTGCGAGTTTATGCCTCACAGTTGTGAGATGTGAACTCAAAGATCTCGGAATTTCAGACTTTCTTTTTAGAATTGTTAGTTTGTATTGCAAGTTTCTGACTTTTTACTGAATTATTAGGTTATATCTCATAATTACTAAGTTATTAATTGCAAGATGTAAAATCAGAATTCTGACTTTATGCAAGTCAGAATTCCTAGACGTGAACTTGCAATTTTAATTCATAAACTCACAATGTAAATTGCGAGTTTATGGCTCACAATTGTGAGATGTAAACTCAATGATCTCACAATTTCAGACTTTATTATTCATAATTGTGAGTTTGGATCTTGCAATTGTATCTAGCAAAACTGCAACTTTCTGACTTTTTATTGCGAATTATTATTTGCAAGATAAATTCGGAATTCTGAGGAAAAAAAGTACACTGAAAAATTGTGAGAGAAAAAGTCGCAATTACTTTTGTATATTTTTATTCCATGCCAGAAATAAGCTTAATGTATTCTTTAATAATAAAATGCCAATGCAAAATAAATAGAAATATATATTAAAACATGAATTATTTATTTTTTAAATAAATTAATACAAATATATTACAAATAATAAAATATATAATATTGTCATTAACTGTTATTAAAATTGTAAATTAATAAATACAGTAATGATATTAATTTCAACAATCCTGTTTTAATTTAAATCATTAAAGTTTTTATTCTTGATGATATTTAAAAGGTTAGAATATCACTTAATTTCTCACAGGGGATGTCAAGTAAATCATTTAAGTTAAGAGAAGAGAAACCACCAGCATATGGTGTGTGTCAGTTAAATGCAAGTTTAGACATTAACAATCTAATAGTTAATCGTTCCCACAGGTCATCAAGATATGTTTACTGGAAAACATTAATGAGAGAGTATGATCGTGAGAATAAACTCTTGCGGGTTGTGATTGTGCGTGTGAATAAACGAGATATGAATAAGGAATGATATATGAGATCTGTGTAAAATTAATGACATGCAGCTAATGAGTGCTTTCCTTCTCATTTATGTCTCGTAAAACTTGAAAATCTGTCTATTTGAATAAGACACATTATAAATCATAAGTTGTTTTTTAAGGGAATTGAACATTATATTAGCATTATATTTACATTAAGATATTAAGATATAATTATATAAAGATATAATTTGCATTCACGTATGATAGTATTCAAAAATAAGCAATTATATTTTTGATGATGGAAATTAAGCCTCTTTTATATTTTATTTTATTTTATTTTTATTTATTTATTTATTTATTTTTTATTGGTATTAATGGTTCCATGAAGAACTTTGAACATCCATGGAATCTTTCAAATGCATAAAAGTTTCTTTATAGTGGAAAAACGTTCTTTAGATTTTTAAAATGTTCTTCAAAATGGTTCTTTTAAGAACTGTTTACTGAAAGGTTCTTTGGGGAGCCAAAAATGGTTCTTCTATAGCATCACTGCAAAAACACCCCTTTGGAGCTTTTAGTTTTAAGAGTCTAATGCAGTATTTTAGTATGAATTGTCATAGAAATAATGTCAAAATGCAAAACTTTTCATAGGCTTCAAGCTTTAATGACCTCAAACATTATCTCAAAATGTAATTTCCTCATTTTTTGAGTTTTGGGATGAAAAATCCAGTCATTTTGTTGGGAGTTCACTCAGGGAATGCTCACGGATGTGGATTTGCACTTGTGTTCCCTCTTCCTTCGAGCAGAAATCCCATCTGTGCGTGGGGAACCCCTGTCGACTCCATTATGCTGCTAATGGAGGTTTGTGTTTTAATGGAGATGAGCTTTGCTCCAAGACCCTTCGCATCTGAGATGCAACTACTGTATTAACGCAGAGCGGCGCGACCCATCCATAATCAGGACAAAAGGATGGTCCTGCCATCCAGCGCAGATGCTTCTGTAATGAGCAGGCATCAATCATATCCCAACAGTCCCGGCGGGAGACACAGGCGCTCGAATAAGAGTCATGCATAAATGCGCCGGCCAATCACAGAGGATTTAGACAGGATTGCTTTCACACATGTGATTGACAGCACTCTTAAACATTACTTAGTGTATTTAAGATAATGGCAAACCTGTATGACAGCAGAATGACTCTCATGAATATTGTAATTCAGCAGTGGCAGTTTTAGAGGTTCTGCCTCTAAAATTATTGGGGTCTTGTATTGTTCCTTTCACATGCCTTAAGACAGCTTAGAATTCAGTGCATTACTTTTAGTTCTGTACTTTTTTGTTGTTTTTATGGTGTTTTTTTGCAGTGACAATACAATAAATACAGTCATATGCGTTAAAAACAGTAGTATTGTGCAACATTTCTATCATTTAAAATAAATTTTCTGTTTGTATGCATTTTGAAATGTAATTTATTTATGTGATGCAGTTTATTCCTCTGGTGTTTTTGAAGCTGTAAAACAGTAAAAGATAATAGGGCTGCACAATTAATTAACTAACTAAAACAATTAATAAAATTTAACTAAAATAGTTAATAAAACTGAAATTGTGATTTCGCTTATTGTGATTATCAAATCATAAAGGCTACAATTTCATTTTAAAAATTAAACTAATAATTATTATATTATATTCTATTTATTTGTTTGTTTGTTTCAAACAAATACCAGAACCATCTTTAACTGATGAAAAAATACAGGAAAACATACAAAGAAAAATAAAATAATTAAAATAATATCGGAGTAAAATGTATAATAATAATAATAATTATAATAATAATAATAATAATAATAATAATAATAATAATAATAATAAATTGTTATTTTCATTATTTTTATGTATTATTATTATTTATTATTATATTCTGCAGCCCTACAAACCTGTATTTTAATTTTTAAATTGCACTAAATTGCAGTTTTTATTAAAAAAAGGTTGTTTTTTTTCTACACAGTGGACAGCCTTAATAGATTTCAAATGAAACTAATATTTATTATATTTTATTTATTTATTTGTTTGTTTGTTTGTTTGCTTGTTTGTGTGTTTCTAATAAATACCACAACCATCTTGAACTGAGGAAAAAATACAAAGAAAGATAAAATAATTAAAATAATATTAAAGTAACGTTAATAATTATAATCTATAAAATATTATTATTATTAAAATAATATTATTTATTATTATTATTATTATTATTATTATTTATGCAACCCTGCACAATTAAAAATTAATTTAAACAGAAACAAATACGAGAACCGCCTCAAACTAGACTGAGAAAATAAACACACATGCAAATTTAAAAAAAAAAAAATTAAATATAAATTGTAAAATGCAATAATTATCATAAGAATTAACCATATTGTTATATAATTATATAATCACAACCTTTTGTCCAAATTGTGCAGCCATACAAACCTGGATTTAATTTTTTTAACATTTTTTTGTTTTATACAAAGCGTACAGCCTTAATAGATAGTAACCGACAATCATGTTACTGTACCTAAAAGTAATAATTCAAATAAATGTAAGAGTAATAATTAAGTCCCCAATCTGGTGTAGTAAAGCCAATCATTGTTTTAGAGCAATTAAAATGATGATCCCAAATGCTGAACGCTGAACTACCTGTCCCTCTGGCATCTGGACGTCCTGGCAGCAGACGAGTCTCGTTAGACGCAGAGTCTCTCACGTTTGGCAGTTTGGATTTTTTAGCATAGAGTTTGGCAGGAGATTTGAGCAGGACCTGAGTTGTCGTCTGCTTTCGGGTCGGTCATTAGAGGAGACCGAGGGAGTGGCAGATGCTGCTACTGAGGTTCTGTCAAAGACGGTTTCTCTTTCAGATGTGGTTTATGAGCAACATTTATTCCAGGATGGAGAATTGAGCTGCATGTTATTGCCTTTGCATTCAGTGTGTCCTGCAGCATTGCAGTCTTATGCATGTTAATATGTATGAATTCACAAAGCTGTGAGTGTACTGTTGCTAAATGACTTGCGCAGTCCTTTTCTTAGGTTGTTTGTGTTGTCTGTTTTTTTTGGCTCTAAATATGATCATGCATTTGACTCTAGAGTGATTGCATCCTAGTTGCAACCAGGAGACGTCTGGATTGGCATCTGTACAGACAGAATTAGCAGTAGAATGAGCAGCTGGTTTGTATTTCATCCGATGCAATAATAACACCCAATCAACACCAACAAAAGCAGTGTGTTTTAATTTAACAAAAACAGATTACTTATGTTGTAAAGCTGTGTATAATGCAAAGAATAAAACATAGAGTGAAGTTGATTGTAATTGGAGCAATGTAGTTTCTGCCTAGTGTCAGCTTAAAAATCGACCAACAACCTTCAATATATAATGCATATTTTATTTTCAGGTCATTTTAAGAAATTTTGAGTAGATATTATGTATTTGCACAATTTCAATTCAATGTTTTTTGTACATATTGTATTATTTACTGTAACTAAAATGTACTCTACCGTTCAGTTTAAATTTAGTTTTTTATTCTTTTGAAAGAAGTTTCTTCTGCTCACCAAAGCTGCAATTATATAATTAAAAATACAGAAAAAAATCAGGAATATTGTGAGATATTATTAGCATTTAAAATGAGCCTTTTCTATGTGAATCTATGTTAAAATGTAATTTATTCCTGTGATGTAAATCTGAATTTTCAGCATCATTACTCCAGTCTTCAGTGTCACATGATCCTTCAGAAATCATTCTAATATGCTGATTTGCTGCTTGTTTCATATTTTTGCGGAAACTGTGATACATTTTGTTTTTCAGACTTTTTTGATGAATAGAAAGTTCAAAAGAACAGCATTTTTTAAAGTAGAAATCTTTTGTAACATTATAAATGTCTTCCTTTCACTTTTGATCAATTGAATGTGTCCTTGCTGAATAAAAGTAATTTATTTAACAAAAAACATTGCATTGCATTGCTAAAACCATGCATGCTGTGTGTACATTACAAGAAGTCCAAATCCTCTGTATTTACATCTCACATTGAGGCTAAACATCTCAGATTGGCCTTACATTCAGTGAACCACCCTCCACCCTGAAATGACACTGGTTCCAGCTGGCATGACATGAACAAAACACACACGCTCTGCTGAAATCAAAGCTGTCACCCTTTAGATTCGCCAGCGGGCGAAAAGTCAGTCCTACAAGATGAGAAATAAAGATCAGACGAGAACCAAGAGGGAGGAGCACTGATGGACTTCATTTGATATATCGGTCACATTTAGTGGGTTTTTCAGTGGAGGAGCTGAAACTGTTAACTAGAGACCAGCATCATAGCTGATATATGTTGGTTTGCCACAATTAAAGTGCTTTCCATTTAGTTCAGCACCTAAAAAAAAAAAACGCCTTGAGTGATTTATGATGTTATTTTGCTGTTTTCTGCTCTTTGCATCACAGGGTTTGCCTTCTGTATCTGTTCCTCTGTTTATTTGTTTCTTGGCTGTGACGGATGAGTTAAGCTGGATGAATCAAATCGCTCTGATAAATGACTCTATTCAGGTTCCACTGCTCAGATGTGTGTGTCAGTGTGTCTGTCTGTCCTCCAGATGCTTTAGAAATCTTCATGCTAGCACTGATACTGAATCTCTGCTGTGTGTGTTTGCTCTCTCCAGAATGGCAGGGATTATGGTTTCCTGGTGCGGCAGAACTCGGAGCTGCTGCGGGCGCTGGAGGAGATGGAGAAATCATGCAACGCTCTCAGAGAGGAGAACAGGATACTGGTGAGGCTCCACCAGAAACTATGAGGAAAATCTGTTGACAATTTCGTCAGCGAATAAAAAAACGAGACGAAAACGATTTGTGAAGAGATTCTTCCAGAACGAATCTGCTGTGTGGTTATTACATAAGATGGGACATAAGATGGCATACGTTTGCTGCACGTCTCATAAAACATTAAAAAATGTCAATTTCTGGGATTAAGAGAAGAGCAGACTTGTGGATAAATTTGACGACGCAAAAAAGAACCGAAGCAGCGCCTCTCACACAGCACACAAGTACTCTTTTGCGTCGCATGAACGAAGAAATGCACCCAAAATGATGTTGAATTGTGCATTTTGATGAGTATTCATGGAATACTAACTCTGTTACGTGTTAGGTTAACATAAACAGTTGGGAGAATATTATGTGAAAATCTTATGTTATTTAGTTGACTAAAACTATGTGCCAAAAAATTTTAATATCGAGGAAAAGTCCATTTATTTTAATAATTTGTTTCAAATAGTGAAACTTGTATGTTATATTAGTTCACTACACACAAAGTGAAATATTTAAAGCCTTTATTTGTTTCAATTTTGATGGTTATGGATTAAAGACAAAAAAAAAAAACAAATCCAGTATTTTACAAAATTAGAATATTTCATGTGACCTGTAAAAAAAGGATCTTAAACACATGTTGGCCTTCTGAAAAGTGTGTTAATGTACTGTATTATGTCCTCAGTACTTTGTCGGGCCTTCTTTTGCACTAATTACAGCATCAAGGCGGTGTGGCATGGAGGCCATCAGCCTTTGACACAGTTGAGTGTTATGGTAGCTCAGGTTGCTTTGATAGTGGCCTTCAGCTCATCTGCATTTCGGGGTCTCTGTTCCCTCATCTTCTTTTTGTCAATACCCCATAGATTTTCAATGGGGTTTAAGTCAGGCGAATTTGCCGGCCAAGAAAGTACAGTTATTCCATGGCTATTAAACCAGGTACTGCTAGTTTTGGCTTTGTGGGCAGGTGCCAAATCCTGCTGGAAAATAAAATAATCACCTCAAAAAGCTTGTCGGCAGCAGGAAGCATTAAGCGCTCTAAAATTTCCTGGTAGACAGCTGCGTTGACTGTGGACTTGATAAAAGACAATGGACCCACACCAGCAGATGACATGGCTCCCCAAGCCATCACTGACTGTGAAAACTTCACACTGGACTTTAAGCAGCTTGACTTTTGTGCCTCTCCGGTCTTCCTCCAGACTTTGGGACCTTGATTTCCAAATGAAATGCAAAATTTGCTTTCATCTGAAAACAGGACTTGGGACCACTGGGCAACAGACCAGTACTTTTTCTCCTTAGCCTAGCACAGACGCTTCTGACGTTGTTTTTGGTTCAGGAGTGGCTTGACGCATGGAATTCTACAGCTGTAGCCCATGTCATGCAGACGTCTGTATGTGGTGGTTCTTGATGCACTGACACCAGCCTCAATCCAGTCCTTATGAAGCTCCCCCAGATTTCTGAACCGCCCTTGCTTGACAATCCTCTCAAGGCTACGGTCATCCCTGTCACTTGTGCACCTTTTCCGGCCACATTTTTCCCTTCCTCTTAACACTCTGTTAATATACTTCGATACTGCACTCTGTGAGCATCCTGCTTCTTTTGCAATTGCCTTTTGAGACGTTTCCTCCTTATGGAGGGTGTCAATGATGGTCTTCTGCCCAACCGTCAAGTCAGCAGTCTTCCCCATGATTCTGAAGCCTACTAAGCCAGACTGAGACAATTTAAAGGCTGAGGAAACCTTTGCAGGTGTTTTGCGTTAATTAGCTGACTAGATTGGGACACAGGGAGCCTACAATGTTGAACTTTGTCATGATATTCTAATTTTGTGAAATAATGGATTTTTTTTTTTTTTTTTTTATCTTTAATCCATTATCATTAAAATTGAAACAAATAAAGGCTTGAAATATTTCACTTGGTGTGTAGTGAACTAATATAACATACAGGTTTCACTTTTTGAAACAAATTATTGAAATAAATGGGCTTTCCCTCGATATTCTAATTTTTTGGCACATACCTGTAGACTAAAACTAAAACAATTCTGATGACTAAAATGACTAAAACTAAATGCCTTTTTAGTCAGAAGACTATGACTAAGACTAAATCAAAATTTGTGCTAAGTATACTACAAATACATTTACATATTTATGTGCATAATAAATAAAATTGTGCTTTTGGTGTACTAAACTGGTATACTTCAAGTCTGCTTAAAGGAGAAGTCCACTTCCAGAGCAACAATTTACAGATAATGTACTCACCCCCTTGTCATCCAAGATGTTCATGTCTTTCTTTCTTCAGTCGTAAAGAAATGATGTTTTTGAGTAAAACATTTCAGCATTTTTTTCCATATAATGGACTGCTATGGTGCCTCGATTTTGAACTTCCAAAATGCAGTTTATGCAAACGATCCCAAATGCGGTTGTAAACGATCCCAGCCGAGGAAGTGTAAGGGTCTTATCTAGCGAAGTGATCAGTTATTTTCATAAAAATAATCAAATGTATATACTTTTTAATGTCAAGCGCTCGTCTTGTCTTGCTCTCCCTAAACTCTAGTGTATTCTAGCTCAAGACAGTTAGGGTATGACGTAAAACTCCAACCTTATTTTCTCCCTCAACTTCAAAATCGTCCTATATCGCTGTTTTACCTTTTTTGTTAAGGGTGTTTGACCTTCTTTGCATGTTCACTTTGCAAAGACTGGGTCGGAACTTCTGCAGCGATGTAGGATGATTTTGAAATGATTTTTGATGTTGAGGGAGAGTTTTTCGACATACCCTAACTGTCTTGAGTGAGAATACACAGAGTTCAGGCAGAGCAAGACAAGATGTGCAGTTGAGATTAAAAAGTATTTAAATTGTATTTTTTTAATGAAAATAACCAATCGTTTTACTAGATAAGACCCTTCTTCCTCGGCTGGGATCGTTTACAACCGCATTTGGGATCGTTTGAAGCCGCATTTAAACTGCAATTTGGAAGTTCAAAATCTAGGCACCATATCAGTCCATTATATGGAGAAAAATCCTGAAATGTTTTCCTCAAAAAACACAATTACTTTACGACTGAAGAAAGAAAGACATGAACATCTTGGATGGACAAGGGGGTGAGTATGTTATCTGTAAATTGTTGTTCTAGAAGTGGACTTTAATTATAACAATTCATTTTGTACTTAATGCGCTTTAATTGTGCGGAAGTAGTGCTGATGTCCAACTAAAGATATATTAAAGTATATTTGATTATGCTAAAGTGGATCTAATGCAAGTATACTTCAGGTACACTTTAAATATAATGCATTTAAAGACTGATAATATTCAAAGATTATACAATCCTCATCAATATTGACAAAAACACATTTTAGGCTGCACATTAAGAAATGTGCATTGTGTATAAGTAGTACTCCAAATAATGTTTAATTATAATTTTTATAACAGTAAGTCTCGAGCGATATGTAAACATGTTAATAGATTTTAAATATACTTAGTATGAATAAATGTATTTTAAATATATTACTTTTTTATTAGGGGCATTTTTTTTTAGCATATTTTAGATGCTTTATATGTAAGTACTACAATAACTAAACCCAAATAAACTGCAGCTAATAAATAAATTATATAGACATATTTAAAAAAAAGAAAAATACTATTAAAAATTACAAAAACACACAACAAAATTACTATAAATTATTATGAATCTAAAAATTAAATATGATTCAAAATAATAAAAACTATAGTAGTATATCAGTGTTACTAAAATAACACTGCTTTAAATGAATAACAATTTAGTTTTTTATTAACATTTGCTATTATTAAATGGGCTGTTTTACCATTTATCATTTATGCTCAAATCAATATTGCATTTGCTGGTATTTATTTAAGTTACGCTTTATTTTGATAGTCCACTTTAGACATTCTACTAACTATAAGTAACTTTGCAACTACATGTCAACTAATTCTCATTCATTTGCAACTACATGTCTACTAACTCTCAGAGCAGACTGTTAGGTTAGGTTTAGGGTTAGTAAAATAAGTTGACATATACTTGCAAAGTTTAGAAGAGTATTAGAAGATATTAAGCAGACAGTCTACTAATACTCGAATGACTAGTTGACAAGCAGTTGCAAAGTTACTTACTGTTAGTAGGATGTGTAAAGTGGACTATCAAAATAAAGTGTTACCTTTATTTATTTGGTAAATGGCATTGCAGCACTTAGTACTCTTCACGTCCGGGTTTATTTTGCAGAAATAATCGGCTAACCTTACATTTATGTCTTACATAGCACATTAAAATGTGGATGGGCCTTAAATCAATAGGGCATTTTCTACTTTTTCATTATTTTAATAAAAGTTTATAAAACAATAAATTGACAGCTTAAAGTATTAAAGCTAAAATTATATTATTATTCTTTTTAATATATTATATAATATATATTATAATATAATAATAACAACAGTATATACTAATTATAATATTAAAATAAATATAATAAATTATAATAATTAATATATTGACAGCTAAAATGATTAAAGTTAAAATTATTATTATTATTAATAATTTTTTAATGGTTAGCTCTGGTTTCTACAAAGTTCACACAGAAATGCAAATTAAAAAATAAAAAGAGGAGGAGCTTTAATATAGTGTTGACTTAAAAAAAAAATTAACTAGAAACACAGCTTTAAAACCTATTTACATTAAATAATTAAATGCAAACTCTGCATTATTAGGCCTGAATCTGTTGTTTTATGTTTCATCCCTTTGATCTTATTTTCAGTCTCTCGAATTTTCTCTGACTTTTCCAATATCCATGTTTCCTCAGAGGAAGAGCAGTTCTCCAGAGACGGAGGAGAAGGTCAAGAGGTTGAGGAAGAAGAACACCGAACTCGCCGTCATCGCCAAACGTCTGGAGGAGAGAGCGCGAAAACTACAGGAAGCCAACCTGAAAGTGGTGCGTGCTCATTTATACAGCTTCATAAGATTGAGTGTCTGAAGTTGCAGTCCCACCACTGTTTTTTTTCATGCGCAAAATTCAAAAGGTCAATTTTTCATTCTCTCAAAAGGTCAATTTTGAGGCTTCATTCAGACTAGTGGAAAGAAAACATCCAAAATACACATTTAAATGTTTTTTTAAATTATACTTTATCTGTTTGCATCTGTAGATTTCAATTCCAGTACATGTCTTTAAAGAGATTTTTCTCTACCTGAGCAGTGCTTAAATACACCAAACTTTACAGTTTTATTCCTATCTATATTCTGAAGGGCTTTAAAGAGTTCATGTGTCATTCCCACTGATTTATGTAACATTTATTTCCTGAAAACGTGATTTAAAAAATGTATTTGACAGTATTTTCTGATTTATGGAGTAATAAAAAGAGAAATCTTAAATCTCTGTGACAACCTTTAACTGTAATATGTCAACAAAATGAAACATGAATTTCAAACCTGACTTGAGTATTAGTGTTTAAATTTCTGTTGTGGACATGTATGCAAATTGCTTATTTAATAGGATCATTCCTTTTTTATTTGCATATTTCTACATTTCAGAAAACTTGTAATGCAAAGCAACTGTGTTAAATGTGATTAATCAAGAATAATTGATATCTATTAGTCTATTAGTTTTTTACCCTGTACTCCTGTTGTGTTTTGCCTTAAATACATTTCAGTGGTCAGTGTTAAAGTGAAGTCCAACGTTTTTTGGTTGGATTTCCTTTTATGTCTTATCATGAAGATGTTACATGCACTTCACACTTTTAAATCAATAGATAATAGGTAAATGATTGCAAAATAGACATTTTTTTGATGAAACTGTTCCTTTATTACTGGACTATTGTTCTCATTTGCCCTGTTGCCTTTGGTGGATATTGAATCCTGTCATTTAGTGCCTTTTGAACTGAACAACACAATATAGAGCAGATGAGCTGACCTGACCAACCTATCCAGTGTTTACTAATCAAACACACTCATGGCTCATTCAGTCTCAAATATAAAGCCAAACCACAGATAGAGCTTTTATTGACTTTTCTTGCTATTGACTTTATTCTGAATGACTGTAACTAGTTAAATACATTTCAGATCTATTATTAAACCTTCTTATGTTTTACAATGACATCAAGCTTTTGATGTAGAGCAACAATACTGGTTCCATAAGACAAAACTACACACAATACTGTAGCACAGGAGTGAATAATGGCATGTTTGTTTGTGTGTGTGTGTGTGTGTGTGTGTCTGTGTGTGTGTGTGTGTGTGTGTGTGTGTGTTATGAGAGAGTTTGGACATAAAGACACAGAATCCTCGCCCTTCACCCCTCTGAATGTCTGTTACACTGTAACTCTAGTCCACCTGTACGGACACCTGTCAGCTCCCAGGTGCTCATGGGTAATGAGTGACGCTCACAGCACAACACCTGTTATGCGTTTGTATCAGTCCTGTCTCTTTCTTACACACACTGGACATACAGGCATGACCTTTGTTCCTAGTTCAGCTGATTGTGTCTTTTAGTTTGTGTTGTTTTAAATAATTCAGATGTTACGATATGTTAAGATGTTTTTTACAGTATTTTCAGGAGAATGTTGTTTTGATTTTTCTCAAACTTTTTACAGTGCAACTCAACTTGACTTTAATATATTATATTAAAGTTCCTCTTATTTTTTTATTGTAATTTATTTGCAGTTAAAAAATTCTATAATAATATTAATAATAATAGTAATAATTTAGCTTTAGAAATTGTGTCTATGTGTTAATAATCTTTATATTAAAAAAGTAAAAATGTTATATATATTATTATAAAATTAAGAAAAATTGTGGAAATTGGCTTAAGGTTCGTTTGTACCAAGAATTATAAATAAAGAAAAAGATAACCATAGCTACAAGTATTACTAAACTGATAACTATTTTAGCATCTCCACCAAGTTTAGACAATGTCTAAAATCATAATGTTTTTTAAGCTGTTTCTAGTTAATTTTCCCCATATATTTTTTTTTTTTTACACTCAGCACTATATTAAAATTCCTCTTTGTATTTTTTTTAATTTGCAATTCTGTGTGAACTTTGTAGAAATCAGAGCTAACCATTAAAAAAATTAATAATAGTAATTTTTACTTTAATAATTTTAGCTGTCAATGTATTATTATAATTTATTATATTTAATTAATATAATAAATTATTATTTACGTTAAAAATTGAATAATAGTAACAACAGCAATAATTCTATATTATATTTGATATTAAATTATAGTTATAATTTATATATATATATATATATATATATATATATATATATATATACTTCGTAGGTCGTTTTGCTTCTTTAGGACAAATCGCTTGATATATTCCCCACCTGTAAGTCGCTTTGGATAAAAGCGTCTGCTAAATGAATAAATGTAAATGTAAATATATATATATATATATATATATAGTATAATATATTTTAAAGAATAATAATAATATAAGTTTATCTTTAATACTTTTAGCTGTCAATTTACAAATTTATACATTTTATATTAAAATAATGAAGGTGTAGAAAATGTTCTATTGATTTAAGGCCCATCCACAGCGAAATATGATAAATGCATCGAACTATAGCACTAACTATATTGTCATCCACACAAATGGACAAAAATAAAATGCAAATGCAAGAATAGCGTCTGGGGCCTATTGCAAACTTAGTCACAATGTTAAGACTGTCACTTTAAAACTAGTTTGACTAACTAGCAGTTAACGAAGTGGTACACAGTCTTACTTTTCAGATTAAATTTGTCAGACAATTTTATGTAACTGAGTTCAAAAAGTTATGACCGGTCTCAAAGAAAAAAAATTGATGACTACAGGTCTTTGCACACCGAAATTCTCGTCGAAAAATTTCACACATTAAAAAAATAAATATGACCTTGTGTTGTGTCAGTCACGTTTACACACTGCCTCTGAAACTTTCGTCTGTCATAAAAGAAAGCATTTTGATAAGAAAGGACGCCAATTACGAAAAAAATGAAAAAATGCATACGAAAATTTCAGACTCTGTGCAATGACCTTAACTTTTAAGACTAGTCTACATAGTTTGTGCAGCTGGCCACTGGTTGGCTGATTTATCTGAAGGCGTGTCCTCTGTGTCATTTCTGATTGGTGAAATGCTGTGATTGTCAGCTGGAGTAATTCATGACACTGGTGATTTCCATCTCTTCCAACTCTCTCTGTCCTGATGTTTCCAGGTAAATACCCCAATGCCAGTGAAAGCTGGTGCTGTGGAGCAGTACAAGCGTGCGTTTGCCCGTCAGAGAGCCAGAGACCTGGCGCAGCACGCAGACACGCTGCTGTGTAAAGACAAACAGATCGCAGCGCTGCAGCAGGAGTGCAGACAGCTGGAGACGCGGCTGGGACACGGGAAGGTACACAAACACACACAAGCGGATGTCCCTTACTGAAACCGTTCGGCATCTTTAATAAGTGGTGTTTGCCAAGTCCAGCATCACTAGTACTGTTGCTTTATATATGACTGTTTTGCATCAGAATCTTAGCTCTAAGTTCCATCTACCAGAGAAATAGGTATGATTTTTGTGCAGTTGCTCATATATTTCAGCTCTCAGTTCCCTCTTGCATTTTCATTATTATGACTTTTGTCGCCACCTGCTGGAGATGAACTGCATACAGTCAGCATTTACTGAACACATGCTTTTAGGACATGGACATAAATTTGAAGTCTAAACCTGGCACGAAAATTCATTTGTCACACCGCAGGACTATTTATGTGAACTGCTCCTAAAGCTGTGAATGTCATTAAGATGACTGATCTTCACATCTCTTTCAGGGTCCTGTGGGAGTCAGTGAGTTTGAGCGTCTCCTGAAGGAGTCTCAGAAGGAGGTGTTGCGTCTGCAGAGGCAGCTGTCTGTCACCTCCACCAGAGAGCAAAGCAGTGCGACAACAGAAAACCCTTCGGAGAGACAGGACACAGACGGCAAGGTGAGAGCAAAAACGCCCATGTTTCCCATCACTGAGCAAAAATATTCACTGTCAGTATTATTGAGACATTACTACAGTTTTATTTTGTATTTACCATTTTTATTTTACATTTATCTAAAGTTGTAGTATTTTTGTGTATTTTCCATTTTTATTTTAATCTAATGTTTTAGTATTTATTATTATTATTTTTTAAATATGCCTGTTTAGTTATTAATTCTTTATTTTGTTTCAGTTATTTCAGTAAAAGTTAAACTGCTTGGAAATAAGAAATACATTTTTTTTAAATATTAAAATAAAAACTTGTAGCTATTTTTATTTATTTTATTTTTGTTCAGTTAATGTTTATTTTATTTTAAGTAAAACATGTATTTTTTTAATGCTTTTAGTTAACTGTAATAACCCTAGTAAGTGGTCAAAGTTTAATTTTCCTGTTCAGTCCACAATGTTCATATTATTCTTTTGCATGTGCAATTCTTAATTTGATTTAATTTTGTATAGTTTATTTTAAGAATTTTTTTTTTAGTTTTTTGATGGTTTTAGTTTATTGCATTTTATTTTGCATCAAAATACTGTAGATATCATTTTTGTTTTCTTTTTTATCAAGTACTTAAAATTCTGACTATTGGTAGTAATGTCAAAATATAAAATAATTTCAATATTGTTGCTCATGTTTCAGCTCTTTTACCTATCAGCTCTTAGCTGATTTTTTTTTCACAACCAAGATTTAGTCAGCCCTATTTTATTTTATTTTACATATTATTATTATTATTATTATTATTATAATTATTATAATTATTTTTTTATTATTATTATTATTTTATACATTCAGTTCTTGGTTTAAATTTAATGCCATTTTTGTTTGATTTTGTACAGTGATTTAGATCCTTTTACTGTTGGGTCTCCTTGTATAAAATCTGGGTCGTGATTCTTGTGAAGCAAACCATTTGAAAACCACTGGCCTGAATCGTACTAACCAGTCTGGCGTAATCCTCTCAATCCACTGGTAAAACTGTCGTAATGCTGTTATTGCTTGGCTGTTTCTCTGCGCTCTGAAGTGTCATTGATATAAAAGGATATCTAGAGGATTCTTCCTGAAGTGAGTCATTCCCTCTGTGAAAGCGGCTGGTCAGGAGTCGGATTATTGTGAGTGTGTGTGTGTGTGTGTGTGTGTGTGTGTGTGTTACGATGGGTCTGTTCCTGTGGCTTTTTTTCAGGGCTTATTTTGTGTTTACACTCAAATGAATGTTGTTTCTGCTCTTATGTAATGGGCTACACCATAATCTGTAATACTAGCTAATAAGCAACTCTATATGAACCCAACGTGTGTGTGAGAGAGAGTGGGACAGAAAAGGAAAAAGCTTTAGAAAATATAAACTGAATGAGAGTGCATTAGTAAGTAATGCATTAGTTTATTAGTTCAGTAGTTTATTATATTTTCCTTGTAATGTAGTTTTTAATTACCAGTTAACAGCTTTTTTATTTTATTTTATTTTACTTTGTAACACTTAAGAACAAGGTTCCGTTAGTTAACACTGACAAATGCATTAACTAACATCAACTAACACTGAATAATATTTGTTAGTATTTATTATTCTTCGTTAACATTATTACAACTGTTCATTGTTAGTTGAGGTCCAATAACTAATATTAACAGATTCAACTTTTGATTTTAATAATGTATTAGTAAATGTTGAAATTAACATGAGTTTGGGCAGTTTGGTGACCAATATCAGTAGGGAGCAGAGTGCTTGTTGTAGATGTCTTTAATTAGCAAAATTTATGACTGTTTTCCAGTTTAGTGCTTCCAGAAGAAATAGTTTACCTAAAAATGAAAATGTCCTCACCCTCAGGTCATTGAGTTTGTTTCTTTATAAGATTTGGAGAAATGTATCATTCCATCACTTGCTCAGCAATGGATCATATGCAGGGAATGGGTGCCGTCAGAATAAGATCCAAACAGCTAATAAAAACATCACAATAATCCACAAGTAATGCACACCACTCCAGTCCATCAGTTAATGTCTTGTGAAGCCAAAAGCTGGATGTTGGATGTCTAAATTCAAACTTCCTGCTAAAATACTATAAATTATGAGTCTATAAATTATAATAATGCATCCTCCAGTGAAAAATTCATCTGGTCTGAATCAGGAGAGAAATCTGCACAAATATGTAAAATCTAAACAAATATGTATCTGGATTTTTATGTGAGAGACAATAGGAGATGGACTTTTTCACTAGAGGAAGTGTTATGAATTATGCACTCATATTTTAGCCAGAAGTTTGAAGTTAGAAAACATTTCAGTGATAGATTTGTTTATTAAAACCATATTGATTTTCACTTCTCAAGATGTTAATTGATATACTTGAGTGGTGAGGATTCCTTGTGGATTACTGTGATGTTTTTATCAGGTGTTTGGACTCTCATTATGACGGCACCCATTCACTGCAGAGGATCCATTGGTGAGCAAGTAATGGAATGCTACGTTTCTACAAATCTGATGAAGAAACAAACTCATCTACATCTACATTTTCAGCCAGTTTTCACACAATCAGTCTTTCTCATCAGTGTGCATTTTGTTTGCATATGTGTAAAAAAAGCTTCTACCTAAATGCTTGCGGTTAGTTAGTGAAATGTACAAACTTTTGACTGCTAGTCTACGCTGCACCCACTTTACTGACCATTTGAAGTTCCAATCTCAGCTGTCCTCACCGTCTCTGTAAAGCCTGGATGAGAATGGCAGTACGGGTAATCTGGTCATTTGCGACACACACACACAGAGAAAGAAAGGGGCCATGTTGTGTGCACTCTAATCCCCTTTGACAGCAGAATGGTACGGTCCCATAATCCTCTGGCTGTTGCCCTGGTAGCGTTGAGAGGGTTTTGGATGGTAGCTACGACTTCAGTCCAAAGCGAACCAAAGATTGCCACAACCGTCCCACACGCGGACACTTTCCATCAGCACACAAGACAGGGGTAGGTCACATTTACCTGTAGTTACATATTCATACTTTGAGGCATTGCAGAGACAAATGTGTCCTGTAGCTGTGATAATTGCATGAATGGTGTAATGATGTAACATGCATGTGTTATATGAGATTGAAGAGAGTGCGTGCGCGTGCCGTCAGCACAGGAGTGATTATAACACTCACCTGTCCTCATCAGCAGACGAGCGCTGGCAAATGATTACGGCCCTTCCAGATTCTCAAAACTCACTTGTACCGTTGTGTCTTTGCGTGCATAAAATACGTCCATTTATTGTGCATGAAAGAATAGGTACAGAAGAGACATTTTTAGGCCTAGGATGATGCGTAACAAAATTTGGTGTTTTACAGTAATTCGTCTCAGCCAGATGTGAGAGGTTCAAAATGCAAACAGATTGCAATAGACATGGATGAAGACAGTCAATGCATTTAATGCATGTGCTATAAAAGCAACCAGCGGCAGGCAGGCCAATCCATTAAGGTGCTTTTTAAAGAAGTGATCTAGTTACCCGTTTCAGTAGTCCACAGGGATTACAGCAATGTGCTTATAGCGAACGGAGGCCGGCGTATAGGGTCGAAACGCCTTAACGCAAATAAAATAAGGCTTACGCTGAAGGTTCGGTTTCAGATCGGTTTATTTGGCTGCGTTTTAAGTCTTAAAGGTGCAGCCGAACAGGATGGTGAACATGTTAGCTTTAGCCGCCAACAGGCCTGTGCATTAGGACTCAATATAGGGCAGTTATAAAGTCTGTAGTTTTGCCTTAAATGAAGAATAAAGACGAATACTCTCATAACTATTTGTCTGTGCAGATCTCATATAATCAGAATGGGAGTTTTGTGCATGTTAGCTTTACAGCTAATATCTATATGCTAGTGTTTTGCTAAAAGTTAACAAACTTTTAGCAGATATGCACATTTAAACTTCCAGGAAAATATTGAACATCTTGTTCAGTACAAGGCTTTGTCTAATAAAGTGCTCTCTAGATTGAGACCTCGTCATAACTCTGTCAGTGACTAGCAATAGCACTTAGCATGTTGTGGTTAATGGTGCTAGGTTCAAAATTTGCATAATCACAGGAAACAATACTGTCATTTATGAGCTCAGTGATGTTATGCATGAGTTGCTCTGTTTAGTGTCTTTTCGGCATCATATGAGCACAGATGTGCACATTAACACAGATCTGTTCAAACTCTAATGCAGTGTTACTTTGTTGTTGCAGTGTAACTCTTAATGCTGTTCCAAAACTGTATGAGTTTCTTTTGTTGAACATAAAAGAAGATATTTTGAAGAATAACAGTTAATTGCCCCCACTGACTTCCAAAGGTTGGAAAAAAATACAATGCAAGTCAATGTGGATCATCAACTGTTTGGAGACTGACATTCTTCAAAATATCTTCTCTTTTCAGTTGAATTCATACTGGTTTGGAACAACTCGAGGGTGAGTAAATGATGAAAATGTTCATTTTTGCGTGAACTGTC
Source organism: Cirrhinus mrigala (assembly GCA_036247105.1). NCBI lineage: Eukaryota > Metazoa > Chordata > Actinopteri > Cypriniformes > Cyprinidae > Cirrhinus > Cirrhinus mrigala. Next base: position 44,761,342 of record CM070011.1, read on the forward strand.
GCTTTAAAAAGCGTTTTTGAACATCCACCCAGCGTTTCCCAGCAGTTAAATATTGTGGTTGCATGTGTCTGCTGACAGTTTAATTAAAAGTGCACGCACAAATCTGTCATTATACGGGTGTTTCAGGGACGTTGGAGTGTGAGCCTGGTCAACTGGCTAGATGCCACTCCTGCGCTTTTACTTGTTTCCTTTAAAGGTTAGATCGTTTTATGCGTTATAACTCCACTGCAAGCTGCAAGATCAGATGAGAAAAACAAAAGGCAGGCACTCAATCAAAAGTAGAAGAGGTTCAACTCAAAAATACAATCTCACACTTTAGAAGAGAAGTCTAATACTCGATGTACAAACATAGACTTTAACTTTTTATTTCTTCATTGAGCTAAACTGAGCTGATTAATGACACGGTTGTCTTTTTAGAGCTGCTTTACAGCTGCTTTACTGTTATTTTCTTGTTTAACACTGTAAAGCTTCTTTGAAAGTGTTATAGGAATAAATGTGACTTGACTATAAACAGTGACTGTAAATGTTTCAGCCAACTTCACGGCCTTCATCAGGCATCAACATGATCTGAATATTTATAACTATAAGGGGTATTGGTAAGACTTTACTTAATGCATTTATATAAAGTATAATTGATTATAAAATAATTTTAATGCATGAATTATGCCTTGTAATGCGCATTATAATGCATTGCATGATCTCATGAATAATTGTAACCACGGTTATAATGCATTATAATACTTATCTATTTATTGTTACACCTTTAGAAAGTATAATGCATTAAAATATGACAAACCTTCAAATATTATAATGCATTTTAATTTTGTTTACAATTGTTAGTTATATGTAAAGCAACCTTCAACTATGGAAAGGTGCTATATAAATAAAACTACTACTTCTTCTAATGAACATATAAAATAATGCATTACGACATGCATTATGGATACCTTTATAATCCATTATACATTAAGGCTTTAACTATGGCTTTATGACTTTTTTGACATTTTCTGTTTTCTGTGACATTTAGAAAGGAAGCTGCTGATAACATTCCTAATGCACTGAATGAAATTTTGTGTAGAACCCATTTTCACTCAGAAATTGCTTGTAAATTTCACAATTAATAATGAAGAAACTGCAAGTAACACTTTGGCTCAAATGTAAAATTTAAAGTAGAAAGACAAATTATTTTCTTGTAAAACATACTCCAGTCATTTTAACTTTTTTTCAAGTGTGCTGATAAAAAATAAGAGCAAAACACAGAATTAGTCACTTAGTTCTCCTTGGTTAATTCATCATGTGAACGATTTCAGTTATTCAGATGTCCACAGGTGACACAGATTTCAGCCGTATGTGGAATAGTGTGCGATAAGCCTTCAATTTAAGCTAATGAGGGTTTTTATGCTGCTGATTGTGAGCGGTTTAGACAGATTTATCATTTTGCATTGCTGTGCAAACTTGTTTTGTTACGGCTGCATAGATTTTTTTATTACAGAGCAGCCACCACTTCTTCAGCAGCCTTTGTTCAAGAACTGTTTTCTGGAATTTAGGAAAATTCTTTTACGAAATGTCAAGTCTTTTATGATGCAATAAAGAACTCATCCTATGAAGCATTCATTGATTACACAAGCCTGATTGCAACACAAAATATAATGCATTTTTGCTTTTGACAACTATTTGTGAGGTGAAAAACTCTTGTATTTTCCCTTAATCAGCAGAAACATACCACAAAGATGTGATTCCTGTTTGAATCAGAGCCACATTGCAAATATTTGCTCATCTCTCAGCCCATTACATGACATTATTTTATGCCTAATAATGATTTCAGTGTTAGAATTATGGCCAGTGACAAAAGAAAATGCGAACATGAGCCAGAAAATGACAAATCCTGTGCAAAAAAAAGCTCATTTTGCGTATCTTGTAAAGTTCTTTAAGATTAAATGGAGTTTTTGAGCATATTTTGCCACTCCTTTGCTAATTGTAAGTTAAATAATGCATTATGAATACTTCTTTTTAACTTAAAAGCAAAACATTTGACATTAAACCATTTAACTACTTGTTTTGATAAGTGCATCAAAGCTGATACACACACACACACACACACACACACACACACGTATAAATCGAAAAATATGAATTCTTATTTGTGAAAAAAACTGTATGTGATGTAAAATTTTATTGATGTTTCTGAACTCAGGATCGTCAAATTAGATAATATTAGGCCTTTTTTGCTAATTAGCAGAATTGTATTTATTTATATATTTTTAAGGTGAAGAGCTATAATAAGTTAAACAACAATATTTTCAAGTTTATTTCAAAATAAATATGCACTTAAAACCTTGAATCCCTGACTTGGTTTCAGTAGCTTATATCATCAGCAGGTCTGCTTTGAAAGGTTTACACTTTGTTATTTAATTTATTCAGTTAGAGTGCATGAATGGGATTTAAACGTCCTGATGCTGACTGTTGCACTAAATCATTATAGTGTGATAAAATGTCAGTAGATGTCATGAACAAAACTAATGTAACTGCTGAAGTTCAGTCTGTTGGCCAGTAAGTGAGAGTGTGTGATGCTAATGAGTCTGAATGCTGACGAAGCTGACGGACGGCTCTTCGTCCCGCTTGTGCTACATTGGCTGTTTGATCCTGTTACCGGGTCGTGGCTTTGGCCACAGTGGAATCGTTCCACTTAGAGCATAAGTAGGTATGGTCACTAAAATTAGCCGCTAAGGCATTTGACCCTTAACCCGCTGAGTAAAGACAAGCTGAGACCAAATGTCAGCTTCTCCCATGACTGATGCTTTTAACTAGCTAAATGGGCTTTATTAATGACTGTAGAAATACAAATCTCTCAATAACTGACTAGAAATGTCCATGTTTTTATTGTTTTTTTTTTTTTTTTTCTTTAAATATGCAGTTTTACTGAGAAATAGGTCACATTATGGAAGTAAAAAGGATTGCATTTCATGTTTCATGTTTGCTTTGTAATTATTGACACATGACAAATTAATAACACCACATCCCTCAATTATCAGTACTGTAATGTGAAAACGTTTCATTCTTACTGTTGTAATGTGGAAAAATGTATTTATTTATTTAATTAGTACAATGAAAAATATAATAAAAATAATTTTTGCTCAAATTTGCTGAAATAAGAAATTGCTGGTCTAACGATAATAAAGAAATGGCAAGTAACACATTGAATTAGACATTACATTTTGACTTAGAAAAACCTAAATAGTTTTTTTTTGTATTAATGTACCGTAGTAATCTTTGTTTTATTTGCAAAAAAAAAAAATTACACTACAATTGTAAATTTAAATCATGGTGGTGCCTGTTTTGTTGATTTTAATTTTTCTGGTTATAAAATAAAAACGTCAACGAATGTGGAAAAGATAATTTTCTTTTCTGTATTATGAGAGTTAGGCATTTTTGATTTAAAGAAATTGATTTTAAATTTTTGAATGCAAAATATTATTTTTCTATTTTGTTTTTGAGTATAATATTTATTTGAGTTTTACCCAGTAGCTTGTTGTCACCAGCATATGCATTTATCATATGGTATTGCATTCATGACCTCTTTGCAGCTGCATGTTTGATTCCAGTTTATAAGTGTTTGTATATATTTTTTTTTTCAGGTTGCGTTTGAAACCCCACCCACAGTAGTAGATGAGGCCCCTGTTAAGGGGGAGGAGACTCCTGCAGAGGGGGAGGAGTCAGAAACACACGTGAAGCCCGAACAGGGCACAGGCTCCACCCACCAGGAAGAACAGACCACAGAAGAGCGTCTTCAGTTGCTGGTAAGAGTCACATGATCTCAGACATAGAGATGTGCTGTTTGCACGTACAGTCACACTGACATCAAATATATAAATAATTATATATGTACAGATTTTGCACCTTACCACAAAAAATGGCAAAATACCTGAATTTATGGGAGCCTGGGACAAATCTATGAATTAAATGGGTCTGGGACAAATTAATATGCACAGGATTTCACTGTTATGGAAAAAGCTGGGGATATTAGATATTATAAAAGTCCTGAAAATCATCAAGTCCTGAAAATCTATAGTGAATAAAAAAATATTTTCTAGTGTTGGTCATCTGTAAAATACTGTTTTATATTTTAGAAATTGTTCTTTTCTAAATTAGTTTTTTTTTTTTAATCCTTACTCCGCAATCGTGAATGACTGTCATGGGTCATGAAGTTCTTTGATGAATATTTCCATGTTTCTGAAGATGTGTGATGTTTCTGCAGGAAAGTGAGTTGGGCAAGAAGAGGAAAGAATGTGAAGTTCTTGAGCATGAGGTGCGGAAGAGACAGAAACGATGTCTCGATTTGGTGAGTGTGTATGCCTTATTTTAAGGCTTAAAGGAGAAGCTCACAAATTTACAGATAATCTACTCACCCCATTGTCATCCAATATGTTCATGCCTTTCTTTCTTCAGTCGTAAAGAAATAGTTTTTTTGAGGAAAACATTTCAGGAATTATCTCCATATAGTGGACTTCTATGGTGCCCATGATTTTGAACGTCTAAAAACTGCAGTGTAAATGTGGCTTCAAAGGGCTCTGAACGATCCCAGCCGAGAAATAAGGGTCTTATCTAGTGAAACTCTCGGTCATTTCTAAAAAAAAAAAAAAAAATTTCAATTTATATACTTTTTAACCTCAAATGCTCGTCTTGTCTATTCTCTGCAATGCGCATGCATATTCTGTGTAATCCGGGTCAGTACAGTTAGGGAATGTCGAAAAAACTCCCATCTCATTTTCTCCTCTAACTTCAAAATCACTGCAGAAGTACTGACCCAGTGTTTACAAAGAAGGTCAAACCCCCTTTACAAAAAAAGGTAAAACAGCGATGTTGGAAAATTTTGAAGTTGGAAGAGCAAAAGAGAAAACATACCCTAACTGTATTGTATTTGAGCTTAAAAAGTATAAATAGAAAATCGTATCGCTACATAAGACCGTTCTTCCTCGGCTGGGATCGTTTAGAGCCCTTTGAAGCTGCATTTTGGACGTTCAAACTCACGGGCACCATAGAAGTCCTCTATATAGAGATAATTCCTCAAATGTTTTCCTTAAAAAACATAATTTCTTTACGACTGAAGAAAGAAAGACATGAACATCATGGATGACAATGGGCTAAGTAAATTATCTGTGCATTTTTGTTCTGAAAGTGCATGTCTCCTGCGTGTCAGGCTGAAAAACTCACTGTGTGTGTGTGTGTGTGCGTATTCACACAGGAGAACCAGCTAGTGGACGAGCGCAGCAGAAATGAGCACTTAGTAGAGGAGGCAGAACTCCTCAGGAGAAAGGCTCAGCTGCTCGACCAGGTAAAACGTTGTTAAATTAAAAATTAAAGGAATAGTTTACCTAAAATGAAAATTTGCCGAAATGTGCTCACCCTCAGGTCATCCAAGATCTAAATGAGTTTGTTTCTTTGTGGGAACAGATTTGGAAAAATGTAGCATTCCATCACTTGCTCACCAATGGATCCTTTGCAGTGAATGGGTGCCGTCAGAATGAGAATCCAAACAGTTGATAAAAACATTACAATAATCCACAAGCAATCTACACCACTCCAGTCCATTAATTATCATCTTGAGAAGCCAACAGTTGTGTGTTTCTGAGAAACAAATCCATCATTAACATTTTTTAACTTCAAGCTTTCAGTTAAATGTGAGTCCATAATCCATAATAATGCTTCCTCTAGTGAAAAAGTGGTCTGGTCTGAATCAGGAGAGAGATCTGTACAGATCAAGCACTGTTTACAAGCCAAAACAGCTCTAAGGGTGGATTTTGATGTGTGAGACAACAGGAGATGTACTTTTTCACTGGAGGAAGTGTTACTATGAATTATGGACTCATATTTTAGCCCGAAGCAACAGTTTGAAAAATGTCTTGATGGATTTGTTTCCTACAAACACACAGCTTTTGTCTTCTCAAGATGTTAATTGATGGACTGGAGTGGTGTCGATTACATGTGGATTATTGCAATGTTTTTATCAGCTGTTTAGACTCTCATTCTGACGGCACCCATTCACTGCAGAGGATCCATTGGTGAGCAAGTGATGTAAAGCTGCATTTCTCCAGATCTGATGAAGAAACAAACTCATCTACATCTTGGACGGCCTGAGCACATTTTCAGCCAAGTTTTATTTTTAGCTGAACTAGTCCTTCAAGTGTATTTATGCTCCCTCTGGGTGTTAAAGGTCAATGTAAACTGTGTTTCTGTAGTCTCAGGCTGAAAATGAGGAGCTAAAGGAACAGCTCTGTGTTTTGAACACTCAGCATAGTTCAGTACTGGAGGAGAACCAGCGACTCCGTGCAAAGCTGGAGAACCTAGAGCAGGTCCTAAAGGTAAAACAGTAATGTTTAATCTGTTTCTCAACATGTTCACATTGCATTCGGTGTGCAGTCGGTTTGAATATTTGTGTTGTGTGTTTGTGTGAATGTGATTGCAGCACATGCGAGAGGTCGCCGAGCGCAGGCAGCAGCTGGAATTGGAGCATGAGCAGGCACTGGCTATCCTCAAGTTCAAACAGGATGAAATCAAGCGACTCCAGCGGGTCAGTTGCACATTGTCATAGTAATTCTGCTTTCAGTGAGAATTTGTGCATTATATTCCTGAATGCAAATGCTCATGATCTATTGGTTCTAGTCAAATGTTTATGTGATAAATCCTATAGTTAATATCATGTTGTCATGTCATGCCTGGTTAGACCATGGTGTCATGTAAAAAAGCCATTGACATTATGCCACAAATGCTGTGGATAAAGCTGTACTTCTATTAAACCCAGAAAAACTCTTGAATATTTCAGAAGAAAAATGTTTGTAAATGGTAGTGATCCAGTCTTTAAATGCCTTTCTCTGTTATAGCATCAGAAATTGTACACCTGACAAACAATTTTATGCTGACTCACAGTTTTGATCCAAAAATATCATTTTGCTTATTTATTATTTATTAAATTAACATTATTAGTAGTTGTAGTAGCAATTATATCAATTAGATTTTGAATTATATAAATTATTTATTATTACATTATTGTATTTATTATTTACTACAATTTTATTTATTCAGTTTAATTTTTTTATTTATTTTGTCTCTGTGACAAATTGCTTATGCTCCTCATTTGTAAGTCACTTTGGATAAAAGCATTTGTGAATAGATTTATAATTTAAATAATTATTTATTAAATTAGCATTTTTTACTAAAATTAAATGTATTAAATATTTTACTTATTATTTATTGTTGGCTCTCCTTTTAGATAAAAGCACCTGCTAAATTATTTAATGTAAATGCATACTTTAAATTCATATTTATTATTTATTCAATTATTGTTACTTTTTAATTACGTTTGTTGGATCTGTGACAAATTTCTTACGTCTCTCACTTTGGTTAAATCATCTGCTAAATGAATAAATGTACATATACCATTTAATATTTAATATTTCCATTTGGTTATTTATTGTTTATTAAATTATTATTATTTGTTATTTACTAAAAATATATTTATTAAATATTTTAATTATTATTTGTTGTTGGCTCTGTGATTAATTGCTTATGTTCCTCATTTAATGCTTTGGATAAAAGCATCTGCTAAATTAATAAATGTGAATGTAAATGCCAAAAGAGCCAATTCTCTACCTCTGAGTCTTGTTAAACTAGTTGAATATTTAATTATTAAGAACTGATTAATGTAAATGATTATTAATTTGTCAATTTAAGTCATTAAGCAGTTTTTCATCTCTGCTACTAGTATTTTGAAATTTTGTTACAGCATGCATATGATAAAATCTGAACATTAGAAGTGTGATTTTGTGTTAAAGAGTGTGTTTTGGTTCCACAGGCTCAGTTATTTGCTAAAAGAGAACATGAAGGTGTTGTGCAAATGCTGGAGGTGAGTTTCACATCTCGTTGCTTTGTGTTTGTTTTCGTCATGATAGTTTCTTTTTAAATTAACCATTTAAATTGCATTAACTGGAGAGTTGTGATGATAGAAACCCGCTATGTTTATAATGCTTGGGGTTGTAATGATTGTGTGTTGTTTAACTGAATTGTGTTTTTCTCAGGATCTGGTGCAGCTCGTATTGCACAGAGAGCTGGTAGAGTACAGAGTGTGCACTTCCTGTTTGATGTGTTGCATTTCCTGTTTCTTTTTAAACTGCATCACTGATGATTGTATGTGCAACCTGCAGAGGGCTCTGTTTACCTACTAGTCAATTTTTTTTAAAAGTACTTTGAGTTGTTTCACATAAAATATGCCAAAACATCCATTCAAATTTTAATCAAATGAAATAATTGTAATAACATAAATATGCAATATGCTATATACATATATGTATGTATATTACATATATATATATATATATATATATATATATATGTATCTACAACAAATCATGAATGAGCATTAAAAGTGCTTAGACAGCTTTTGATTATGGTGTTTGAAGCAGTAATTTACTTTATTTTATCCAAAGTGGTTCACATTGCATGTGACCTTTATACTACATCAGTATCAGTGGGAATCAAACCCTTGATCTCGATGTTGCTAGCAGTTCAACAGTGATGTGGTTCAACAGGTCCTGGATTGCAGCGTTTAATAATCGAATGTAATATCTGCTCTGACTGCTTTTGAAATGCATGATGTTTCCTCTCTCTCTTTCTGTCCTATACTTTGTTTTGTTGGCCGCTAACCAGAATACACTGGACTGCATGCAGGTATCAGACCCGCTCCAAAACCAAGCTTTCTGCCCTTTAGAGCCAACTTCGCTTTAGTTTCTAGAGCTTGTGGGTGTGTGTGGTTTGTGCAAGCTGTTTTAAGAAGATCTTCTCAGCTAGACATGGTTTTAGCACTCAAATAAGTGCAACAGGTCCAGAAACACTCCTGAAGGTGTGTTTTAGAGTTTTATTAGCTGGTGCTAATCAGCTTTTTCTGTTGCACTGTGCAAATGCATTTTGCTGACTATTTTCCATGCAGTGTTTTAAAGTTAAATTCGACACTTAAAATTTGAATGTGACAAGCAGACTTTTGAGGTGAGAGTTTTACAGGAAACTCTTTATTTTTAGAGTTTGAGCAGTGACTGAATAAGTGACAGTCGACCAGTTAATGTGTGTGTGTAAGAGTGTGTGTTTTTGAGCCTTGTGCTCTCAGTGTGCCAGGAAACTGAACCACAGAGCCGGAAGTGAAACTAGCTCGCCGTATTCTCACAAGCTCAAACCCTTTAGTTTTTAATGCTTTTACTACATGTTTGTGTTTTACACTCAGCAAAATGTCTTTAACACCTTTCCTTTGCCCTGTTTACCTCCATTTCACTTTCCGCTTTATTTATGAAGGCCGCATATATTATTGGTGATTATAGTAGAAAAGTAGTATCTAGTATCTAGAAAAGCTACAAACCAGGTGTTTATTTATTTATTTTGTTTTGTTTTTTAGGTTTTAGTAACAAAAAATCTTAACATGTGCAACTGTTAAAATAGCCTTTGTGTATAGTTAGTGATTTGAACAAACCGCAAAATGAATTAATAAACTTGAGTAACTTCAGTAAGTGATATTATCCCTCAAATGATGCATTTCGTTGTGGTGATCAGACTATATTAGCAGATTAACAGATTTTCAGCATATATATAATATTTATATGTTAATGAAGCTTTATTGTCTTGCAAAATGCGTGTTTCATGTGATTACAGCAGACATAATGTGTTAATATTTTTATTTAGAAAACCTACGCACCATGTTTTTTATGATTTTTTTAGGTTTTAAGTTGTATTAACACAAATATTAACATATGAGAACTATTAAACTTTATGAAAATTATTCTAAATAACCATATATTTTGAGGAAGGATGTGATGTTACTGATCAGACGTAAGATTTTAATTATAAATAAAAAAGAAAGTTTATTTGTTTATGAGCGTTTATTGTCTTGCAATTATGCTTTTATAAAAAAAAAAAGCCACTTGCAAGAATGTGCATATTGTATATTTTATTTTTTTTAAATTGTATATATGTAGTAATATTGATATCTAGAAAACCTATACACCAGGTTTCACAGTAAACTTCAGACTTGTGACTTTCATCTGTTGGATGATAAATAATATTTATCATTTATTTAATTTAAATAATAAGTGAGTGTGCAGTTTTAGATTTTTGTTCTCCTAATTTGCAGATGCGTGGTTTTTTTAGCGCTTTGTTAAAAATGATAAATATATTTTTAAAAACTGTTCTGAAATTCATTTAGTGTTTGGTTACTTTTTTTTTTTTTTTTAGCTTTTGAGAGCAGCTCCCACTGAGATTAATATCCTGAAATTCACAAAAATGTGAACCTGGACCACAAAACCAGTCATAAGGGTCAATTTTTTGAAATTGAGATTTATACATCATCTGAAAGCTGAATAAATAAGCTTTCCATTGATGTATGGTTTGTTAGGATATATAATATTTGGCTGGGATACAACTATTTGAACATCTGGAATCTGAGGATGCAAAAAAATATATATATATATATTGGGAAAATTGCTTTTAAAGTTCTCCAAATGCAGTTCTTAGCAATGCATATTACTAATCAAAAATTACGTTTTGATATATTTACGATAGGAAATTTACAAAATATCTTCATGGAACATGATCTTTACTTAATATCCTAATGATTTTTGGCATAAAAGAAAAATTGGCTACAAATATACCTGTGCTACTTAAGACTGGTTTTGTGGTCCAGGGTCACAAATGTAATGAAAACCCAAAAAAATGATAGCTCAGATTGACTTCTAAGTTAGATATTTTTGTTTATTTAACAAAAGAGACTTGCCCAATTATAGATGATGTCATCTTCATTGCATTATCACATGCTCTGATTGGCTAATCCCACATGTGCATCATCCATTGCTTTGGCTGACTAATAGCATCTGCATTTCTTCATCAGATAAGCTGATATGTTTAACATTAATACGCCTCATGAATATTAACTAATATTAATGTTGACCCTGTGTGTAGGCAAAAGTTCGGGAGCTGGAGGAAAAATGCCGCAGCCAGAGCGAGCAGTTTGGGATGCTGTCACAGGAACTGGACAAATTCAGGGTTCAGGCCTCAAAGATCGACCTGTCGGGCCCCGGCCTGCTGTCCAGCCCCAGCCTGACCCAGCTGACCAATGGGGTCGGCCTGCCGGGTGAGACCGGTATGCTAAATTACTGATCGTTACCCAACAGATAACAGATCCTTTTATATTCCTTCAGATTTAAATGAATGTTTTTTGTAATGTTGTTGATTTATTTCACAGCTGATTGATTTGGTTCAGGGCTGTTTACTGAAGAATTGTGGGCAGTTGCTGTTACACTCTGCTATTGCTGAGACAGATTTTTGTGGCTATTTTGTTTCTTTGAGCACATGAAACTGCTGTGAAAGTATTGATTCTTAAATAACTGAGTTCCTGTATTTTTGATTTCTATTGCAAATGTGGACTAAAACAAAAGTGGTGGTTTTCTTTTCAGCTCTGTACCTTGAGATGAAATGCTGCAAAACCATCTGCTGTTTTACACCCTTAATCCACCGTTTTGTTGGTGGTTTGCAGTGTAGTTTGTTGTGGTTTTATGATCATTGGTGATTGTTTACATGAACTGCATCGTCATAGATTGGTACTGTGCATTGGTTCATTAAAACCTAGTGAGCTTGCTGTCTGCATAGGCGTCAGACTCAGAATCCTAAATGAAATGCAGCCAGTTAGTTAAATGATTTGAAACGCTCTACATAGGCAGCAACACTTTTATATGTGAAGTGCACCGAGACTCAACAGTTGATTCCAGTGGAGTTTGACATTATCATTAGTTTTTGATATTATACTAATATACTTTTATATACTTTTTTAATCTGAGGAATTTATTTATTTTATATTCAATACTCAATATGTATGTTTGGGGCCCGTAAGATTTTTATTTTATTTTATTTTATTTATTTATTTTAAAGAAATTAATGCTTTTATTCAGCAAGAACGTAATAAATTGATCAAAAATGACATTAAAGATACTGGATTTATAATGTTGCAAAAGATTTCTATTCTAAATAAATGCTGTTTCTTTGAACTTTTTTTATTTATCAAAGATAAACGTATTATGTTTTCCACAAAAATATGCATCAGCACAACTGTCCTTGACATTAAAAAAAAGTTTCTTGAGCAGCAGATCAGCATATTAGAATGATTTCTGACAGATCATGTGACACTGAAGACTGGAGTAATGATGCTGAAAATTCAGCTTTGATCAACAGGAATAAATTACATTTTACAATATATTCACATTAAAAATAGTTATTTTAATTTGTAATAATATTTCACAATATTACAGTTGTTATTGTATTTTTGATCAAATAAATGCAGCCTTGGTGAGCAAATGAGACTTTTTTTAAAAACATTTTAAAAATTTTACCGACCCTAAAATTTTGAACCGTGGTGTGTCTATAATAATCATTGATTATAATGCATTCTGGGTTTGCCTACACACTACAGTATATTACCATAGAATTAGGCCAAAACGAGCTGTGTTTTAAGATAACGTAGCATTGATGCTTACTTTTTGGACGAGGTTATGTGTCAGATTCACACCTATGGTGCTTTAACTTGCTAGGTTGGCAGCTCACTAGGTTTTGGAGCACAGCCTAAGAATGATTGTCTAAGATCCATAAGTGGATTGCGTCTGCATTATCCCCTCTTTTTCCAGGCACAAATGCCTCATGGGAAGACATCGCGTTCTGGAGTTTGGAGGGTAATGAAGCCCTCTGTGACGCCTCTGAGCCTGGTACTATTGAACTCGATTTGGTTCTAGGCTGTTGACGTCACGTGTCCGCCTGCATGAATAACACATGGAGTGTGACCGTGTAGTGAGCAGTGGGCGGCAGTGGTCACATCCATGAAGAGTTTAATATGATCAGTCCTGAGCTAGAGCTGGGCGATATGACAGTATATATAGCGTGAGATATCAGTCGATCATACCGCCCACCCCTAACCTGAACCGCTTTGTGATTTGATTGCTGTTTTATGTGTTGGTGGTGGTTTGCGGATCTCACCTTGTTAACGTAGGTTTGGTTTTGTTTTTGTCTATGAAAATGGTTTGGTTTTTGTCATGTGATCACTTATGCAGTTGGTAGCACATTGCATGTCTCTCAGCTTTGTGAGGATATGATTGGCTGCTTTATTCTGATGGACCAATCAGAATTCAAAATGGTGATCTGTGCTTCATGATAGCTGCTGCTTGACTGTGTTCGGAATGGATTACTACCATAATATGTATATGGGTTGTTGACCTGACCTGACATGGCATTTTCACTGTTGCGCAAGATAAAAAATTAATAAAATTAATATTGTCCTTACGTAAAATGCAGTAAATCATTAAACATTTCTTTGTCTTACATGGTCTTGTTGTTATAAAAGTTGCAGTGTTATTAAATTTTTTTTTGTTATATATTTATTTATTTTTGAGGCAAATCTCAAAAGTGTCCTATGGTGTGACTGTCTCAAGCATGGTTTAATAAATTGCAACGTTTATAAATTAAAAAGAAAACGATAAAAATCTTAATAAATACCTCTGGCATAATTGTACAAGTGTCTATTTTAGTAAATAGCAATCATTTTTTTTATTCATATACAGTGGGTACGGAAAGTATTCAGACCCCCTTAAATTTTTCACTCTTTGTTATATTGCAGCCATTTGCTAAAATCATTTAAGTTCTTTTTTTTTTCCTCATTAATGTACACACAGCACCCCATATTGACAGAAAAACAGACTTGTTGACATTTTTGCAGATTTATTAAAAAAGAAAAACTGAAATATCACATGGTCCTAAGTATTCAGACCCTTTGCTGTGACACTCATATATTTAACTCAGGTGCTGTCCATTTCTTCTGATCATCCTTGAGATGGTTCTACACCTTCATTTGAGTCCAGCTGTGTTTGATTATACTGATTGGACTTGATTAGGAAAGCCACACACCTGTCTATATAAGACCTTACAGCTCACAGTGCATGTCAGAGCAAATGAGAATCATGAGGTCAAAGGAACTGCCTGAAGAGCTCAGAGACAGAATTGTGGCAAGGCACAGATCTGGCCAAGGTTACAAAAAAATTTCTGCTGCACTTAAGGTTCCTAAGAGCACAGTGGCCTCCATAATCCTTAAATGGAAGACGTTTGGGATGACCAGAACCCTTCCTAGAGCTGGCCGTCCGGCCAAACTGAGCTATCGGGGGAGAAGAGCCTTGGTGAGAGAGGTAAAGAAGAACCTAAAGATCACTGTGGCTGAGCTCCAGAGATGCAGTCGGGAGATGGGAGAAAGTTGTAGAAAGTCAACCATCACTGCAGCCCTCCACCAGTCGGGGCTTTATGGCAGAGTGGCCCGACGGAAGCCTCTCCTTAGTGCAAGACGCATGAAAGCCCGCATGGACTCCAAGATGGTGAGAAATAAGATTCTCTGGTCTGATGAGACCAAGATAGAGCTTTTTGGCCTTAATTCTAAGCGGTATGTGTGGAGAAAACCAGGCACTGCTCATCACCCGTCCAATACAGTCCCAACAGTGAAGCATGGTGGTGGCAGCATCATGTTGTGGGGGTGTTTTTCAGCTGCAGGGACAGGGCGACTGGTTGCAATCGAGGGAAAGATGAATGCGGCCAAGTACAGGGACAGTATCCTGGATGAAAACCTTCTCCAGAGTGCTCAGGACCTCAGACTGGGCCGAAGGTTTACCTTCCAACAAGACAATGACCCTAAGCACACAGGTAAAATAACGAAGGAGTGGCTTCACAACAACTCCGTGACTGTTCTTGAATGGCCCAGCCGGAGCCCTGAATTAAACCCAATTGAGCATCTCTGGAGAGACATAAAAATGGCTGTCCACCAACGTTTACCATCCAACCTGACAGAACTGGAGAGAATCTGCAAGGAGGAATGGCAGAGGATCCCCAAATCCAGGTGTGAAAAACTTGTTGCATCTTTCCCAAAAAGACTCATGGCTGTATTAGATCAAAAGGGTGCTTCTACTATATACTGAGCAAAGGGTCTGAATACTTAGGACCATGTGATATTTCAGTTTTTCTTTTTTAATAAATCTGCAAAAATGTCAACAATTCTGTGTTTTTCTGTCAATATGGGGTGCTGTGTGTACATTAATGAGGAAAAAAAAAGAACTTAAATGATTTTAGCAAATGGCTGCAATATGACAAAGAGTGAAAAATTTAAGGGGGTCTGAATACTTTCCGTACCCACTGTATTTCTGAAAGCATAGGAACTTGATACATTTTGTCTCTGAAAACCATGTCCTCTGGTGTGACACCATATCCTGATTTGAAATTGACCAGTTCCAAAAAAAACTTTTATTAGTTGAAGGACCCCATTCATGATCATGTTACTGAAGCCCCCTGTCAAGCCCATGACAATATTTGTCTCAGAATTGTTCAAAAATTTAACTTTTTTGGAACCACTACAAAATTGTTACATTTTGTTGTCCTTTGGTGTGACACCCCTAAATTATATTTCTCAATTAAAAACTGAATGTTAAACTACATAATCATGGAAAATTATGCAAATGTGTCTTGATAACTGCTAATGACAGGTTAGCATGGAATAGCAAGGTCATTAATTGACACAAAAGTCTGAAACGTCCTCTGGTGTGATGCCTGTACTGTACTGGACAAAGACATCACACCGGAAGACAAGGTCTCCATTAATTGAACTATTTTCTGATGTTTTTGCAGAAAACTTGTACTGTTATAAAGTCTCATGAAAATAAGTATAAAATGTGATGCTTTGTTTTTGAGACGGAAAGAATTAAGGGAGAGAAATTAGTGGAAGAGAGAGGACACAGAAATATAGACAGAAAATGAACAGGGATCCACCAGAAGGGAGGAGATCCTAAGAGAACGATACAAAGATTAAATAGGATCAAAATGATGCCTTAAAATGAGTAGCCATATAGTTAAAAAAAAAAATAATTCAAATCTTAATGAATATAGTTTGAAAATCAATCATATTTAGCTGATATAGAGTTTCAGTAACATACTGATTGACTAAGATACTGAATTTTGTTGATGAAAATTATTTAGTTGATATTGTTGGTATCAAAATGAAATGAACTTTCTCCTTTGACGTTCAAAATTAAATAGAAGTACTTTAATAACTACCATTTCTGTTCTTTAGTGTGACGTAATGTCCTATGGCGTGACACATATTTTATCTCAAAATATCTTTAAAAAACAGTTGAGTATTGCAATAGGGGAGATAGAAATATCACTCATCTTAAAAAGGTCTAATTTTCAGCAGTTTTGAACGGATGACAGCAAAGTTTGTCATGTTATCTTATGACGTCCAAGGTTATCTTGAAATTGTCCAAAAAGTCATAAGGGAAAAAATGATGTTAATTATAATTTCATATTAAATAAATAACACTGTATGAAAATAAGTGTCTTTTAATATTATTAAGGTTTTTTTTGTTTTGTTTTTTTACACCATAGGACAAATTTATGGTTAAAAAAAAAAAAAAAAAAAAAAAACAATGAAAGAATTGACAAGTTAGTGACCCTTTATATTTTCTCTGAGTTCAGACTTTTACAAAAATGGTCTGAATGGTCTTTTTTTTTTTTTTTACTGCCTATATGTCAACTACCCATATACATACACTGCCGGTCAAAGGCTGCATTTATTTGATCAAAAATGCGGTAAAAACAATAAAATATTATTATAATTAAAAATAACAGTTTTCAATGTGAATCTATGTTAAAATGTAATTTTTTGTTATGATCAAACCTGAATTTTAGCATCATTACTCCAGTCTTCAGTGTCACATGATCCTTCAGAAATCATTCTAATATGCCGATTTGCTGCTCAAGAAATATTTCTGATTATCATCATGTTGAAACCATGATAGATTTTATTTTATCAAGATTCTTTGTTGAATAGAAAGTTTAAAAGAGCAGCATTTATTTGAAATAGAAATCTTTTTTTTACATTATAACTGCCTTTAATGCCAATTTTGAAATTGAATGCATCCTTGCTGAATATGAAAAAAGTGCTGGGCTTTTGAACATAGAATCACAGAAACCATAGAATAACACAACCATTGTAACCATTTTTAATAAATTCTTAAAAATTTACTAATTCAAAAGCTCAGAAATTTCACATTACTGTTTTACTGCATTTTTTAACAAATAAATATTCAAATAAAATTCAAAAAGTCAAAATTAAGTGAGTTTTTGCTTACCCCTTTGGCAGATTATTTTGCTTGTTGTAAGCAAAAACTCACTTAAATTTGACTTTTTGAATTTTATTGATTTCTTTCTTTTTTACATTCACGTCTTTTTTCTGAAAACAAGACAATAATTTTTGCTGCTTGTCTAGAAAATCCTTCTTTATTTAAGAATTTTTAGGTATTTTGGCTGGAAACGAGACAAAAAAATTTAAGAAAAGCATTTTTTGCAGTGTCCTGGTAGTAGTTCCTGAAGGATCTACTACTTTATCAAAAATTATCAATGTGCTAAAGAACAATTTATCACTCAATGCAATTCACTCAACTAATGAACCGAATATCAGCTGTCATTTGTGCAGTTTTGACTCATTATTTAATCAGACTGCCTATATAGCACAAAATTACACTGAATGCAGTATGTACTGCACCGTTTGCTGTAAGTACTCCATTCTGAACATAGTCCTAATTGTCTGCTGAAGGTCTGGATGTATTATTATGTTTATCACACAAATAACAGCATGTTTAAATGTTAACATACACAGCTATGCATTTTTGTGTTTTTATTTGCTGCTTTCTGATTATTCCACTACAATATAGCCTCACTTATTCTTTTAGAAAATGTCATTTTATAGCAGGCAAACAATGAATGAATGTGAGCAGAGGAAGGAGATGAAGGTCAAAGGATGATTTCTGCTATAGTGACGGGGGTCGTGACCCTTACGCAAGCAGATGGTTTTTATTTAATCAACCCTGATTTTAACCTGTAGATCACACGGCTCAACTAGACACATAAACACATGCATGTAAACCGCAGCTCAAAGCATTATCCCACATCTGTCCACACTTACATATGCATGTTTATTTTATTGAGGACATAACTTCTCCTGATAAAAAGCTGTTTATATTATAAACATTATGTATGATCAGCATTATTTTAAGTTGCATTTCTCTGCACTCGTTGCATGTTAGATGTGGCTGCGGTTTTGCGGACGGGCTCCACTCCACACGCGGCTGAACTGTCACGTCCCGAACGCTCACCGACCGTCAGGCACAGAGAGCTGCCTGCCATCAGCGTGAAGTCCGGCTCCACGTCCAGCCCCACGCCACCCAGATCTGAGGCCACACACCTCTCACCCAAATCTGCTGGATCTCACCCGGCCAGCCCCCGAAAGGCCAGCCCTACCCATGAGGTGAGAGGAACTTCACCACTACACGCACAATCAGTGTTTATATTTTAGCAGTCTTAGCAGTGTTTATATTTTAGTGACTTACGAAAGGCCCAATATTTGCAATATACAATGCCAGGTTTATTAGACAACTAGATTAGTGTTGTTATCAATAACTAAAACTATTAAAAATATTTATGGTAGTTAAAATAAATGTTAACTAAAAAAAATGTTAAAAAATATTTTTTATTTCATTTAAGCACTAAAATTACTAAAACCTGAATAAAAGCTAAAAAGCCATATAAAAAATATTATTTAAAAAAAAAGAATAATAAATTACAGCAACACAGCAGAATGACTAAAACTGAAATGAAAATGTGATGGGGAAAAAATTATTCAAAATATAACACAAAAAATTATATATTCATAATTAATATATAATTAATATAATAGGAGCAGTATATTAATACTACTACAATAAAACTCACAAATGCATGTGTCTAGTACAGGGATTGGCAAACTTTTTGAAAAATAAAAAAATATTAAAAATCACTAAAACTACGGAATTAAAAATGAGTCAAAGCTAAATAGATATTTTTAAAAAGAAATAAAAATATTAGTAGTTAAAATCATTGATATATAATATTAAATAAACTGGAATAATAAAAATAGACAAAATTCCTCCTCATTTAATGACCAGACGTGTATGAGGCTTATCTTTGCTCGACATTGTCTCTATGGAACTATCAACAGCTCGCATTCATGGAGCAAAGACAAAAACTTCGAAGACCTGGAGTGCTACTTTTGACACTGTTGAATCTTTTGTTTCTTCAGTGTACAGTTTATTTTGTATTTATGTATAGTTTTTATTTTTCTTGTGATTAAGTATTACACTCTGTACCTTTCTCCATTGCAATGTCTTGTATTTCCTCTGCACAGTATAAGTCTACCTGGTGGGTTGGTGGGTGGGGGGTATGGCTACAGTCTAAAATAGTATGTTGTATATTGTACCATTCTGAAATGACGATTCAATAAAATAATTGTTAACAAAAAAAAAATGGATTAAGTAGACATTTAAAAATTAAAATAAAAATGACAAAAACAATGACATTTTATAAAAAAAAATCATAAAAATCAAATGTAATAAAAAAAAATAAAAACTGGAAAATGAAAGATAAAATGAACATGAACTGGGATTTCATAAATGACTACAACAAAAAAATGCTATAAAAATGCTAAATTGTAAATGCTAAATTGACCTATTTTAGAAAAAAAAAAAACAAGTAATGAAATGACTAAAACTATGTGACACCACTAATATATATATATATAAGTGGTGTCAATCGATTAAAAAAAAATTAACTAATTAATCGCACATTTTTTCTAAAATTAATCACGATTGATTCCACCACACTTTAAGATTTTTAATTATACTTTTATATTGCAATAATTTCACATTCAATCTTCAAATTAATGTGGAAACAACATAAAGGAAGTATATTTTGATATTTGTTCAATGGCATCTTTTTTTTTTTTATCACTGATACCAACTGATGTCTTCATGAATTTTTTCCTAATATTTAACCATTGACTATAGCCATTCAACATTACAGTATAATTAAAAGCTTTCAATTTAACATTTATTAGACTTGTAATTTAAGTGAACTTAAACCAATCTTCACATGAACCCATTATAATAACTGTCACCTGTGTATAATAACCTGTGCCCTTCAGCAAGAAAATATAGCTAAATTTAATAAAGTTATTTAAACGATAAAATCTAAATTAAATAAAAGATAAAGCGTAAAACTACAGAAGTTATTAATTTCCTTTTTTAATTCTGTTCTTTGATTAACAGACATCACAGTAGCTGGTTATTAGGATATTTTGGCTGCTGTTACTTTAAAAGCTGCCGCTGCTAAACTTAAAGCGGATCTGACACTGCTTTAAATGTGACTCTTAAATAAACACTTGCACAGTTTTAGGGCAGCTTTAGTCGCCTTTTTTTTTTTTTACATACTCGTACTTTCATTTGGGTTTGAATGTGATACAGCGCCTTTAGAGGTTATAGCCTAATACAGCGCGAGCCGGCATATTTGTGCGTGCACTTGAAGAGCACTCGCTACAAGCACAGTAGAACGGCTGACAGGACAGATAGATTCGTTTTTACTAACATATGTGACCCTGGACCAAAAAACCAGTCTTATGTTGCACAGGTATATTTGTAGCAATAGCCAAAAATACATCCGATGGGTCAAATTTATGGATTTTTCTTTTATGCCAAAAATCATCAGGACATTAAGTAAAGATCATGTTCCATGAAGACATTTTGTAAATGTCCCACCATAAATATATCGAAACGTAATTTTTGATTAGTAATATGCATTGATATGAACTTTAACAACAACTTTGAACAACTTTAAAGGCGATTTTCTCAGTATTTTGGGGTTTTTTTTGCATCCTCAGATTCCAGATTTTCAAATAGTTGTATCTCGGCCAAATATTGTCCTATTCTAACAAACCATACGTCAAACCATATTATTTATTCAGCTTTCAGATGATGCATAAATCTCAATTTCGAGAAATGTACACGTATGACTGGTTTTGTGGTCCAGGGTCACATATGACCAGACAACATCTCATCTGACCACAGTTCACCGATGTTCTACTGAACTGAGGTGACGTTGGAGTGCGCGTCTGAAAAGTCTCCCATTTGATGTGCTCGTTATTAACGCCCCTGCATTAATTAAATTTGCATTAAAATTAAAATGCATTAAAATAAAAAAATGAATCGCCTGCGTTAACGCAGTAATTTTGACCCCACTAATATATATATATATATATATGTATAAAGCAGGAAAAAAAATGAATTAAATTAAATTCGAAATATAATAAATACTACAATAGTATATTAATGATAAATTAAAAATAAAAATATAATAATAATAAAATTAAAAATATACAGCCATTTCTTCCACTGTGCTTTTTTTGTGCAGAATCATCTAGAATGCACATCATTTGTTGGTTCTGTCTGTACTTTTGGAGTGTTTGTTTGAGCTTTAGCTGTGAAGTTTAAAAACTGTTCCCGGGTCAGAGTGCAGGCACTCTCGGTGTGCGTGCAGCTGTCTAAAGCTGATATTCAGTGAGATAATCCTGTGCAGTGCTGCTGGATTATGAAGGTTGTAGTAGTTGTAAGTGATTATCCATAAAAGGTTTTACCCTTGAGCTATAAATACTGCCTGCATGACTCCATTTACTTCTTACTCGGAGAAGCACTATATTTAGATGATGACTCTGCAAGTTTATTATACCACAGTCCTGTTATTATTATTTACCAATGAATATTCTACGTGTGCTGCATAGCGTGAGAAGCTGATATTGGACCGTTTTTATGTTATCTAAGTAAATGAGCGCAAAGCATGTGTAGTTGTTACTGATTTTTAGTGATTAGCTGAATGTTTGTGAGTTTTGCTCATGGTTTTTGAATCTATAATCTATAAACAGAACATCTCAACCAAGTTGATCAGCCTACTGATTTTACTATCCTAACTATGCACAATTATATGTTAAATATAATATATGTAATAACCTATAATAACCCTGGTACCATATTACAACTAATTTATGACCCACAAGTTTGAGACACTGGTTTAGATTAAAGCAAGTTCAAATTTGTTGTCGATCCAAATCACAGTCTCATTACCAAAACCTGTTTTTTATGCATTCATTGTTCTGTCATCTATTCAGTATTTAGTTTGTCTGATATTATTGCTGAGTATGTGTATTGTTTGTTTCAGGTGGACACCGCTAGCGAAGTTGAGGAGCTGGATATTGATGTTTCACCGGCGCCGTATTCGGTCAGCAAAGGAGCAGCTAAACTCCAGGTCTTCATTGCACGTTACAGGTAAACAG
This sequence comes from Cirrhinus mrigala, assembly GCA_036247105.1. Taxonomy (NCBI): domain Eukaryota; kingdom Metazoa; phylum Chordata; class Actinopteri; order Cypriniformes; family Cyprinidae; genus Cirrhinus; species Cirrhinus mrigala. The sequence goes on from CM070011.1 coordinate 44,783,639, forward strand.
CATTACAGCACATTACAGCATGTGCTGAACTGCCATGATTATCAGTAGTGTCGTGGAACATGAGTTTTCATGTTTTATAGAGAAAATCAACCTATGAAAGGTTTACTGGAATGATGCAATCTCTGCATATTAAACTGGAAAGTATCAGCATCGAACAACAGTATAACATACTTTAAAATGACATACTTGTTTTATTTTCTAAATGCAGTTACAATCCTTATGATGGTCCTAATGATAACCCAGAGGTCGAGTTGCCCCTCACAGCAGGAGAGTACATTTATGTCTACGGAGACATGGATGATGATGGCTTCTATGAGGGTGAGTTTATTTATTGCTTTTTTTATTACTTACTTTACATTTTTATTACTTTCTCATTTTTTTTTATTAAAAAAATTGCATTGCACTCAGAAGAGACCAGTGTATCCTTGAGTGTGTGGAGCAAGAAAAAATAAATGTTCAAAATTCCAAAAAGGTGTTACCTGCACATTCAATAAAAAAACAGACCACAGAGGTTTATCAGAAATATGTATTTATTTTTAATTAACATAGTTAAAAATAGACAAGTAAGCGTTGTTTTTACATGCTCATTCAGCATGCGGTCATTACCAGGAATTTTAAACTATTATTTATTTATTTATTTATTTATTCTACATTTTTTTAAAAAATGAATTAACAAATACATAAACAAAACTGCTGTCCCACAATTAAAAAACAAATGTAAAAAGCAGTTTAGTACTCAAATCTTAGATGTTTTCTTCTGTTATCTAATGAAACCCACAGTAATATTTAAAATATCAGTAATTAATATTAATTACTTAATATTAGTGCTGGCAAATTTATCATGTTAATCCAGGTTATTAATTATTCCAGTTTAACAGCATTTTTTAAAAAATGTTTTGAAATCTTTGATTTTTAGTAAGTAATAATATAGGTTTTCATAAATGCTGAAAAATAAATATTTATAATATATTTTTACATTTTTTAAATTATTGATTTTTGCTATTATTGTTAATTTATTTTATTGTTAATAATTGAATAATTATTGTTTAATAATTAACTTTATGTTTTAGTTTGTTTATAAAATGTTTACAAATATAATCTTACTAATGTTTTTGAATTTTTAAATGTTTTTTCATAAATGCTGGAAATGATTGTTATATATTTTATTATATATTTTTTCCTCAAATCATTCTAAATGATCAAAATGCATACTAATTAGTTGTTACTGTTAAAATTATGCCTTTATAAATAAGTTTTTGCTTAAAAAAAAAAAAAACATTTTGTGTAATTAACCTTTCACACTTTTGCCCAGAAAATGTGTAAATAAAATTCAGTTTTCACTTCTACACTTCAAAAATTCTAGTTTAAATTTCCTTTAACAATCCAAGCTACAACTAACACTATTGTGTTACATTGTGTCTGTTACCCTCTGTAGGTGAGCTGATGGACGGCAGAAGAGGCTTAGTTCCCTCCAACTTTGTGGAGCGCGTGTCAGACGACGACTTCATGAGCTCACACCCTCACCAGGCTGGTGATGTGTCCCATAATTCCTTCCAAGAAAGCAGCTTCCACAGTGGCAGCGAGCGGCTGCACCAACACCACTTACGTTTTGCCCACAGCGCCTCCGAGAGGACGGAGACCTCCACAACAGCCTCGGCTCCCGGTGACAATGCCAAAGCCAACCCCGCTAACCCTGCCCCGGCCGTTCCGCTCACTAACGGCTTAGACTTGGATCTAGAGGAAGTTGGGGTGGACACTGTGCCTTACCCCCGCAAGCTAACGCTAATCAAGCAGTTAGCCAAGAGCGTCATCATCGGCTGGGAGTCTCCGCTGGTCCCGGCCGGCTGGGGTTCTGTGTTTAGCTATAACGTCTACGTTGACCACGAGTTGCGAGTCAACGTGCCATTTGGTACCCAAACGAAGGCTGTTTTGGAGAGACTGGATTTGGCGCAGAAAGCGTATCGGATTGCGGTGCAGTGCCTGACGGAGCGTGGCAACTCGGATCAGCTGCGTTGCAGTATGCTAGTCGGACGGGACGTGTGCGTGGCACCGACTCACCTGCATGTTGAACGTGTAACGGCTACCTCGGCCAGCCTAACCTGGCTGCCTAGCAACAGTAACTATGTGCACATTGTGTCTTTGAACGATGAGGAGTGTGAGCTGGTAAAGGCGGGATGTTATTCACTGTGCCTCAGTAACCTCACACCCAACATGCATTACAACGTTAAAGTGGAGGCCAGGCCGCACCGCACAGCCTGGGAACTACCTCCGGAGTGCCGAGAACGCAAAACCGCAGTGACCTCTTTCACAACCCTGACAGCAGGTGAGATGCAAAGATTCACAGACAATGTTTCTTTTCTTGGTGAGGTTCCTTTGGTTTGATCTTCAACCCTTGCCCTTGTTTTCCAGGTCCTCCTGATGCTCCTTTGGATGTGCAGTTGGAACAGGGCCCGTCTCCGGGAATAGCTCAGATCAGCTGGCTGCCCGTTACTATAGATGCTGCCGGGACGTCCAATGGTGTACGAGTCACTGGCTACACCATCTACGCTGACAAGAAGAAGGTGAACCAAAGAATTCTTCTGGAAAGTCAGTTATAATGTACAGTAAGTGTGCTTGTAAAACACTCTCACCTCTGTCTTCAGGTATTAGAGGTGTCGTCACCCACGGCAGGCAGCGCTCTGATTGGTCCATCTCAGATCCAGACATTACAGGTGGCCCATGAGCTCACTGTACGGACCATGTCAGCTTTTGGTGAGTCGGTGGACTCATTGCCGGTTAATGTGCCCATCAAATTGCCTGCCATCATGTCCGGTGCCTCACTGCCTCAATGCCAGTCTGTGCCAGCCACCGCCAGTGTCCTCACGGCCAGTGCCAACCCAGATCCTGCTGTCTGTGCCACATCTCTCTCTGCTGCCAAAATGCCCATTCTGCCACACGCTGCTACACTGGACGAACACACCACTGGTCCTGTTCGGGGAGTCTATGTCAATACACCCAATGCAGTCACTCGTGAGGCACCTCCGTCTCCTGCATCCTATGTAGAAGCCTGGGCAAACCCAACATCAGCTGCACCAATGCCAGCACAGGAGGCACTGCCACTATGTGCCTCACATACTAACTCAACGGTGAGTTTAAACTAAAAATCTGCTTGTCTGTAGTTTTACGGAGTAATGTAGAATTGGTTGTACTTGAGTTGAGATACATTGAGTGTGCAGAGATCTGGGAAGTATGGGTTCTGTTAAGGGTTGGAAATTAGTTGGGAGTCTTTGTAAGCTAATAAGACGTTTCCATCAACAGGTGAGTGTATCTGCACCCATGGTTACACCTGCACCCTTGGTCATGCCTGTGCCTGTTGCTACACCGACGTCCATGGACGTACCTGCTCCCATGCCCATACCAGTGTCCATGACAGTACCAGCTCCTGCGGTTGTGCCGGCACCTGCCACCATCCCTTTGCCCATGTCTGCACCCATACCTGCACCTGTTGTTGTACCTGCATCAGTGCCAGTGCAGTCCAGTGTGGCCCCTGCTGTGCAGAACCCAGGCAGAGAGACAGACAGCCCAGGAGGCCAGCGTTCTGTTGCCTCCCTCTCCGACTTCTTGGAGGACCCCCGTGCCAAACTTCACACACCACCACCCAGTTCCACGTGCCCCAAAGTCAATATCCCAGGAAAGGACCCTCTCGACGTCCCAGATACACACCCACTGAGGCCTCCCAATCCATCACCCTTTGAATCAGAGCCCGAGGAGGACAGGGAAAATGCCAGGCTTGTGTCCATAGAGGAGTTTCTGCGGCCTGTACCTCAACCTCGAATCAAGGTCAGTTTTCAAACCAAATCTGGAGACCATGTCTGTCCCTGTTCAGTTGTTATCATTTTGAACTGTGCTCAAGTTGAGGATCTTACCATAGCCCGAAAAAGCTAATCTTCCTTCCTTTATATTCCAGCAGAGAAACAACTTAATTATTTGAAACTTTGTGTTGTCCTAGTGCAGGGGTGCCCAATCCTGCTCCTGGAGGGCCACTGTTTTACTAAGTTTAGCTCCAACTCCAGTTAAAAACACTTGAATTTGAGCTAATCAGGGTCTTTGGGATTACTAGAAAGGAGTGGACACTCCATCCTAGCATCTCAGAAATCTGTGTTAAAGTTTCTGTTTTTGTGTTATGCTATCAGGTCTATGCTGGTGGTCTCATGGACCCTCCCCCAGACTACCATGGAGAGAGCAGTCGGTCTGATCTGTCTGACATATTGGAAGAAGAGGAGGAAGATCTGTACTCTGAGCCTATCACTGACATCCCTTCCAGAGGTTACAGTACAGCTCCTACAGGCAGGGTATGTACATGCATATGAATGTTGTAGTGTTCCTCAGTGACCCTTTAGACAAAAAGTTGAGCAATGTTTTGGGACATTTAGTTGGTATTGCACCAGGTAATCATGCTCACAGTGAAATGTCACTGGTTTAAAATCCTGCTCAGTATTAACTGTATGTTAAACATCCAGCATATTCTTATTGGCTGTGATTGTCCTAACAAGTGGGGACACAGTGTTAGCCGTAGTTGTCATTTACGTTCTTTCTATTCTTGTATTTCTTCTGTTGCATTTTAATTTTCTTGTTTCTTTTCCTTGTTTTGTTCTATTTTCCACTTTTGACACCAAACAAAACCTTTGCCTGATCTCTATGTTCTCGATCTATCACCTTGCTCATTTCCTACTCTGGTAACCCCCAATCCTCCTCTAAAACAACCCAAGTCTGAAATGTGGGAACCTGACAGCGATGAAGAAATTTTGGAGAGGATTATAAAGCTCCCCCCTCAGGCCTACCACAACAAGCAGCTCTTCAGCATCCCAGAAGTCACGGAAGAGGAAGACAACACCGAGTCGGAATCCCACAGTAGGCCTTCCCCAGGCCGGACTACTTCTGGTAAGGGCCGCCAGTGTGGACATGAGGGTCGTCGACATTCCCCTCAACATCGCAATCATGGACATAAAATGGAATCCGATTCGCCCGTAGTGAGGTACAAAGGGACTGTGCCAGTCAGGACTAGACCCAGAGTGCACTATGCTGACACGGTGGACACCATCAATTATCTGGATGAGGAGGAGGCGGAGTTGGACTCTGACAGTAGCCTGTATGCTGGGCCTAGTTCTGTAAGTGTGGTTGCACGTCGCACTCCACACAAAGGCCATGGTGACCGACTCAGGAGAGAGGCCTTGCTCCGTAGCCAGATGACTTCAGGAACAGGACAGGGATCGTATTTACTTAGCAAGACCGTACACCGTGTGAAGTCGCCCACTGGACCCTCAACAGAGATTGATGTAGAGTATGGAACTGATAACGACGAGGAGCCTCAGCTGTTTGATCCTGGAGAAGTGGTGTTAGAACAAATGAGCTCGGAGTGGTGGGTGGAAGGCAGTAACAATGAATACCACCACTTGCCCTTGACATGCAGACCCCAGCCAGAGCTGCCCTCAAGCAGCCGCTCATGGGTGGGTTGTCCTCTGTCCATCCGTCTCCTGTTGTCCCACAGCCATCTTTCCCTTGAGAAGCACTCTTTGAGAACCTGCCCATCCTTTTAGGAGATGGCTGAAACCTTTTGCGTCCTGAAAGAGAAGATGAGCACAAATTTGCACCCACATCCATCACTATTCTTATCAGTTCACTGTAGCTTAAAATGTCCAACTTGTAGTATTTTAGTTGGAAGGCTTAGAGCTGGAGTTCTCAACTCTGGCCCTCAAGGTCCACTTTCCTGCAGAGTTTAGCTCCAGCCTTGATCAAACTCACTTGCCTGCAATCTTGAAGACCTTGATTAGCTGGTTTAGGTGTGTTTGAAGTTGGAGCTAGAATCTGCAGGAAAGTGGACCTCAAGGGCCAGAGATGATAAACCCTGGTTTAATGGGTATTGTTGAAGTTAGCGATTTGCCATTTTAAGGAACTGAGCAATTATGGTTCCAGTTCTACTTAACATTTTCATTGACAGTCCTTTTGGAATGGACAATATGATGGCATTCCTGCACATTCTGAATAAGAAGTGGTTACCTGTTCCCAACTCTACATAGAGTTCAGCATTTTCCGTTCTTCGGATAAGACGTTAAAACGTGGTACTGACTTTCTGTGGTCATTAAAAATGGCAGGATGTCTTTCGAAAAAGAGTAGGGGTGTAACTCCGGCATCCTGGCAAATTCCCCCTTTGACCATCATGGCCTCCTAATCATCCCCATATATACTGATTGGCTTCGTCACTCTGTCTCCTCTCCACCAATAAGATGGTGTGTAGTGGACCTTCTGGTGTAAGTTGGCTGCCGTCGCATCATCCAAGTGGATGCTGCACATTGGTGGTGGTTGAGGAGATTCCCCCTTCCATGTAAAGCGCTTTGAGTACCCAGAAAAGCACTATATTAATGTAACAGATCTATAAATGTAACGAATTTACTAAATACTGTAGCTACTGTGCCATATGGGATTCCAACAAGTACACAATGTCTCTCCAACATTAATTTCACTGTGGATGCAAAAGGTTTAAGCCTATACATCTCGCTCCTTGCAGTTAATTGTGTACCCTACACCCTTTCTCCCAGTCTCTAGTCAAGGCATCATCATATTTGTAGTTGTGTAGCTGGCAGCACTGCTCTATGTATTTGTCCTACGTCTTATTCTTCCCAGTGTTCATTTAAAACATTGCTGTGCTAAGACTGTGGCTGTGCATTATCGCTCAATAGGTTTCTAGTGCATCTCCTTTCATTGATACAAATGGGATGCTTCTTGACGCACATACTGTCAAGGTTGTCCAGAGACTGCTTGAGCAGTTAAAGTAGAGACTGTATGTTGTGCTTGCACAGGGATCTCCTCTTTGTTCCCATAATTCCACCGTGTTGCTACGAAGAACAACCCCAAGTGCTGCTTCTGTTGATCTGGAGTCAAATTTCGCTTGAGCATTGGCTTTTTTGACTTGTGTGTGTATTTCAGGGCTCCAGGCTAATTGCTAATTCAGTAAAAAAGAATTTGCAGCAGTGACTTCAGATCTATTTGCAGTTAGCCTAAGATGCCAAAACTGCATATTGTGTTGAAATGTGGTTTCTTTAAATAGTCTTGGAACATGCACAAACACAGATACAAATGTTTGGCCAATGCAATTGCAGTCCGTTGTACATAGCTAGAAGCTCTTGTGTATAGTTGTGCAGACTTTTCAGTCCTTTTGGTTAACAGCTAGCAAGCAAAGTAAGCTCCACACAGGAACACTGTGTGCTGCAAATGTTCCAAATGCTAGGAACATTTGCAGTTTACAAAATGTTTTTGCAAAATTGCAAATTACAAAATGTTTTATTAGAAGCAAGTGGCTCCTAAGCAATTGTTCTAGTCTGGGGCCCCTAGTGTTCATATGTGGTATTACATGAAGATTGTGTGATGTTGCAGTTGTTCCACTGTGTTGTTGGTAACACATTAGATTAGGGAACACTATTCACTCTTAACTTGTTGCTTATTAGCATGCATTTTACTAGCATAGAACATGTTAATGCCTAATTCTGCATGACCATATTCTAAAACCCATTAACCCTACTCCATACCTAAACGTAACTACTACAAACAACTACCTTACTTACCTTACAGTCAGCAGCAAATTAGGAGTTTTTTGGAGGGCAAACTCTTTACTTAATAGTGAATATGTGTTTACTAATCTAAAGTGTTATCGTGATGTTAGTGGCTGTATCCCACGTGTCATTATCTAACTGTTTGTTTCTGTCAAACCAGGAGGCAGGTGGAAGAGAAGCATCGTTGGCAGATCCAGGTGCAACATGGTGTGATGTCACTCCAAAATCGCCACGTTCTGAAATTAGACTGCATAGAGGTGAGACTTTCTCACTTCCCTCTCTCTCTCTCTCACCGTGTACTACATTCAGCTCTCATTTAGATCACATCCTTTTCTCTCTCTCTCTCATTTATCCATTTCAGAGTCTTGCCAGCCCACACATCTTTAAACTCCCCTTAACTCTTCTTCTCCAAACTTAGTTTCAACCAAACCAACACATGTATCTAGCCTAGTCTAAATTGAGACTTCTGTTGAACTTAAAACTAATAAGCAGTGTTTTATGAGGCTGGTTTGCTTTTTTTTATTGCTTATTCTTAGAGTTAGTGATTTGATCAAGCCTCTAATACGAAGAATTAAAGTTTGGCATGGATATTCAGAACTGGCTTGTTGAGGAGTGCTGTTACTTTTCTAAGTGTTTAGACTTGCAATTTATTTAATTGAAAACCTGACATTTTGCATTTATGGACAGCCAAGTAATATAAAGTAACCATGATATCATAGAGATTTAGAACTTTTACAATTAAAAAATATTATTTGGTATATTTTTTTTCTTTTTTTTCTTCAGTTTTTTCTTTGAGGACATCCCCAAATGGAGTTTTTGCCAAAGGCAGCTCCTTTTTCTACAGATTCGCCCTCAAATATGACACACAGAGGTTGTGAAATGTCCTCTTTTCTTTGCTCTGCCCTTGATTGTTGCTACAGATGGTCTTGATCCTCACTAATGAGATGAGCACATCTCACTGCTGGAGCTTAACACAAACATGACTGACACCTGTTAGCAACACTGATTATACATCTGTGTTTTACACTATAGTGCTCTCCCACCCTCTTCAAACTCATCTAGAAACAGTAAATGGATCTTGATAACTTCAGAGTACTGACCTTTGACCTGATGACCCTGACAGATGCTTGAATTCTACTGTCAGACTCCAATATACAGAACAGCAGTTATAGTTGGCATGCATGTCCAATAAATACCACAGGAACATTATGAGTGGTGTTTTAGTGTTTTCTTTCCATTTATTCAATACAGTTGCATTGATTTAATAGACACTTTTATCCATTTCTGACTTACGGTAATGCATTTTTATTCATTCATGTAGTAATTAATTGATCAGTGCAGTTGAAGGGTGCTAAATTGTAGTTGTTTTATGACAACACACTACAGAAACATTAGTTTGACCAATCAATGTCAGGAAACAGAGCTGGTTCGAATTTATTAAATGTAATATGGTATGGTGGAGTTTATTATATGTGGTTTTAATCTCTTCCATGACAGCATAATTGAAATTACAAAGTTTTTTGTTATCCGAATATACGTTTGTGTGTCTTTCTCTCTTCCTGACATTCTCACTCTGTACGGATGACTCATGCACGCACGTTTCTGTAGCGGCTCATGGCGGCTTAGGATCAGGAGGTTTTAGTATGATTACCTCACTTAAGGACACGCCTGGGCTGCACCATTATGGTTTTCAGGCGGGGGAAACCATAAACATTAGTTTACTTGACATGCCTCATGGAAAGTGCAAGCTAAAATTTGCTCAAATCCAAATTCTGTTTCCCAAAATCTGAAATGGGCATAATGTCCCCATCAACCGCCAATGTGTTTAAAAATGCTAGAGGTGTTAGTCAAAATGATTTGTCCTGTGAAATAATTTCTTAGTTAGTGTTTGCTCTTTGGTGTTGCAGAGCCCAGGGCATCTGGAGAAAATGAGGTGAGAGTCTTTGTTGCCCTCTTCCCGTATGATCCTGCAATCATGTCACCCAATCCTGACGCCACTGAAGAGGAGCTTCCCTTTAAAGAGGGCCAGATTATCAAGGTATGACTCGGTTGAATTCAAGTGTGATTTTCACACGTGCATTTGTCTTTAGCCCTGTAAAGCCCTTCATATGAAAAATCAAATTAAAAAAAAAAAAAACAATTGCGTATATGTTTTATGTTTTGTATCATATTTGATCCTTCGGGATTTTATTGCTCATACAGTATGATATAATGAGAATATGAAGTTAAAATAGCTCAGTTTTATTCAGAGGCCCAAACTAAGCAGAAATATGCAATTTAGTGCAGATGCTGATATTTGTATGGCCAAAAAGTAAGATGAAATTCTGATGCTTGTAATGTAAATCAATGAGATCTTTATAACAGTATAGCAGATACTTACATAAAATGATATAAATATCAGTAGTCACTCTATATCTCCAATAATATGTCTTAGTAAGATAATATTTAAATGATCCGAAACATAATGCAGTGCAATCCAATGATGATCGAAAGATGAACAAATAAATGTTCCTGAAAAGCCTGATGATCATTTTTTAAGCTCAGTGATTTTTCTTACAAAAACAAAAAACCTGCTTCAGTCCAGTAAGTGTTCATCTTGAAATATTACTAATAATATAAAATGTATTATGTTTACTTGATAAAAATGATAAAGATTTCACGGCAAAACGTAGGGACCTATAACACCCCCCCCCCCCCCCTTCCGTTTAAATTTTAAATTTGACTGCTTTTTAATGGTTAAATTAAATTTTATTAATCAAAAAGCATCATCATGATGAAACTTGCACAATTTCACATCAATTTATTAAAATTTTAACAAAAATTACATTTAGCGCCCTTTGAAATGTTTTATTTTTTCGCACCATGTTTTATTGTTATCAGATTCTGTGTTTTAGTATGTCTAATCATTTCAACTTTATTCTTAAAATAGCCTTATGAAATGTTTTTTTTTTCCCCTCAGAAATTCTGTGTTGTGTATTTAAACATTTCTGGTAATCAAATGAAGGCATAAAACAAAATGATTTTCATTTATCTTTTAATTATTGAAAATTAAGCAAACTTTATTTTTGGGCAAATAAAGGGGATTTACTATTAAAATTAAAACATGGAAGAAATGTTGTGTGATTATACCCTAAAAAATAGTGTTTGTTTCATTTTAGTAGTAGTAGTAGTAGGTAAATTCTACTAAACAGTACTATGTTGGAAATTTGATAAACTAGGCTTTATAGGTTTAAAAGTATAAAATAATTAAAACGCATTAGCCTTCAAAATGTGCATCTCCAGTGCAGCCCACCAAACCTTATTGCTCTCATTATAATTAGCAAAAATACCATATTGCTGTAAAAAGCATTTAAATGAGAAATCCACTTCCAAAACAAAGATTCACAGATAATGTACTCACCCCCTTGTCATCCAAGATGTTCATGTCTTTCTTTTTTCAGTCATAAAGAAATTATGTTTTTTGAGAATAACCCTGGTGAAAAAACCAGCATATGTGTGTTTTGATGCTGGTTTAAGATGGTCCTTTGCTGGTTTATGCTGGTCCTTGACCAGCATAAACCAGCAAAGGACCAGCTTAAACCAGCAAAGGACCAGCATAAACCAGCTAAGGACCAGCTTAAACCTGCATCAAAACATACCTACCAGCATATGCTGTTTTTTTTCCACCAGGGAATGGACTGATATTCTGGCCCAATTTTGAACTTCCAAAATGAAGTTTAAATGCAGCTTCAAACAATCCCAAATGTGGTTGTAAACGGGCCAGCTGTGGAAGAATGGTCTTATCTAGCAAAACGATCTGTTATTTTCATTAAAAAAAATACAATTTAAATACTTTTTAGTCTCAAATGCTTGTCTTGTCTTACTCTGCCTGAACTCTGTGTATTCTGCCTCAAGACAGTTAGGGTATGTCGAAAAACTCCAATTGTATTGTCTCCCTCAACTTCAAAAATCATCTCAAAATCATCCTACATCGCTGCAGAAGTACCGACCCAGTCTTTGCAAAGTGAACATGCAAAGAAGATCAAACATCCTTAACAAAAAAGGTAAAACAGTGGACGATATAGGATGATTTTTGTTTGAAGTTGAGGGAGAACATGAGATGGGAGTTTTTTGACATACCCTAACTGTCATGAACTGGAAAAAAACAGTCCAGCCAGAGATGAGACAAAATGAGCATTTGACATTAAAAAGTATATAAATTGTATTGTTTTTTTAAAAAATAACCGATCGTTTCACTAGATAAGACCCTTCTTCAGGTAAGATAAGACCCTGCATTTGGGATTGTCTGAAGCCACATTTAAACTGCATTTTGGAAGTTCAAAATCGGGGCACCATATCAGTCCATTATATGGAGAAAAATGGATAAGAAATGTTTTCCTCAAAAAACATAATTTCTTTACAACTGAAGAAAGAAAGACATGAACATCTTGGATGACAAGGGGGTGAGTACATTATATGTGAATCTTTGTTTTGGAAGTGGACTTCTCCTTTAAAACAGTTAAGTTGAGTGTTTCTTCTCTGCAGGTTTATGGTGACAAAGACGCAGATGGTTTCTACCGAGGCGAGGCGGGTGGTCGTCGTGGCTATGTGCCGTGTAATATGGTTTCAGAGATCCAGGTTGATGATGAGGAGACCAGAGACCAGCTCCTAATGCAGGGCTTCCTCTCTACAGAGGCATCAATGGAAAAGATAGGTGCGTTTATCATTGTATGCAACAGACTCACACATCTACACCTCAATGTCAGTTTTCACACCAACATATTTTATGTTTCACAGAATATTTGTGTGTGCAACACACTTCAGATTCTATTGAGATCAGCTGTAATCATTAAAAAGCATTAGCATGATGTTGCTGCATAGCTTCACATTAGGATCTTAAAGGGCGGTCTAGATAGACAACTGACTAGGTTTTGGAGCAGGGCTGTACTCTGCCATTTATTTAAGGTCATATTTTGAGCATGTTTCTAAAATAAAAATAAATCTCTTAACTCCCTGTAATCGTGCAAAGAAAAAGCCACAAAAATCCAGCCGCAGCTGACATTTTAGCATCGCGTTAGAATCACACGAGCCTTAAAATAGGCTTCAAGCTCACAACTTTGAGGAACTTGGGTTTCCCTTGAATTCAAGTTCTTAAAGTGACAGCAGTGGATAAGGGTTGTTTATATGTGACGTTTGACCACAAAACCAGTCAATAAGGTCACTTTTTTTTTTTAAATTAAGTTTTATACATCATCTGAAAGCTGAATAAATAAGCTTTTTATTGATGTTTGGTTTGTTAGAATATGACAAAATGGCCAAGATGCAACTATTTGAAAATCTGGAATCTGAGGGTGCAAAAAAAAAAAAAGAAAATCAAGATACTGAGAAAATCGCCTTTAAAGTTGTCCAAATGAAGTTCTTAGCAATCAAAAATTGAGTTTTGATATATTTACATTAGGAAATTTACAAAGTATCTTCATGGAACATGATCTATACTTAATATCCAATGATTTTTGGCATTAAAGAAAAATCGATCATTTTGACCCATACAATGTATTTTTGGCTGTTGCTACAAATATACCCGTGATACTTAGGACTGGTTTTGTGGTCCAGGATCACATATGTATCCCCTAAAAATACATGCAATAGTCTGCCTCTCATTTGAGGCAAGACACTTCAGTCAAAACCATTGCTTTTTCATGCACTGGTCAATTTTGAGATCTTGGCCTGTTTTTTTTTTTTGCTTCCATAACATGTTTTTTTTTTCAGATAGAAGAAAACTTTCAAAATACATATTTGAATGTTTGTTTTATTTCACCTTATGTATTTGTGTCTGTAGATTTTAATTACATAACATATCTTTAAAGGCTGTCGTGTTTTTTTTTTTCACTTCAGCAGTATTTACATACACCAAACTTTACAGTTTTATTCCCATCCATATTCTTGAGGTTTTCACTGAAAATTTTTCACCTGATTCATGTAACATTTTGTCCCTAAAAACATGGTGAAAATATTTTACCTGAAAAATTAATGAATCAGGGCTGACTGAGAATAGCGCAATTCCACAATGTCAGTGCACCGTAATTCCTCACTACATGTCGTAAATCTGTTCTTGATTTAATCTGGTTTATGTGGAAGCCGGTTTCTGCCACAGAATAAAAAAGGCAACTTTTTATCTTTGACTTTCTTTCTCCTAATTTTGGGTTTACGCCTCGTAATTCTGACCTTTTTCTCTGAATTCTGTTTATACCTTGCATTTCTGTTTACAGAAATGTATACGTTTATATTTTGTGACTTTTTATCTCAAAATTCAGACTTTTTTTTTGCAAATTGCCAATTTATATCACCCAATTTTGTTTATATTCCACAATTCTACGTTTTTATCTCGATTTTGACTTTTTTTCTTGCTATTGTGAGCTTATATCTTGCAATTCTGTTTATAAAAATTTGTAGTTTTTATCTCCAAATTCAGACATTTATTTGCAGATTGTGAATTTATATTTGACAATTCTGTTCATAGCTGACCATTGTAAGGTTTATCTCAAGATTCTGACTTTTTTTTGTGCTATTGCAAGTTTATTTCTCACAATTCTAATTTTATATCTCACAATTTGGACTTAACTCAAAATGTAACCATCAGTTTTTATGTAAATTTTTACTTTATTCTTGCAATTACAAGCTTATATCTCATAATTCTGTTTATATCTTTTAATTTTAACTTTTTATCTCAAAATTCTGACATTTTTTTGCAGGTTGCAAATTTATATCTGGCAATTCTGTTTATAGCTCACAATTCTAAGGTTTATCTCAATATTTTGACTTTTTTGTGCTGTTGCAAGTTTATATCTTACAATTTTTGACATTTAACAAATTTTGACATTTGACAAATTTTTCTAGCAAATTTATATCTCCCAATTTTGTTTATATTCCACAATTCTAAGTTTTTATCTCAAAATTTTTACTTTTTTCTTGCTATCACAAGCTTACAGTCATGGCCAAAAATATCAGAACCCTTGCAATTCTGTCAGAAAATGCAACCCTTCTCTCAGAGAATTGTTGCAGTTGCAAATGTTTTGGTACTCACATGTTTATTTATTTTATTTTTTTTGGATGCATTTGAACAACACAAAAAAACAGAGAAGATTGGACTACTCTTCTTTTGCAAACTGTTCCAGGTCATTCAGATTTGAAGGATGCCTTCTCCCAACTGCTGTTTTGAGATCTCTCCACAGGTGTTCTATGGGATTCAGATCTGGACTCATTGCTGGCCATTTCAGAACTCTGCATTACTTTGTTTGTAACCATTTCTGAGTGCTTTTTGAAGTGTGTTTCGGGTCATTGTCTTGCGGGAAGACCCATGACCTCTGGTGGAGACGCAGCTTTCTGACACTGGCCACTACGTTGTGCCCCAAAATTATTTGGTGATCATCAGATTTCATGATACCATTCACACAGTCAAGCATCCAGTGCCAGAAGCAGCAAAGCAACCCCAAAACATCTTTAAACCTCCACCATGTTTGACTGTAGGGATTGTGTTCTTTACTTTGAAGGCCTCATTTCTTTTTCTGTAAACTGTGCCATGATGTCCTTTACAAAAAGCTCTACTTTTGTCTCGTCTGTCCACATGTTCTCCCAGAAGGATTGTGGTTTTGTTACGTAAGTTTTAGCAAACTTTGCTTTTTTATGCATTGGTGTCCTCCTCGGTCTCTTACCATAGTGTCCCTTTTCATTCAGATGGCGACGGATAGTGCGAGCTGACACTGTTGTACCCTGTACTGCAGATCAGCTTTAATTTGTTTGGCAGTTAATCAGGGTTCTTTATCCACCAATCGAACAATCCTTTGTTGTAATTTTTCATTAATTTTGCTTTTCTGTCCACGTCCAGTAAGGTTAGCTACGGTGGCTTGGGCTGTAAACCTCTTGATGATATTGCACACAGTGGACCCAGGAACATTAAGATCTCTGGAGATGGACTTGTAGCCTTCACATTGCCCATGTTTTTCCACAGTTGTCCATTTTCGAGTTCTGTGTGAAATTTTACTAAGTTTGACTCTTCTTCTCTGTTTTTTTGTGTTGTTGCAGTGCAAACAAAAACAATAAGCACATGCATACCAAAACATTTGCAATTGCAACAATTTTCTGAGAAGAAGTGTTGCATTTTCTGACAGAATAGCAAGGGTGCTGATATTTTTGGCCATGACTCAAAATTCTGAATTTTTTTTTGCAGATTGCGAATTTATATCTAGCTCACAAGGTTTATCTCAAGATTCTGGCTTTTTTTGTGCTATTGCAAGTTTATGTCTCACAATTCTGAGTTTACATCTCGCAATTTTAATTTTTTTTTTTTTTTTTTTTTAGCAAAATAGCAAAATGCAAATTTATATCTTACAATTTTTCTCTCAAAATTCTGACTTTTTTCATGCTATTACAAGTCTATATCACAATTTTGAGTTTATATCTTACAATTTTAAGTTTCTATCTCAAAATTCTGACATTTTACTTGTAAAATGCAAACTTCTATCTCCTAATTTTGTTGATATTCCACAATTCTAAGTTTTTATCTCAAAATGTTGATATTTTTTTTTCTTGTAATCACAAGCTTATATTTTGTAATTCTGTTTATATCTCACAATTTAAAATTTTTATCTCAAAATTCAGACTTTTTTTTTTTTTTTCCCCAGATTGTGAATTTATACCTGCCAGCTCTGTTTGTAGCTCCCAATTCTAAAGTTTTTATCAAGATTTTGAATTTTTTGTGCTATTGCAAGTTTATCTCTCACAATTCTGTTTGTATCTTAAAATTCTGAGTTTATATCTCGCAATTTTGACTTTTTATCTCAGCATTATGAGAAACCAGTCTGAATTGTATAAAGTCACAGTTTTCTTGAATTTTTTCAAGCCGTGGCAGAAACAAGCTTTCATTGGTTTATGTTTCACAGTCTACACAGTTTCATTTCAGATCACAAAGCTTTGCTGTTTTTACAAAAGTGCCAAAGTGCTGTTGTTGTAATGTGTGTTTTTTTTTGTGGTGACTGTAAGCAGTTCGAAGAGCAACAGTGGTTCCTATTTCCCAGAATGCTTTGCTGCAGTGGCGGTTCAGCTCTTTCTTTCTCACTGTGGCGTGTCATTGCTGATGCTAATGCTTATTCTTATTCTTGTTTTCAGCTTGGTCCTTGTTTTGTGAGGTTTTCACTTTTCTTTTGGCTTCTCATTCATTCTTGTCTGCTACTTGTCTTTTTTTTCCTCGTATCCTGTTTAATTTCATAAAGACGCCCGCTTACATGCACAACTTCCACGCCGTCCCGCTGCACCGCCGAAACCTAGACGCTCCAAGAAAGGTGTGTGTCAGCATTCGCTGTCTCCTCCTTCTCTCCGAGATTTCATCTGCGTTTGGTTTGCTGAATTCACTCCCATCAGCTTTCTGCTTCTGCATCTGCATCAGAAACTCTGACCAAAGGGGAATACGAACATTAGATACTCTTAATCTCACTAGTTTAACCACAGTCAGCATGAAATCAGAATTAACCTTTAAGTTGCTTAACAAATAAATGTTCCTGGTCTTGTTGTGCATGATTCAGTGCATGTTATTGTAATAAAAACGATGCATCAAAATATATTAACCTTTTCTGCTGATGTAGGCAAGATTTTTGTGGTAATTTACATATTTTTTATACATTTTTGTAGTAATAATATACATTTTATAGTAATAAATCACTATTTTACAAAAGGTGTTTTTTCAAACTAATAATAATACATAATATACTAAAATAATTATATAATATAAATAATCTAAAATAAATAATATATTAAATTAATAATAATGTAAGTGGTAATGACCTATTTTACATGTTATTTCAAAATAAAGGAATAATACATTTATACATAATATCTTAAAATAATAATAATTTATAAATAAAATAAAATAACTTGTGACAGTATACTTTAAAATAAAACAGCAGTTGAAAAAATTAAATAATAATAATAATAATAATGTTTATTAATAATAATAATAATAATAATAATGTTTAGTACCCATCTACCTTCTCTCTATAGTGATTTTTTTTTTTTTAGGGGAAAAAAAAAAATAATAATGATATATAAAAATATTTTCACATTTTCACATTTTTTTCTTTTTTGTTTTATATAATTAAGCTGAAAAACACTAACTAAATAAATAAAAACAACATAGGTGGTAATTAGTAATTCACAATTTTACAAAAGCTATTTTTTCAAACATTAATAATAATAATAATACATAGTATATTCAAATAATAATCATATAATATAAACATTCTAAAATAAATAATGCATTAAAATAATAATAATAATAATAATAATAATAATAATATTAATAAAACAAATGATGTTATTTCAAAAGAAAGGAATAATAATACGTAATATTTTAAAAATAATAATTATATATAATATAAAATAACTTCTGATGGTGTACTTTTTGCCACAAATGCTTTTTTTTTCTTTTAAAAAAAAACTGAAGCTGAAAAATGTAATAATATTAATAATAATAACAACATTTAGTAGCCATTCACCTTCTCTCTGTCTATAGTGATTTTTTTTTTTTTTTTTTTAAGAAATGATATATAATAATATATGATATATAAAAGTATATTTTGTTCATTGACAATGTCACTAATGCTGTCAAACTTAACTATATTGAACCTGGAATGATTTCTTTAAACTAGTGTTTTCTAATGTTTGGACTCACAACTCCCTTTGGTCAACTCTCCATCTCACTGAACCTGACTGCCTGAAGTGTGTGTGTTTGTGTGAGTTTGTGTCTCATAACCGTTGCCCTCATAACCTGTGGCTCGTTTTGTTTGATTTTGTTCAGTTTGATTGGTCTTTTTCCCCATGAGCCCAAGTGTCAATCAAGGTCAGGCAGCCAATCAGATTGTGTCTAACCCCTTCCCTCCCCGCCCACTTCTGTCCTTTTCCAGTGGAGTCGGCCGCTGTGTGGGACGACACGTCCGCTATGGACTCCTCCAGTCAAGGTTTGAGCTCCTCCTGTCCCGTCCTGCGTTTCTCTCTCGTTTCCAGCATGTTAACGTACTGATGCGGCGTTGCATGCCGTTGCCTTGGAGATCTGCATCCACACACGCTCATCTCTGATCTAACCCCTAATGATCTTTCAGTCTCTCGTTTGACGGTTGTGCTCATGTCTTTAGTGCATCGTGCTTGATTTGGTTCACTTGGCATGTGATTTCTGTCATGTAGTTTCAGTGTTTCTCTGGAAGAGAGTCATTAAGTGCCTTTTTCTTTTGTTTAGTCTGTTTATTATGCAGTAGGTTTACAAGAATTTTTTAAACATAAATGCAGAATGAGTTCTACATCATTTACATGCATTCTTGGCAGAGACAGGCTGAGCCTGATAGATTGTGTTTTTTTCATTTGCCTGTCACTAACCATTCAATTAAACGTTTAATTAACCCGCTCAGCTAAATTGTTGTCATGTCTCTGTCATGACACTTGTTGACCTTAAAGTGATAATGTATACAAGTTTTGCTACAGCTACTTGTGTTCTGTTGTGAATTGTGGACTAACATTATACAATTATGCATAAAATCAAGCTTACATATAGCTTGATATTTAATGTGCATCTGCTTGCATAGGCTCCGTATCAGACGTACAGTAAAAATTGTGAAATATTATTACAATTTAAAATAACAGTTTTCTGCTTGAATATATTTTAGTATGTAATTAATTGCTATGATGCAACACTGAATTTTCAGCAGCCATAAGAATCTTATAACACTGAAAACCGGAGTAATGCTGCTGAGAATTCCGTTTTGTATCACAGGAATAAATTGTTGATATATATTACAACAGAACACAGTTGTTTCAAATTTTAATAATATTTCACAATATTACAGAATTATTTTTTAAATTGTAATCATTCCAAACTTACACCTGACTGGTGTATGTGTATGTATATATAATATATGTATATTCTATATTTTATAAAGTTTCTGGCATTATTAAAAATCAAAAATAAGATTTTTTTCTAACCATATAATTTCACAGCAAACAAATCTATTAATTGAAATTCTCAGTCTTAACAAGTATGGCAATTAATCATAAAATCAACAGCAAATATTAACATAGTTGTAAATAATGCACAAAATGCTAGAATACATCTGAAGTAGTTGTCGATTTACTATTAGATTATTCAGTTTTTACTGTCCACCGTCACAGTTGATGTAGATATAATTGTCATTTCATGTTTTAAGGTCATTTAGAGCATTTCCTTCATATTTAAGCACTGCGGTGTCTGCAGAGACACCAAACCATCACCTGATAAACCTACATTAGAGTCTTAACAAATATATCAAAT
The DNA here is from genome assembly GCA_036247105.1 of Cirrhinus mrigala. Lineage (NCBI taxonomy): Eukaryota > Metazoa > Chordata > Actinopteri > Cypriniformes > Cyprinidae > Cirrhinus > Cirrhinus mrigala. Next base: position 44,803,553 of record CM070011.1, read on the forward strand.
GTCCAGAATCAGGTAAATATATATTTTATAGTATCTCTGTCACTTTCTGTGTCATTTTCACCCTGAGAGCTGCTTTATTTCCGACTTTGGTTCTCCACATCTTTAAAGATGCTCATTTAGATGTCGTATTTGACTTGCAGACCTCAGTCGTTCCGCCGGCGCGATGGGAAGCTCCAGACCTCGCAGGATGGTGGCCATCTTTGATTACGACCCGAGAGAGAGCTCTCCTAATGCAGACATAGAGGTGACCTTATAACTACGATAAAAAAGCTCCTTAGACTAGTAAATAGTCTAAAGCATGCAAGTATAATGTTCTGCCGTTTCTCCAGGCTGAACTGACCTTCAGCGCTGGCGACATCATCTATGTGTTCGGTGACATGGACGATGACGGCTTCTACTATGTGAGTTTCTTTCATGCCTGTTTCTCTATCTGTCTAAATTGTTAGTGTATTTATAATAAATAATGTCATTGTTTTGTGCAATGAAACATTCATTGCTGTACTGCCAATTTTTGTGAGGTGTGTAATAAAAGTCATAAAGTGATTGATTAATAATAACTGTACTTTGGTGCTGCAACGATATTGTACAACACCAAGTACCTGACTTTAACATATGATCTGATCAGCGATCAGTCAGCACTCATCAATTTTAAAAATGACTGAGACGGCCAATCAAATCAAAGAAGGCGGGGCTTTACCGTCACTGTGTTTACAGAACCTGAGCGTGAATTTCTGCATGACACTTTGGTTTAACACTCAAAAAGTAACAAACCATTTCATATTTGACAACTGTGTTATGATAGAAATGTTAAACGAACAACAGTAATATCTAGGGATGCATGTTTTTAGCACATGAGGCATAAGATTACGAATGAGTGTGTGCATGTTGTGAATGAATGTAATAAACTTAGTCTTTTAAACTTTGGTGACTTCAGACCTACTAGAACACAGTAAAATGTGTGGCTTTGACGTGTGTTTATAGGTCGTGGTTAAGACAGTTATTTAGCCTATTAAAATAAAAATAAAAAATGCAAATAGATCAAATGTATTCTTTACAATAAATTTATTCTTGTCCTTTTTCTTTTCTTTAATTTGATAAGAAACCCCATGTTTCTGTGACTTTTCGCTACTAATGTCAATAGCTTGTGCTTAAAGTTTAAAGGGATAGTTTACCTAAAAATGATAATTGTTTTGTCATTTTGTTATTAATTAGTATTATTATATGCAAATAGTATTTAATAGCCTTCCTTAGTTAACCTTAGTTAATGCATTAACTGACAGTGAGCATTTGTTACAGCATTTATAGATCGTTGTTAATGTTAGATAATAAAAATATACCTGTTCATTTGTTAGTTCATGTTTACTCAGGTTTGTTAAATAATATATACAGATATAACATTAACTGTGGTTAATTAACGCTTTAGAAGAATTTTTTATTGTTAGGTCATGTTAACTAATGTAGTTAAAATGTTTGAATTACCTCTTTTTAATATATATTCACATTTTAAATTTATTTTTCATAATTATGTGCATTTGTTATTTTTATTTTTATTATTATTTTGTTTTATTGCTATTCAGGTTTCATTTATTATCTCAGTTGTAGCTTTCATTTTATTTTATTTTTTTTATTATTTCCAGTTTTATTATTATTTCCAATATTAGTGCTTCACCTTAAACTTATTTCCATGTGTTGATTATTTTCCATTTTCATCTAATATTTATATTTTGTTTAATTTCAGCTTTATTTCAATTATATTCAATTAAATGTTTCAATAGTTTTAGATTTAGATTATAACTAAATAAATATGTCATTTATTTTATTCCGCTTATATGTAAATAATAGAAAGTTAACTTCCTCTCAGCACTAGTTGCTTTAGTTTACAATAAACTATCTTTGTTCGTCTCCTCCTTTATTCCTTTAATTTTACAAGAAACACCAAAGTGTCTGTGTCCTTTCTATATTAATGTCAATGGCTTGTCTGTGCTCAAAATTTAAAGTGATAGTTCACCTAAAAATATTTTGTTTTGTTATTGTTTACTATTCAAATTTTGGCGTTCCAAACCCAAATGCTATTCCTCTTGTTTACTTTTGGAAAAAGACTGTTTTTAAAGCTGTTGTTATCTGAGATTAAGGTTGATATATGCACATATGTAGATAGAGGGAATAAAAATATATCCCAGAATTGATCAGTTTTGGACCTCTGTATTTCTAAGACTCTATACGACCATAAACACACGATTGAATGACTGAGCAAAGCAGCAGTGTTTGATGGGTTCTTGTTGTTTTCAGGGGGATCTGAATGGACACAAAGGCCTCGTGCCGTCCAACTTCCTGCAAGCTTTTCCAGAGACAGAAGAAGATCCTGCACGAACAGAGCATACGGTGACAGAGAGCCGCAGAGATTCACAGGTGTGTGTGTGTTTATTGCATGCATTAATATTAATCATTGCATGTATTTTCCATTCTGTTCTGTCCATCATTAATTAACAGAGTTAGTTTCTCCAGTTGTCTTTTGTTCTGCATGTCGTCTTATGTGTGTTTGTTTTTATTTTTGCATGGTTTTCAGAAGCACAGGAGAGGTGTTCACTTTAAACAGTGACCGTAAGTGTTTCATAGATCTGACCCGACCTGCAGCAAACCCTCTCTAGTATCTATAATGGCTCTGAACAATAAACTGAGAGTCTGAAGATGAATTATAGAATCAATACACATGCTTTAAAGGGTTAGTTTGCTGAAAAACTATTTGTCATCATTCAGTCACCCTCTTCTTTTTCCGAACCCATATGACTGACTGACTTCTTTGAAACAAAAAAAGTTTTAGAGTGGTTTAAATTGGCAAGCTTAGAAAAACAAAACATTACCTAATAACCCTGGTTTGGAATTCTTCAAAATATCATATTTTGTGTTCTACAGAAAAAAAGTTGTACAGGTTTGTACACAAGGGTGAGGAAATGATGACAGAATTGTCGTTTTTAGGTGAACTAGCCCTTTAAACTCATGACTTTGTTTTGTAAATTAAGCTGAAGCATTTTTAAGACCATGAGAAAGTCTGTCAGACTTGTGACTGGTACTTCTTCTTTTTCTATTTTTTCTTCTACTACTGTAGATTCCCACAATACCATTTCAAACATAATGTACAAGATTTGTAATCTCCTTCATCTTACTTAACTTAATTTTTTTTATTTTTTTATCATGTGTGCATTTAAACACCTTATGTAATTTTAGTCTTTATTTTATTATTTTACTTTATTTTATCATTTTATTTTATTTTATTTTATTTTATTTTATTATTTATTTTATTTTATACAACTCTTATGTAATTGGTAAAACACTTGTGTAATTATTTTATTTTATTTTATTTTATTTTAATTTGTTTTATTTTATTTTATTCAACTCTTATGTAATTGGTAGAAAGTTTCCCAGCTCCCTCAAGGACTTGATTAATATTAATAAAATATTAATTAAAATTAATAAAATCTGGCTAGAAAAAGTTTTTAAACGTACATTTAAAAAGCTTGTGTAATTATTGTATTTAATTTAATTTAATTTTATTTTATTTTATACAACTCTTATGTAATTGGTAGAAAGTCTCCCAGCTCCCTCAAGGACTTGATTAATATTATTAAAATATTAATTAAAATTAATAAAATCTTGCTAGAAAAAGTTTTTATATATACATTTAAAAAGCTTGTGTAATTATTTTATTTTATTTTATTTTATACAACTCTTATGTAACTGGTAGAAAGTCTCCCAGCTCCCTCAAGGACTTGATTAATATTAATAAAATATTAATTAAAATGAATAAAATCTGGCTTGAAAAAGTTTTTAAATGTACATTTAAAAAGCTTGTGTAATTATTGTATTTAATTTTATTTTATTTTATTTTATTTTATTTTATACAACTCTTATATGTAATTGGTAGAAAGTCTCCCAGCTACCTCAAGGACTTGATTAATATTAATAAAATATTCATTTTTATTTTATTTTTAAAATAATTAATTTATTTTAGTTTATTTATTTTTTTTATTTTTTTAATAGACAGTTGCTGACATGCCATTAAAATCTCAGCTACCTGCCTACCTTCATCTTTCATCTATTTTTCTCCCAGGTGAGCCAGACAGAATCGTCTGAGCATCTTGATCCCATGAGCTCCTCTCAACTAGACCCGAATCCACCAGCTCAGCCAGAGCCGAACCCCAATCCAAACCCCGATCCGACCCCTGAGCCAGACTGTGATCAGAAACCAACCCTGAGCTCGTCTCCGCCGACGACCTCTCCGTTCCCCGACGCCTCCCTGCCCGAGAAAAAGAAAAAAGGTTTCTTCTCCAAGGGCAGGAAGCTCTTCAGAAAGCTGGGCTCCAGCAAGAAGGAGTAGCCGTGAGCCTGAAGATCTACTGATTGCACTTTTTCTTGTGTGTCGTGTCAGTTTGAGTGTGTGATAGGAGAATCGCTCTCATTCTCTGATTTTTGCCATAATGATGCAGATCTACCAGCGCTTTCGTGTGTCGGACTGTTTCTTCTTTTCAAAAAGCAAATAATCGCAATACTTGTGCAAAATAGTAAAATGGGTTTCACCATTTAAACCCATTACAGCTGTGACTAGAGCTCATGCCTGCTGAACAGCTACGAAAATACTCATTTAAAGAGTAAAAGATAGCAGAATATTCAAAATAAACGCTTAACTTCAATATAACAGCATCTAGACATGAACTATTCATCTGCTAACGTTCACAAACATGAAAGGCAAAGCACACTTAGAGGAGATATGATGACATGATATTTATTCCAGGTATTCTGGAAAATAAAGCGACGGAGGGTGACAAAATAATTATTTGTCACTACAAAAATATTTTGCACTACAAGTAGGGTCCAAGACTGCAGAACTGTGTCTCTTCACCTGATTAATGTTGCTAGTGTTAACCGGTTAAAGCTAAAACCGGTTATTTAGACCAGTACAGACTGAACTGAACTCAAATCTTTCTGTATTAATTCATTCATTTTTACTGGAGAAAATCTGAATGATCACCGACCAGCCAGAAGCCATTCATATGTATATCACAATATTTTCTGCAGTTTCAGATTATTTAATTAGTGCTGTTATTGTATTCTACTGAAAATAGTGTTTTATTATATTCTACGCAATTCTGCATGAAAGTCTGTTTCCACCACTGAATAAAAAACAAAAAAAGGTAATTCCGACTTTGAAACTTAACAATACTGACTTTTTTTCTCAGAATTGTGGGATATAAACTTGCAGTTGTTAGAAATAAAGTCAGAATTGCAAAGGAAAAAAGTCAAAATATATGCGGGATATAAACTTGCAATTTTGAGGTGTAAAGTCAGAATGGATATATATAAATTAGCAGTGATGAAAAATAAAGTCAGAATTGCGAGATATAAACTCAACATTTCTGTGTTTTTTCTTGTAATTGCACGTTTTTATCTCACAATTCTGACTTTTCTTGCAATTCTGAGTTTTTTTTCTTGTGATGGCCAGTTTACAAATGTGAGATTGCACATTTATATCTTGCAATTTTGACTTTCTTACAATTCTGACTTTTTTCTTGTAATTGTGTTTATATCTCACAATTCAGATTTTTTTCTTGTAATATCTTGCTGTTGATTTTTCTTGCAATTCTGACTTTTTTTCCTTGCAATTGTGGGTTTATATCTCGCAATTCTGACTTTTTTTCTTGTAATTGCGCATTTATGTCTTACAAATCGGACTTTTTTCTTGTAGTTGCTTGTTTATATCTTGCAGCTCTAACTTTTCTCACAATTCTGACTTTTTTCTTGCAATTGCTTTTTATATGTTGTTGATTCTTCTTGCAATTCTGACTTTTTTCTTGTAGTTGCTTGTTTATGTTGCAATCCTGACTTTCTCACAATTCTGACATTTTTCTTGTAATTGCGTTTATATCTCGAAATTCAGATTTTTTTCTTGTAGTTGCTTGTTTATATCTTGCAGCTCTGACTTTTATTGCAATTCTGACTTCTCTAATTGTGCATTTATATCTTGTTGATTTTTCTTGCAATTCTGACTTTTTCCTTGTAATTGTGTTTATATATCACAATGCTGACTTTTCTCATAATTTTGACTTTTTTTCTCACAATTCTTTTCTCAGAATTGTGGGATAAACGTGCAATTGTCAAATTCTGAGGGGAAAAAAGACTGTTTTCTTACAGTTGCAAGTCTATATCTCGCAATTCTGACTTTTCTCATAATTTTGACTTTTTTTCTTGTAATTGTGCATTTATATATCGCAATTTAGACTTTTTTTTTTTTTTCCTCCCAATTCTGACTTCTTTTCTCAGAACTGTGGGATAAACTCGCAATTGCAAGTTATAAAGTCCAGTTCTGAGGGGAAAAAAAGACTCAAAATTATGAAGTGGAAACTCGCAATTGTGAAAATTAGAATTGTGAGATAAAACGTAGCTATTACCTTTTTTATTTTTTATTCAGTGGCGGAAACGGGCTTTCATACTTCAGCTACATTTTCATGCATTGTTTTTTTTATTGAACATTATGCTTGCATTTGCTCAAAAAAAAAACAAGAATACATATTTATTATCAGATTTATGTTATTTGCATGCTAAAATGGCATTTTGAGCCAGAAAATGCTGATTTTTCTCTGTAAATGTTGCTGATGCTGCACTGAAGCTTTTATTGTTCGTAATGAACTTTGTATTTAGTTCTGCTTCGCCTTTTCTCAAACTCATCGACATGGAACTCACTTTACAATAGCGTCAATAATAACTCACTCATTTTCAAAACCGGGAATCATCGGTACTTTCTGCATGAGCTCTGTCTGAACTCTTAGTTCCTGATTTCTTTTCCTCCGTTTTAGGAGCGCTGTAATAAAGACTCAGCATGTGAGCGTAACACCACACACCCTTGAGCTTAACATTGCAATATAATGCATTTGCTTTTCTAGCATCGGTTCTTGTGGTCTTACAGGGCTCACGTGAAATCATTTCTCAGGTCGAACCGCTCATCAGTTTCGCGTCTTAAGTCAGCTCTTGCTCTTCTCAGGCGAGACTGTCCAAACCACACATTCTTGCCAAACCTTGAGGTGCTCTGCACGTCACCACAGCGACCAATCACAGAACGCCAGGCGTTGGAGGGGCGGAGCTAGAGCCCGAATGTCCTCGCAGACAGGAAGTAGGTGAAAGTGTCAACCGTTTCTCGTACTGGCAGAACAGAATATACAAAGAAAGTCATGTTTTAGCATTCTTGTAGATTGCGTATGTCATCAAACAAGCATCTTTGACCATCTCATGGTTAGTGATGCACTGTACAGCCCCTTAATATCAACTAGTCAGGTGTTTTTCCCCCTTGCTGCACTATATAATCCAGACGCATGCTGTGATTCCAGCCACGGTGAAGCTGAGGAACGCACAGGCCGCAGATCTTACCATCGTAACCGTCGCTATACTGCAAGTAGGCGTATCCTAGGCCATAATAAAAACTAGCCTTATAAGACCTTGTTTAGTCTTAACTTCAAGTTTACTACAGCTGTGTTTGTAATGACTGCATGCATGATGGGTTTCCATCTATACTCGGCCTTATTTATTCTATGTATGTGTCGTAGTAGTTGCACGTAGCTTTGTTCGGTCATACGTTGAGGAAGCGGCGTTGAGCTCGGTGTATTTTTGTGATTTGAGGTATGATATTTTCATACAGCGAGAACAAGACTCTATTCTTGTGTCTGTCCTGAAGGGTGTTTTTTTGTACATTTTTGTAATGCGTTTTTTGGAAACTCACCTGTAAATATGGCTTCTTTTGGTAAAGTATTTTTTGGGTTTCTTTCATGCATGCCGAAACCACGTTTTTGGATAGTCAACACGGGCATCATGCTTTGTGGGGAAAGTCGTAGTGATTTACTTGAAGTGAATGACAAGACTTGTTGCAATATGGACTTTTTACAGAAATAAAGTATATTTTCACAGAAAATGGGTTTCTGTTGTGATGGACTCAAATCATTTACTTTGAGTGTGAGTGTGTGTATATATTCAAAATATTCAGAAAAACCATTACATCTATAATAAGATGCTATATGCATATAAAAGATGTAAAAGTTTGAATAGTATGAATAGTTTAAATAGGTTTTCACATTTATATTTTCTGTTTTCATTTTAATTTTAGTTTAGTATTTGTTTAATTTAATGTAATTTTTATGTCTATGTAGGTTTTAAAAATTTTTCTGTTTATTTTAGTACATGAAGTTACACAAAATTAAATTATTTTTTTATTTCAGTTGACATTTTATGTAATGAAAATGTTTTTTGTGTGTGTGTGTGTGTGTGGTGTTGTTTAATAAAACAAAAGTTTGTATTTTATTTAATATTTATTTCAAGTAACAAAAATGTTTTTTTTTTAATTATTTTAATTAAAATGTATTTTATTTCAAGTGACAATCATTTTTTTATGTTTAATAATAAAATAAAAATTTCAGTTAACACTTACTTCAAGTAAAAAGTAACAAAAGGGTTTTGGTTTCATTTTAGTTTTATTTAACAATAATAACCCTGACTCCAAAGTGTTTTATTTGTTTCCGTTTTATTGAAGTTTAAAAATCTGTACAACATGCATCACACAAGACATTTTCAATGATTTTACAGCAACATCAATCAGAGAAACCTGGCTTTAGTTTGTGCAAGCATGCCACCGTCTCACGTGGATGTGCATTGACACCATGAGACGTGCACGGCTTTACGAAACCAAGCCAGTTCCTCTTTTCAGTCTTTCCTGTCGTTCTGTGTCGAGCGGTGTGAAGTTTCCCAGCAGCCAACAGTACACTCATCCATAAAGTAGGAAACACTACACTGTGGCGAGGGGTTTAGTAGTGCTTTCTACTTTATGGATGACTGCACTGTACATCCCAATGTCCAGGTGTCCATGTCTTCTCTTGAGGAACGCTGGAGATCTCAGACTCCTCCTTCACATCAACACAAACACATTTCCACTTCTGCACGGCTCGTGAACCGCACCCAAACTCTATACACGCTTCAAACTCTTAACATTTCAGAAAATCGAGTTTGAATGATTGCTATTTGAACATGCAGTATGCAAAATAGAATTGTTTTGCAATTAATAATTCATTGAACTATATGATTATGTGCAACAAATATATTGCAACATGCATTTCTGTTGAATTATGTTAAAGTTCATATAACAATTTTTGAAAACAAGCTGGCTAAAATACAAAATTTAAGAATAAATAATGCGTCATTCGCAAATGCTAGTGGTGGCAAGACAAACGTCTTCCTCACATCAGACGGCAGCCATTTTGATCGACATGAGTAAGCTTTTTCTTTCAAAAGAAGACGAGTGTTTTATTACAGATATTTGTCTTAAAATGCTCATATTTTAGTTTTTGCTTCTGTTTTTTGCTGTGAACAAATAAAAAGAAGCTATGATAGAAAATTAGATTTTTTTTAGCACTTTTAGCAGTTTTGTTAAACAGGAACTGATGCATATACATTACTTTTAAAAATTGTTCTACATGTTATCAGTTAATAAATGATACTGAAATACAATTGACGATCTATTGAATTCCAAAAATGGATAAAATTTATAAAAAATGTTAAATTGTATATATGCGTAGAGTCCAACATGATCATTTGCTCTCTCAAACTGAAACTGAAAAACTTATTTATGCAGAGCATTAGTACATAAAGTCATGCATCAGTACGTACATTAAAAAAGAAACAAGAAAAAGTCCAAATGTACCAAATAATTAGCTTCCTGTTTCCTACGCATCCCAGCATAACCATAACCATACGTTACCCATCAGAACTTGTATTTTATGGCTGAATTACATCCATACCTCTGTAGATCAACCCAGTAGTGCCATATTTGCCTTCTTCTTCTTCTCCAGTGGTCTTACCAGGGTTCTTCAGGCGTCTTCCTCTTCAGCCCAAGTAGAAATGGGCCTAAAACAGGAGAAGTGCTCATATTTAACCTCGCTGCCAACCACGTGGTGCTCAACCACACAGGAAGAGGCATAACAGTCAGTGCCTCACGCCTCTCTTTCATTCGCTGCTCTTTTTGACCCCCGACTCATTTACGCGCATGCTAATGTCCACACATATTCACGTATTCGCATTTCCTTTGCTGTGACGTCTTTTGAATGCAGCGTTTATTTTGCAGGTGTCGTTTCGGTAAAGATGGGCGCCTTGACTTTAAAAATTCTTGTAAATGAAGAGCTTACATGAAAAATGAATTATTTACTCACCATGAAGTTGTTCCAAACCTGTATGAGTTCCAGTGAAACAAAAAAAAGATATTTTGGTAACCAGACAGTTACTGGTTCCCAGTAGAAAAAAAATACTATTAAAATCAATGGGTACCGTCAACTGTTTGGTTACTAACATTCTTCAGTATATCTCCTTTTATGTTCAGCAGAAGAAAAAAAAAAAACTCATACAGGTTTAGAACAACTTGATGGTAAGCAAATGACAAAATTTTCATTTTTTGGTGAACTATCCCTTTAAGGGCTCAATTCAGGTCAATGCAAGTTTTTATAAATCAATAGTGGAAACTGTAAAAAGCATGTTTTTTATTGTCAGTTACTGATGCCCGTTTCACCAATGTGCTATTTTACTCTATTCAGGGATTCATTTATTCATTTGGCAGACACTTTTATCCAAAAACACAAGGAAAACAACATGGAATTCACCTTAAAATACAAGTAATTTATCTTAAATTTAAGCGATTCATCTTGAAATACAAGTCATTCATCTTAAAATTTAAGAGATTCATCTTAAAATAGAAGTGATTCACCTTAAAATACAAGTGATTCATCTTAAAATCCAAGTGATTCCCCTTAAAATAGATGTGATTCATCTTAAAATTCAAGGGATTCATCTTAAATTCAAGGGATTCCCCTTAAAATACAAGGGATTCACCTCAAAATTCAAGGGGTTAATCTTAAAATACAAGGGATTCCCCTTAAAATGCAAGCGATTCATCTTAAAATTCAAGGGATTCATCTTAAAATACAATTGATTCACCTCAAAATTCAAGGGGTTAATCTTAAAATACAAGTGATTCTCCTTTAGAATGCAAGTAATTTCCCTTAAAAGATAGGTGATTCCCTTTAAAATTCAAGCGATTCATCTATAAATATAACTGATTCATCTTAAAATACAAGTGATTCAATTAAAATACACCCAATTCATCATAAAATATAAGTAATTCATCTTAAAATATAAGCGATTCATCTTAAAATACAAGTGATTCACCTTGCAGTACAAGTGATTCATCTTCAAATACAAGCAATTCATCATAAAATACAAGTGATTTAACTTAAAATACAAGTCATTCAATTTAAACACAACCAATTCATCCCAAAATACAAGTGATTCATCTTAAAATACAAGCAATTCATCATAAATACAAGTGATTCATTTTAAAATACAAGTGATTCATATTAAATAAAAGTGATTCATCTTAAAATACAAGCAGTTCATCATAAACACAAGTGATTCATCTTAAAATATAAGCAGTTCATGTTTAAATACAAGTGATTCATATTAAAATAAAAGTGATTCATCTTAAAATACAAAGTGTTCATCATAAATACAAGTGATTCATCTTAAAATACAAGCAGTTCATCATAAATACAAGTGATTCATCTTAAAATATAAGCAGTTCATCATAAATACAAGTGATTCATCTTAAAATATAAGCAGTTCATGTTTAAGTACAAGTGATTCATATTAAAATAAAAGTGATTCATCTTAAAATACAAAGTGTTCATCATAAATACAAGTGATTCATCTTAAAATATAAGCAGTTCATCATAAATACAAGTGATTCATCTTAAAATATAAGCAGTTCATGTTTAAGTACAAGTGATTCATATTAAAATAAAAGTGATTCATCTTAAAATATAAGTAATTAATCTTTAAATACAAGTGATTGATATTAAAATACAAGCAATTCATCTCTAGGATGTAAACAAATATTCAAAACTGGGGGGGCCAAATGTTTCAGAAGTTCATTTTAAAGCATAAAATGGTTCATATGAACTTTAAAATGAATATAAATGTCATAGATGACTATTTCCCAGTCAGCGTTCAGCCTTATCTTGCTTTCTGTTCTCCTGAACGGTTTGTTCTCCCATTGCTTAACTGTTGCAACACGAGAGGAAACGCCAAAGCGTGTCTCTTAAATCCCCATCAGAGGGAAGTGAATTATCAGCCGATGTAAGATTTTGTGTGAGGAAAGTGTGCGGGAGAAACAACGCCAGGAGTTTGTGTCTGACTGACCAGGATTGCATTCATTGCATGGAAGGCAGAATCCAGATCAATATGCCCAGTTTATTTATGGAATAGCCAGGTTATTAGTTCTGCAAGCATGCTAAAATGAAGTAAAACTGAATAAAGAGAAGAAGCACAGATCTGATGTGATCAGGCACAGGAAGGAGCCGTAAAGCGACTCAAGCGTGTTATTTCCTGTGTGCAACACCTGCAAAAAAACTGTGCATGCATGCATGAGTCTGAAGAGCGGTTGCATGTAGTCTCTTCTTTATTTTACAGAGCATTTAGTAACGGCACATTGTTGTCAGATGTATTTTGATGATTGCATGCATAGCAGTCTTACAGCTGTGGCTGAAGATCAGTTGATTATTGAGAATACTCAATAAGACTGAGATGAATAATGTCTGAATTTGATTTTTAACCCAGACTTTCGGAACATTGTGGTTCAAAGAAGGCCTGCTCTAGTGGTTACTGACATGCACATGATGCTGCAGGTTGAAATCAGCATGAAACCACATCGTCCTTGTCATATTCTTTGTATCTGAACGAGGGCATCAGATATAGCATGAGTCTGAAGGCCTGAGCATTTATTTTCATACAGGGAACACCGGCCAGGTTTCAATTCCCCAGCTCACATTATCAGACCAGCCTTTCAAAGTCTGTTTGCAACCATGACAACTTGACACAGCGACAGTCGAGCTGGGGATTTTTTTCTTTTTTTTTTTTAATGTGTGTGTGTGTGTGTGTTTGTGCTTGAGGTCAGAGCCGCATGGTTTTTGAACAATTATAAAAAGCAGAGTGGAAAAAGGTGTGGTGAGAGAGATGTGATCTGAAGTTGACTCGCGTCTCGTTTGGTTTCACTATGACACATTTACCCGCCAGTTTCAATGCCTTTGTCTTCTAAAAGAGGAAAAAGAGTGGAGAGTTTAACATATTAAAAAAATACATATTAAATATTCTATATATATTTAAACTGGTTTAGGATTAGATATTTGGATATACATACAACTTATTTAAATATTAAGATATTTTATGCTAAATTTAAATATTAAAAATATGAATTTGAAACCTCTGAAATGTACACAACTGTGCTGTTTGCAGGTCTAATTTAAAAGTACATTTAAATTAAACTTTCTCTTTTTTGTTTGTGTATATTTTTCTGATTATACAAGACTTAAGTTATTTTTAATATGTATATTTTTTATTTTATTAGTTTTTTTATGTTTATAGAGTTTTGATTAATTTTTATTTTTAATAAAACATATTTTATTTATTTTAGCTGAGATGCTGAAAATAATTTTTATATTTTACTTCAGGTATAATAATTACATTTTTAATGCATTATTTTTTATTTTATTTTATTTTAATGTCTATAGAGTTTTGATACATTTATTTGTAATAAAATGTATTTTATTTATTTTAGCTGAGATGCTGAAAATAATTGTTACATTTTACTTCAGGTAAAGTAATTACATTTTTAATGCATTATTTTATTAGTTTTAGCTGAAACAGCTAAAATAAAATAATTGTATGTTTTATTTCAATTAATATTAATTTACTTAGTTTTAGCTAAAATAGATTAAATAAAATGTAAAATAAAATAAAAAAATAAAATTTTATATTTATTTTAGTTTAGTTTAATAATGATTGTTTTATTTAAAGTAATATTTATTTATTTATTTATTTATTTTAATGGTTTTAGTTTTAGTAAACTATAATCCTGTAGCAAATTTCTGTTTTCTACTTTCTATTTCTAATTCACAATTTAAGATTTTTAAAAGTAATAAACCAAGTAATGTGCATTTTAAAAATGGAAATTTACCAAGTAATGTTACATTTTTAGTAACCAGAAAATTGCTAATGAGAAACATAAAAAAGTTTGTATACAATTTAAAATTCGATCATGATTTAATCTAGCAGGAAATACCTTTTACACAGCACCCAAGATAAAGCAGCACATGCAGGTCAGTAAGACACTTATGATGTTTGGTGTCATATGCTGAGTAGGGTTAGGACATATTGTTTTCCCGCATATCAAGAAGAGAAAGAGGAAAACACAAGTCAACCAAGTGCATACAGAGTGAGAGTTTGTCTCTTGCCACATTCTCAGGGCCACTGAAGTCTAATTGTGTCACAGACAGTGGGTTTCGTGCTCTTTTACTCTTCCTGAAGAGTACTCAATTAATAATTCACTGTTTTATGTGGCTGTTTTATGTAAAATAGCCTATTAAAATGCTGTATTTAATGACAGTTAACTATTAAACTGTCATTAAGATAAAATAATGTTTTCCTTGCTGATTATCCATTTTCACTCTAAAATAGCACATTATTGGAGTAAAATGAGTTGCATGTTGAGTTTATTGCATGCGGCTGCTTATTTGGATGTATTTAGACAGTTCAAATCATACTTTATTTATTTTATTTTATTGTATTTTACTTATTTTATTTTTATTTACAGACAATGCTGAATAAGATTACTGCATATAGTTTAATAATACAGTTATTGCAGTAATAATACAGTAATATTTATGATGTATAAAATTTTATATATTAGATTTTTTTATGTTTTATATATTTTTATATAGAAAATATATAATATATATATGAAGAGTTTATTTGCAAAAGCAGATCATTTTCAAAAATCATGTTTTTTTATTATGTTATGTTTTTATTGTGTTAGTTAGCTGTATTTTTTGTTGTTGTTATTTTTACTTAATCAAAATAACCCAACTTCAGCTTTGATTAAGATTAATTGGAATGCACATTAATTGGAAAACATGATTTTTTTTAATTAAAAGAAAAAAAAACGAGTTATCTGTTTTACCAAATGAACTCTTCATATATATATATATATATATATATATATATATATATATATATATATATATACAGTAGTCAGCATTTGAAGTGGATCAAAAGCTTTCATCAAAGTTGTCCTAAAACCAAAACAAAAGCCATTCTTGTCTTAGAACAACCGTGCTGAACTTTTTTGATCCACTTCAAATGTTGACTACTGTGTATATATGTAAAAAAACAAATCAAGTATTAGCTACACAAGCTGGGTTTGACAAGTGAAATCAATAGATTTATTAAAGTCAGTATTGTGTTTGTGGTTGTGTTGATAGTTAATGTGATTCTCACACCTGTAGTTGGTAACAGGTTAACTTATAGTTCTGTCTGAACAGGAAGTGACCTGTGCTTGTGCTTAAAGCTGATTGGACGACGGTGAGGCTGTTCTGTCCAGACTGATAGAGTTTATCTGGTTTGGCACCAGCTTCCCCTCCCCTGTTCTCCTCCCGTGTGTCTTTGTTCCCTTCATTCATTTCTCCCTCTGTCTTAACTGTCCTCAAGTCTGACCGCTGACCGGAGTTTTGCAAATGATGCCGTCACCGTGTGTTACTTCCTCTGGTTTTAAAATATGACTCTGAACCGCTGTGTATGTGCGAAAGAGAGAGAGAAAATGTCTATGAATGTTCATTAGATCTTCATTAGATTAAATCTTAAATGCATAACACTTTATGTTTCACAAAAGCTTTACAGAACATTCACAGACAAATATTAACATATCTAAGAATTATTGAAATGACCAGCCAAAATATTACATAATTAATAACTTAATATTACAAAACAAGTTCCTGTTATTTTTTTAGCCTGAATATTAAAAAATAAATAACAAGTATCTTGTTTTTGTTTTGTTTAGTTTTTTTGTTTGAATATTACAAAATAATTTAATATTACAAAATATTTTGCAAGTGTCTTTTTTTTCAGCCTAAATTATCAAATAATTTTAAATAATCTAATAAGCTTGAATATTAGAAAATAATTTGCAAGTGTCTTGTTTTTTTGTCTGAATGTTGCAAAATAAATTAATAAAACTAAATAATTAGCAACTGTCTGTTTATTTTAGCCTGAATATTACAAAATAATTTAATATTACAAAATATTTTGCAAGTGTTTTTTTTTGTCTGAATATTACAAAATAATGTAATATGACAAAATAATATGCAAGTGTCTTGTTTTTTTTGTATGAATATTACAAAATAAATTTATAAAAGTAAATAATTTGCAAATGTCTGTTTTTTAGCCTAAATATTACAAAATATTTTAATATTACAAAATATATTGCAAGTGTCTTTTTTAAGTCTGAATATTACAAAATAATTTAATATGACAAAATAATATACAAGTGTCTTGTTTTTTTTTTTAGCCTAAAAGACCAAATAACTTGCAATAATTTGTCTTGTTTTTTTTTTTGTTTTTTTTTCTTCTTCTATTTTTTAAAGTTTGAATATTAGAAAATAATTTGCAAGTGTCTTGTTATTTTGTCTGGATATTTACAAAAAAATAAAAAAATAAAAAAATTATAATAATAATAATAAAACTAAATAATTGCAAGTGTCTGTTTTTTTAGCCTGAATATTACAAAATAATTTAATATGATAAAATAATATGCAAGTGTCCTGTTTTTTTAGCCTAAATTATCAATTATCAATTATCTAATTTGCAAGTGTCTTGTTTTTTTTTTGTTCTATTTTAAAGTTTGAATATTAAAAAACAATTTGCAAATGTCTTATTTAGTCTGTATATTACAAAAAATAAAAATAAATAAATAAATAAATAAAAATAATTAGCAAGTGTCTGTTTTTTAACCTCAATATTACAAAATAATTTAATATTACAAAATTACAAAATATAAGTGTTTTTTTTTTAGTCTGAATTACAAAATAACTTAATATGGAAAAATAATATGCAAGTGTCTTGTTTTTTAGTCTAAATTATCAAATAATCTGCAAGTGTCTTTTTGTTTTCTTTTTTTTTAAAGTTTGAATATTAGAAAATTAGAATATTAAAAAATATTAGAAAATATTTTGCAAGAGCCTTGTCATGTGGTCTGAATATTACAAAATAATTTAATATTACAAAACTTTTTCAGCCTGAGTATTACAAAATAATCTGTATGTATCTTGCAAGTGTGCTGCTGTTATTTTACCAAGTAATCAAATAAACTATTTTCACCTTCTGGGCCATGAAACGAGTGAAAACCCCCCACAGACGCACATTAAAGACCACAGTTTTTTTTTTTTTTTTTTTTTTTTATACAACCCACACAGAGACGAGTTTTGTTTCCTCACATTCATTAAATCAGTCATCCGCACTCACTAGTGTACACGTCTCCAAATATGGCCAATAACAGGAACTGGCCAATAGCGGCCGCTCTAGCAGACGTGTCATAATGAGGTCACACACATTGGTCGTAAAGCCATTCTGACTTTAAACTGAAGATTGTGTGACTGAAACACTCAGAGACGCTGCTATTGACCAACCGTACGTGTGTTTCTGTTTCCTCTCACCGGAGGATATGATGTAACTAAACATGATTGATAATGTGGTCTGATTTGTTTGATAAGTTGTGCTTTAGTCTGAAGTGATTCAGATTCTCATTTTATCTATTAATGGATTCAAGATTCTGTTCATCACGAAACACAATCCTTACTGACAAGCTGAGCTGATCATTACACTAAAATGTATATTATTATTATTATTATTATTACAAAGATTATTATAAGAAAATGTGCAATTTCTTTGATTTTCTTTTCTTTTTTTTTTTTTTTATAAATTAAATTTAATACCAATTTCTGAATGAAAATTGTTTCAAAGTGAATCCTACACCACATTTCTTTGAATGTAGAGATGTAGAGATCAGTTTAACCCTCTGGTGCTGCTCATGCGTTTTTTTTTTAATTATATTTTATATTTTTTTGATAAAGATGTTTTGTTTAATATTTTGTATTTTTAGGGGGATTTTATGGTATTTAATTGTATGCATGGAATTGTAATGATCCATTTATTTCCTGTTCATCACTTTTTGAGCATAAAAAAACGAAAATGTAAATCAGAAATCTTAAATGCTTTGAATAAGAGACTTAAGTTTGGTCTCTTAGAAGACAGTTGGCAGATGATTGTGGAAGTGAAAAAAAAAACAAAAAAAAAACGTTTTCTCCACCTATAAAATAATTTTGGTTAGTGTTAACCAATAGCTAATTATTCACTGTTTCATGTGGCTGTTTTATGTAAAATAGCCTTTAAAAATGCTGTACTTTAATAACAGTTAAATATTCATTGATCCATCTAATTACAGATGGATAAAGTAATGTTTTTCTTGTTGAATATCCATTTTTACTCTAAAATATCACATTTATGGATGTAAAATGAGTTGCATGTTGAGTTTAATGCATACAGCTGCCTATCTGGATGTATTTAGACAATTTAGGTTACACTTTATTTATTTATTTATTTATTTATTTGGTGGACACAATGCAGAATAACATTAGTGCATATAGTTTAATAATATATTCATTTGAATAATAATTTAATAAAATAGTAATATATATGTTGTAGTATATATAATTTATTTTCATTTGTAGATAAGTCAAGTTTGAGAACAAACTTTAAGTTGGCTTGAGAAAGCCTTGCCTGAAAGTTTGAAGCAGTTGTAAAATTATGAAAGATGATGTTGTTGACATGATTTAGCACATTGCTTACGTGATTTAACATGTTAGCATGTTTTAGCATGATTAGCTTGTTGCTTGCAGTTTTATGGGCTGATTACAATGTCGTTAGCATGATTAGCATATTGTTAGCATGTTACTAGCATGTTGTTAGCATGATTCGCGAGTTACTACCATGATTCTACCCTGATAAGCAAGCTACTAGCATGTTTTAGCATGATTTGCTTGTTGCTTGTGTTTTTATGGGCTGATTACAATGTTATTAGCATGTTACTAGCATGTTGTTAGCATAATTTGCAAGTTACTAGATGATTCTACCATGATTAGCAAGCTACTAGCATGTTTTAGCATGATTTGCTTGTTGCTTGCATTTTTATAGGCTGATTACAATGTTGTTAGCATGTTACTAGCATGTTGTTAGCATAATTCGTAAGTTACTAACAGTGTTGGGCAAGTTACTCTGAAAATGTAATTAAATTACTGATTACTGATTACTCTTTTGAAAAGTAATCAAATTACTGTTCTGATTACTTTATTTAAAAAGTAATTAGTTACATTACTCGTTACGTTACTTTTTTCCCCTGTACATCCACGAAATTTACGTGAAATAGTGAACTAAAATAACCGCTGTTATTTTAACTAAAAGCAATAGGCTGCTGCGTGCGTGGTTGCAGAATGCACGGCATTTGGAGCGGTGAGTGGATTCTCTGATTGTCCATTGCATTTCAGAAATCAACATTGTTTAACGCTGCAAACCGGGGGCGTAGCCACGGGTGCGCCAGGGTGTGTCGGTGCCACCCACAGTGGCAGCCGGCACACCTAAAAATAGATGTAAAAATATTTTTTTATAATCGTATAAACATGGGCTGCGCTAAAGAGGGGCTAGCAGCTGCTTCAGCGCTCCCAAGAAAGCACCCACTCACGTAAAAATGAAATAAAACAAAAACATTTGACTGATTACGCCAGCATGACTCCTGCATTGCAGTATAACGTGACGTGATTAGTAGGCGCGCTTTTCGAAATGTCAGCGTTTTATTTTAAAAACAAAAAGTGCCAAGTAGGCCTGCGCCCGACTAAAGGTTTTTCTAGTTAACTACTCACACGTTTATATTAAATTGATTAATATAATAACATACTAACCATCCTTTAATATATAGGCGTTTAGTATATAATAGAGTAATGTACCTTTTCATTCCGACTGCGTAATCAGAGGTTTATTTATTTATTTAGTTATTTATTGGTTCGTTTATTATAGGCTAAGCGTTCTATGGATTTCTTTGTGAGGCAAGTAGTTCATTGCTGTGACGTGCTCCAATTCACGGAGACGGCAGAAAGCACAACCTCTCTGTATTACAAAAGCACAACCTTTTGGTGTTATCGTGAGAGTACATAATCAGAAAAAGTTCTTTCCGCAGGGGAAGAAAAATTGCAAGGGATGGCGCGGGCGCCTCCATGCCATGCAGTAAGTGCGATAGGCTAATAATCAATTTGATATGCGCACATACCAGTGGCGTACCGGACACTCCCGCAGCCCCGCGGTGCGTGGGGGCCCCGTTGCAGGACATTTTAAAAGGCAGTGCTTCGAGACACTGCAAAAGAACGCAAAGGTAGTGCAGTGGAGCGGGATTAATGTTCTAAAATAACAACCGGGGAAAATCAATTTTTCTCACATTTCACTTGTCATAAACACTACTTCTAAGACAACCGCGCCGTAATGAAAGAGGATATTTTAAGGCTTAAAGTGGCTTACGGAGCCCCATACATGACAGGAAAAATAATTAAATCATGCGCACATTATTATTCGCTCCCTCCTTTTAAAAATTCGTTGATTTGATCCGACTAAATCCAGGTTACGATTTAGTAATGTCGTGTGCACGACTTAGTCAAATGAGGAAAGGAATATTCGTGCGTACAATTTAAAATGAGAAAACGAATTCGTGCAGACGATTTAATTTTTTTGTCCCGCATGTCATGTGCGGGGCTATGTATGCTTTAAGCAGGGCTTAAACAAAAAAAAAAATAAATAAATAAAATAAAATAAAAAAAATAAAAAATAGATTTTGGCCAAATTTGTAAACGAAAGAAAAAACTTTCAATGCTTTAAAAGACATTAAAGTGTTTTTTTTTTTTCAAGATATTTCAAATGTTTGCTGTATAGTTAAAAACACGCTACGCTGTAAAAAAAAAATCGTTTTGAAAAACATATGTGGCATTTAATTATTACATTCAGAAATAGCTGATGTAGGCTGAAATGCCGGTAGCCTGAATCAAAATGTTTACAAACATTATAAACACAACTAGGATTTTATTTTATTCCCTTCTCTTCACACCAAATTATCCACAACACCTTCACAAAGACTAACAGCACATTGAGGCACTGGTCACGCTGAATGGAACAACGGACTATTTAAATTAAACATTGTAACTTTTATATGTTTTTTTAAAAAAATGTATTATATTTTGATAATGAACAGGCTGCAATGTCAAGGTAGCAAAAATGTTGTGTGTGTGCATGAGGCGCCAGCGCAATCACTGCATTGTTTTCCCAAATGTTACTCGTAATTTAGTCATACCAGTGCTGGTTGCTCATACAAGCAAGATATCATTCATCACTGTAAAGCTTTGGTAAAAAAAAAAAAAAGAAAGAAAAGAAAAAATAAGAAAACTGTAAAGCTTTTACAAAATAAAGAAAACGGCTTTCCGCCTCGTTTACGTGAACTGTGGATCGTGTCACATGTGAATCGAAATACAGCGCATTTTTTCCCAATTTGGTGTGGAGAGAAGGGAATAAAATAAAAGCCTAGTTGTGTTTATAATGTTTGTAAACATTTTGATTTAGGCTACCGGTATTTTAGATTACATCAGCTATTTCTGAATGTGATAATTAAATGCGACGTATGTTTTTCAAAACGATTTTTTTTCCAAGTAGCTGTTTTCAACTATACAGCAAACATTTAAAATATCTTGAAAAAAATACTTTAATGTCAATTGGTGGCCAGTGATGAATTTTCGTGGATTACATCGCTGCCAGTGGGAGGGGCCCCATCTCCTTCTTTGCGGGGGGGGGGGGGGGGGGGCCTCTAAGAAGTGCGGTAAGCCACTGGCACATACATTGCATATTCATCAATGAATGTGGAACAATGGCGAATTCTCTCTCTCTTTATTTTCCTTCTTTCTTTCTTTCTACAGTTCTTAATACACCATATTTTATCGTTTAAACATCAGCGTATGTGAACTTTTAAACTGCTTAATTTGTGTGTAAACGCCTATTATGTGAAAAAGCTTATTCTGGCCAGTATATATGCAATGTGCTATTTTTCTATTCTCTCTCTCTCTCTCTCTCTCTCTCTCTTTCTTATTTATTTATTTATTTATTGTCGGCTATAATAATATCTTGAAGATTGTGCAAATTGTACCTATGTAAAATTACGACTTAAAATTTGCGGAGCGTGTGTCGCGAATTAAAGTGGAAATTAAATGACAAGTCAAGTATCTATTAAGGCATTAATTTTTTTTTTTTTTTTTTTTTTTTTTTGATTGTCCGTTCACATGAAATTCTGTCGGTGAGAGAGGAGTTGTAGGGACGCGCGCCGCATCCACATCTCTGGTCATTTTAATATGTAACTATGTTAGTAATACGCGTCAGATTTTTTTTGTTGACATCAATTTGACAATAAATTTTCTGGCTACGCTACTGCTGGAAACACATGTTATAAATAGAAACTCTGCCTATGCTTACGCCTGTTAATCGTTTTTGTTTTATATAGTTGTTCTTGTTGCTTTTGTGCAATACATGAATAGCAGTTAATTTGTTTTAGATATTTTATGTTTAGACAGTTCTATTTTGCGGGAGTCCCGCAAATCATTTTATTCTATCGCATCCCGCACACACATGAGTCTCTGCCCGCCCGAGCCCGCACCCGCACTCGCCCATCACGTCTTGTACCGCGCAAGTCTTGTACTCTCTGTTGCCTCGAGTCCAGTGCCAGTGGATCAGAGACCACTCTCGCTGGACTCGACGCGACAGAGAGCGGCGCGGTAAGACAATAGAAGCTGGTCCGTTGCTCTCCGCAGTCCGCGCCTGGTACGTTCTCAATAAGTTTTAATGTGCCGTGCTGCCCTTTCAGAGGTTTTAAATTGGATATGGAGTTTTTCACGGTTAAAAAGGATTTCTTCCCCTCTAATTGACAACACACAATAATGTTCTTGCGTTTGACAGAAATAAACTAAAATTAATAATTGTATTTCCAGCTACAGAACGCGTGCTTTCCTCTCTCCACGCTGACTATGTTTTCAGTGGTAGTATCCGCGCTTTCCAGTCAAAGTAGTTCTCAGGTAAAGGACGCTGCGTGTGCTAGCCAACACCCTTTTTACAATCTACATGATAAATCACATTCTGTCGGCAGTGATGTAACGCAGCGATAACGCATGCTTGTAACTATACTCTAATTACTAATTTGGAAATTATGACGAGTTAAATTACTCCGTTGCTAAAAAAAATAATCAAATTACAGTAACGCGTTACAAAGTAATGGGTTACTGCCCAACACTGGTTACTAACATATTTCTAGCCTGTCTAGCATGTTGCTAACATGTTTCTAGCATGATTAACATGTTACTAGCATGTTTCTAACATGATCAGCATGTTACTAGCATGTTTCTAGCATGATGAGCACCTTACTAGCATGTTAATAACATGTTAGCATTATTAGCATGTTACTAGCATGATTCTGCGTGATTAGCAAGTTAGTAGCCTGTTGCTAGCATGATTCTAGCATCATTGGGATGTTATTAGCATGCTATGTTTATTAGCATGCTATGTTTCTAGCCTGCTTAACATGTTTCTAGCATGTGGCTAGAATGATTAGCAAGTTACTAGCAAGATTTTAACGTGATTAACAAGTTACTAGCATGTTGCTAGCATGATTAGCATATTGTCCTATTATCCTATTTGGATGTATTTAGACCGTTTAGCTTACACTTTATTTATTTATTTATTTATTTGTTTGGTGGACACAATGCAGAATAACAGTGCATATAGTCTAATAAAATATTCATTTGAATAATAATTTAATAATATAGTAATATATATGTTGTAGTATATATAATTTATTTTCATTTGTGAAAATGTTTAATGATACAAAAAATACATAAAAATATGTATCGTTTTTTACATTTTACATAAAATATATATTTCCCATAACATTTTACTCTAAAACTGCGTGAAAGTCAAAACCATAAATGTATACATTGTGTTTCGAATTTGAAGTTGACGTCACAAAAAATCTGATTTTGTTTCCACAGAATGAAATTTGTTCCCATTCGTTTTCAATGTACCTATTTTAGACAGCAAGGAGTATACGTGTGACCTTTTTTTTCAGGGCAATTTAACCTTTTCAGATCATGTTCATTATTTTTGTGTTTATATAGCAAGTAGCAAAACCTTTGCCAGGTTTTCTAACATTCAGATGAAGTAAAAAAAAAAAAAAAAAAAAGCGACCGGACAGCACCAGAGAGATAAATAATTAAACACACATGAAGGTTTTGGTAGTTTTTGTACATTAGAAAGTGAGTCGTTTATTTAATCAGGTCAATCTGAGTGTGACGAGACTCATGAGACTCAACGGTTGATCTTGAAACAGGAAGCTGATGTGGATCTGAGCTTCAATTCTCTTTTATTTGATTATCAATCAAGCTTAAAAAACTTTTTACATTCATTTTAGTGTATTATGAGGATTTTTATGCTTCAGCTAGTTTCAGTTAGTTTTTAAATGACAAAAACAAGTTCTAGTAGGTCATAACTAGATTTTATGTGTAATAAAGAGCATGCAACCATGAAGGCACGTGCATTATATAATTAGATTTAAGCCAGCATTCAGTCAGCATAATTTGAATTTTGTAATGTGTGTAATGAGAGTTATATGTAAATGGTTTTCGGTCATACTGTATGCTGACTTGCTGGTTTTGAACTGGTTCTGTTACTGAGTGGGTGTGTTTTTGCACCATGTTTTAGGGTGTAAACTCGAGTGCAAAACTGAAATACTTTGAAGTGCACATACACAGCCTACAGAGTGAGCCGCTGTTATGTATCTGTGGTTAAACCCAACAAAACTCAAAACTGAGGAGGGAAGAAGATATCACCTGCTTTCGCGCCCAAATGTATTTGAATATAAACAAGATCTTAAAACCCAAACGTGTTTCTAATAAAAAACGTTCAGAAACTCTATAAAGAATTTTCAATTTTCTAGTTATTTTGAAAACATTTGCTTTAGTGTTTTAAAGAACCCCAATATTAAATATTTCTTTTACATTATTTCAGTTGTATTTTCTCTTCAGAGCACTGAAGTTATTTCTATCTGTGTTCTAATGAGAAGTTGTACTTTCACTCTTGAGTTTCATTTACTACATTTTAAGTAACTTTCTCTTCTTCATTTCTATAGGTAATGAACCCATCATAATTCACTGACATGAGATCAGTTCAGAGGTGGGTGCAACAGCAAAAAAAACAAAACAAAAAAACATGTTTGCTATATTGTTTACATGTGTGAATAAATAGATATTTAAACTTAAATATATATTTAATAAAACATGCAAATTATTTTGTAATATTCATAGGTGATGAACCCCATTAGAAATCACTGATGTGAGATTAGTTTAGAGGTGGGTGCAACAGCAAAAAAAAAAAAAAAGAAAAAAAAAACACCAAAAGAGCTTGTTTGCTATATTTTTTTTACACGTGTGAATAAATAGATATTTTAATTTTAAAAAACAAGACACAAATTATTTTAAATATTATATATATATATATATATATATATATACACACATATTTTTAGATTTTATATATATACATATATTTTTTTCGCTTGTAGACTCAGTGTAAATTATTTTGTAATGCTCAGGCTAAAAAACAAGAATTACTTTGCAATATGAAATTATATATATATATATATATATAAATTTAAAAAAAAGAATATATATATATATATATTTTTTTTTTTTTTTTTTTTTATTTTTTTTTTTGCACTTGTAGACTCAAATGTCCATCTATGTAAATGAGCTCTGTAATCATAAGGCACATTAGTAAGATCACTCTCAAAACGAACACTATGTCTGATTCAGCTTTGCGTTTCAGTTCATAATGACCTTGATCAAACGTCTTGATAAGCGCAGTGACGCGGGTCTGTGACTGGCTGTTTGTCAAACCCGTACGGATCCTGGTCACAGTCACAGATCACAGTTTTATCATTACTATGATTCATTCAGGCCTAACTACAATCATATCCACCCATGTTCATGCATCATGTTTAGTAGGTGACGTTCAAAATGACATTTACTCCTTTTTCAAACTGTTTTCTGTATGAAACATGCAACATTTATAAAAAGTTCCAATTAGAACTTTTTCAGTTCAAACAAACCACTTCCTCTCTGCTGCTCGCTTCACATGTAAAGTTATGTTTGTTTACTACAGTTACACTTCAAAATGTCTGAATGTCTTTGCAGTAAATATAAAATATCACTCAAACACTGAAACTGTTTTTTCGCTAATCATTTCAAACTATATAAACCTCATTTGTCAAATGTTTTGTTTGAAGTGTGACTAAAGTACAAATATAAATAATATCAAGAAATACTTCTGATGGGACATTTCTGAGTGCAGATAAGTAAAAACATTTCTCAGAGAGTGTCGTGTTGCAGTGAAATGTTTGAAATGACTCTCAG
Source organism: Cirrhinus mrigala (assembly GCA_036247105.1). Lineage (NCBI taxonomy): Eukaryota > Metazoa > Chordata > Actinopteri > Cypriniformes > Cyprinidae > Cirrhinus > Cirrhinus mrigala. The sequence continues at coordinate 44,830,051 of CM070011.1, forward strand.
GTCTGGTTTGTGACTCAGTCAGTAACTGTTGTTCCCTCGTGTGAAGGAGGTGATGTTTCCCTCTGAAACGTGACAGAGGTGTAGATGTGAAGCGTGTTTGTCAAACATGGAAAAATCAGGCCCACCCCGGCACACTTCCCACATCTACATCGAGAAAAGAAACTGTTTTTAAAAAGCTCATCTTCATCAAAGGTTGATTGCAGTGTTTATGTGAATAATTGTAACAGATTTGCATCTCTGTGACACTTTGTTGCATTACATGACATTTTCCTACAGACATCACAACACTTTTTTTTTTTCTTTTTTTTTTTTTTTTAAAACACAGGCACTCATGTCCCATCTGCATTAAAAAAATATCCTGTGGTTTTGTAAATATCACAATAATAAAAAGAAATCTCTAAATATCACTTTGTTTGGACATGCCAAACTCAATATAGATATAATTTTATCTAAAAATTTGAAAATGGACAAAAATGATACTGATTAAGAACTGCACTTTCCCAACACAGCTTTGATACGTACTGTATAATGACAGTAAGTGTTTAGTTATTCAGCTCTACATCATTTTGTTCACTTACACCCACTCCGTTCATGAGGGTTATTTCAATAGTTGAACTCTTGCTGTGTCGTACATTTCTTTACCTAATCTGGTGTTCCTGCCTTGTAAATCTCTCATAATGCTCTTATATCGTCAAATCTTGGATTCAACCTTTTTGTCAACTCATTTTCTTTTAATTAGAACAGGTTTTGAGTTTGGTTCTGTGAAAAAAATGCATTATTTGTGAAAAATTTTGAATCAAAAACTAAGGTGCATGAGCTTTGATCAATAAGGCCCACGACCAATCAGTTCCAAAAACAAATACAAAACCTGTTAATAATAAAAAGATTGAATCCAATTTTTGGTAATAATACAGCATTTTTTTGCAGCCTGGACATTTTTCCCCCAGGAACACCACAAGTGTAACAAGGTAGGAATAAAATAGCAAAAAAAGCACAAAGATTATGCAGTTTTTTGTTATTATACGTGTCAGTAGTATAATACTCAAGTCAAATGTATAAAATTTAAATGTACAATATTTAGGTGTTGCATCATCCTCCAAGCTCAGAAACATATGAAGGTAATAGCACACTTCTCTTAAGAAAATGATACATCGTTCACTGTATCATGACCGTTGAATAAACGTTAGATGAGTTACATGAATTAGTTTAGTCTGGGTTAGTGGGGTGTTGAGATCACTAACCATAACGAGTGCTACCAATTTTGCTCTAAGTTTGACTGCAGCATATAACCATTTACCCTCTGTTTTATTACGTCATTAATTAACCGATTTTTGCTGTACATTTCTGCCATATGTGCATCAACTTGACAGTCACCACTGATAAGCTACTACTAAATATATTGTAGAAACTTTAATTTTCTGTAAAGCTGCTTTGCAACGATTTGTATCTTGAAAAGCGCTATACAAATGAACTTGAACTGAACTGAGTGCTAGTAAACACCATTAATGAATCCGAGCTCTTAATTCCACGTCTGATGTTGAGACTCTTTGTCTGTTTCTCAAGCTTGTGTTTTACTTCTCTCAGCAGATATGTGACAGTCAGTGGGAGTTTGAGGAGTGACGGCGCCCTCTCATGGTGTCGTCTCGAAATTACACAGGGTTTCTGCTGGTTTTCTTGTTTTCCCAGAAACTGATCAAAATAATCAAGTGAGTTTATGATTAAAATGAGAACAAACATCTGCCAGTGGGCTCAGAAACATATTAATTTGACTGACCAATGTTTGTTCTTCTTTTAAGCATAAACTTACTTTTGTTCAGTTTCTCAGAAAACAAGAATTCACATTCATTTTCCTTAACAAGAAAATGTATCTTGATTTAAGGATGTTTAGATATTTGCATTGGAAAATGAACAAAAATACTGACAAAGAGATTCATTTTTGCAACGTATGTAACCTCATGTTTTTAAGACCTTCTTTTTCAATTTAAGACCTTTTTTGTTTGTGAATTAAAAAAAAAAAGCTTTTTTGTTAAAAAAAAAAACACTAGCTTCTCTGTTGTTTGTATTCTGTCCATTTTTTCCCGCTTTATTTATTATACAATTTTCAACAAGCAAAAAAAAAACAAAAAAAAGCCTCTAACACTAGCTTGCTTTTTCCTTTTTGTATTCTGTTTTTTTTTCATTATATAATTAAAAGAAAAAACCTTGCTACGTGTACTGCATTAGGCTGAGACTTGTCATAGCACTTGCATGTTACTGCTCTTTTGATTTTGATTGCTTCCATTGTCCTCTTTTGTAAGTTGCTTCAGATAAAAGCGTCTGCTTAATGTCTAAATATAAATGTAATGTAAACTGTAGAAACCCCACTGACCATATACAAAAAAACAAAAAAAACAAAAACAAAGGCTGAGTGAGAAAAAATGCTGTTTATAAAATTTTTATTTATGTTTAAATCATTTACATGGAATAATCAAATCAATCATTTTTCCACCATCCAACAATTATCGCACCAAATACCCGAAAAGTGTAAGTAAAAAAGAAAATCATAAAACATTAAATGAAATAACAGACACTAACAGAACAGCAGTCACTAAAACAGCTGGTTTATACGTGCAGCTTTACAAATATGTGATCCATAAACTGATGAATCTTTTCATGTTTTAACAGCCGTGTCTCTGGATCTGTAGATGACGCCTCTGCTCTTCAGCTCTCGCACCACACCTGAGAGACAAAACACACAATCAACCTCAGAAAACGCAGTCATGAGAGAGCCATTCTGCTGAACGAGACCAAAATCGGACACTAACCTGGAGGTAACCGACCCGTTACTGTTACTGCATAGACACCTGGCTTGAAGTTACCTGAGAAAGACATCCACACTGTTACTGAACTGATCGGAATAATGACACTTTTGCTTTCTGTCAAGCTGCTTTATAGCTGAAACTGAAGTTGTCTCATAATTGACGTAACATTAGCATTGTTATTTTCCTGTTTATTTATGCAAAGTGGCTTTTTGGCATTTGTTTTGTGTAAAAGTGCTATTTAAATAAATGTGAAATGAAATGCACAAATGAATGAGGTAAGCAAAGCAACTTCACCTGACTGCTTCTGAACTTCTCACAGGTAAAGTGCACTCAAATACTCACCGATTCTTTGCCATTTTGCCACCCAACTGTCCTCTGGGCTCATCATAGCAATAACACTGTAATGAAGACACCACACATTAGTGCTCAAATTGAATCTAACATACACAGGTGTGCTTTTTAAAGAAATAATTGACTCAAAAATGGAAATCCCATCCCAGCCTAAATCTCTTTCCTAAATTGCATGGGTTACTTTATTTCTATTTTTGGTATGTGTAAGAATGCAAGCAAGCCATACAGGGAATGTAAATGATGATCATGTTTACCATGGACTGAATTCTCTCTTTAACTGTAAGAAATATCATTACGTACCCATCAAAAGAAGAGCTTGTGCATTCATAAACCATCTCTCGATTACCCTTCATCTGCAGGTATGATTCACAGTTGTCACATCCGTCGTACTCAAATTGATCAATAGTCTGAAACCAGAGAAGATGAGAGATCAAACATGTTCAGATTCCCTTACAAACATTTGCCACATTTAAACAAACTATGTTTAAACTATACATGGTTATATAACTAAAAACTATATACAGTTTAAACTGTAATGGCTGTATCTAACAATATAATGTTAAATGTACATTGTATGACTGTAAGAAACACACACACACACACACACACACACACACACACACACACAGACAGACACAATCACCACAGTGTATTTAAAACATGGTATTTCCATGGCCAAAACAGTATCGTGGTAGGATAAAGTCTTTGTATAGAGTTTTATACCAACGTAATCTTGCTATATTCATCTACCGTATATAAATATGTAAATATATATCAACGATGAAAGCATATGTTTTGATAGATGTCTCGCTTACCTTGACAAGAGAGCACAACAGACACGCTCTCAAATGACGCAGATCTTTCGGGACAGTTTCGAGAGACATTCCTGTTGCTTTAATGAAATATACTTGAAACTAAACAAAAAATATCTTTATAGATGCCTCAGAACAACGATTGCTTCAACGAGTTGTTAGCATTCGCTAGCCACAAACGCACAATCGGCGACGTTAAATGACGTCACTGATATGCGCCGCTCGACCGTGATATGAAATATTAGTTTATGTTTATTTTTGGTTATATAATTAACGTGGAATATTAGTTTTACTCAATATGTCACTAAGTTGTATTTGGATAATTAATCTGTAGATATGTTTGTGACCAATGAGCTGCGCTTAAATTAGTGGTATTGTCTGTACTACATTCCAACAAGAACGCAAAGTAAGTTTCATAATGGAATGGAAATAATCGAATGAATGGAAAACACAAAACCTATTAATTCCATAAAATTTTTTTCTAAATATTCCATGATGGTTCAAAATATATTCAAAAAAAAAAAAAAAAAAAAAAAAAAAAAAAAGAAAAATTGGTTCTAAAGCAATTTTAGAGGGTGACCATAAACAACTGGACAAAATAAATGTTTCATAATGAAATGAAAATGATCGAATAAATAGAAAGCACAAATCCTAATAATTTCACAATGTTTTTCTAAATATTCCATGATGGTTCAAAAAAATTTTTTTTTAAACAAAATTTGTTCTAAAGCAATTTTAAAGCGTGACCGTAAACAAACTGGGCAAAACATAATGGAATATAAATAATCAAATGTATAAAAACCCAAAGCCTTTTATATGTAATGCTTTTTCTAAATATTACATGATGTTTCAAAATATTTGTTAAAAGTAATTTTAGGTGTACATACAAACTGTACTGATCACAACAGCCACTAGGGGTCACTGGAAACTCACGTGAGCTTAGAGGTCACGTGAGCCTCTTTCTAAAGCGGTTTAAACGCGTTCTATATGTGAACGCGCATAACGGTTGCAGTAACGGTTCTGGAAGGAGATGGTAAATATAAAGACACGTAAAGTCATTAGTTAATTGTTTTTCATTAACAAAGTTTAATAGATTTTGATAATGTACATGTATTGTTTACAACTTTCATATTTGTTGAATATTTCTAATTATCTATTCAATCTAAGATACATCTATTATGAACTAACGACATGTTTGAAAAAGTAACAGTGTGTTAATGTTGTTATTAAGTGTTTATATTGAATTTTAGTGATGCTTATGTAGTTTCCATCATCTGCAGGTCATTAAATGATTGATTATTTGATTTGACCATGATGGATGTGGAGTTTGATAGATCTCTTCTCAGAGTCCACATTAACTACAATAACTTCCCGGCTAAGCTGTGGCGTTTGATAAACAATCCCCAAAACGATTCAGTTTTCTGGTGCCCAAATGGAGAGAGCTTGATTGTCGACCAGCAGCGGTTTGAGGATGAACTGCTGTCACCAGTCAAAGAAGATGCTAAACTATTCAAGACCAGCAACTTCACCAGCTTTATCCGGCAGCTCAACCTGTATGGCTTCCGGAAGGTTTATGACGTGCCTTTCAGGGACAGAAACCGCAACCTGCACAAGTTCCATAATCCCTACTTCAAACAGGGTCGGCCGGAGCTTCTGGTGCATATGAAGAGGCTCACACTCAGTAACAAGGCTAAGATGCAGGCCGGAGAGGAGGTGACATGTCGTCGTCCGTGCCGAAACCAACAACAGTCTCAACACAAAAGAGGCCAGTTTAACTTTCATATACAGTATTGAACATAGTAAACATGAGTAGTGACAGCTCTCCTCAATAAGACTTATGGTTTGAGGAATCACACATGTCTGGATGAGCTATAAACTATTTTAATAATTTATGTTGAGTAGGCTTTTATGGCTCATATAGTATGATATAATGAGAATATGGAGGAAAAGACAGCTTAGTTTCATTCAGAAGTCAAAACACAGCAAAAATCCACAATTTGGTGCAGATGCTGATATTTACATGGACAAAAACATTTATGCTTGTAATGTTAATCATTGAGAGCTTTGTAGTAGTGTAGCAGATACTTACATAAAATGAAATAAATATCAGTGGTCACTCTATATCTCCAATAAGATGTAACCCTGGACCACAAAACCAGTCATAAGTGTTTTTTAAATTAAGATTTTTACATTACATTATAGCTGAATAAATAAGCTTTCCATTGTAAGGTTTGTTAGGACAGGACAATATTTGGCCAAGATACAGCTATTTTAAAATCAAGAATCTGTGGGTCCAAAAAAATCAAAATTTTGAGAAAATTGCCTTTAAAGTTGTGCAAATGAAATTCTTAGCAATGCATGTTAATCAGAAATTAAGTTTTGATATATTTATGGTAGGAAATTTACAGAATATCTTCATGGAACATGATCTTTACTTAATATCCTAATGATTTTTGGCATAAAAGAAAGATAGATAATTTTGACCTATACAATATATTGTTTGCTATTTCTACAAATTTATCTGTGCTACTTAGGACTGGTTTTGTGGTCCAGGATCACATATGTCTTAGCAAAATAATATTTAAATAATCAAAACATATGATGCAATGCATCATTGCATTTTTTTCTAAAAAAAAACAAAACAAAAAACAACCAAACAAACAAAAAAAATCACAAGCCAAGCTGCATCAGTCCATAGGTGTTTATCTGTTACTAACAATATCGAAGTTATTCTTATGTTTACTTTATAAAAAATCAAAGATTTCACAGCAAAAAGACACATGCATGAGGGTGTTTGGGGAAATCCATCCAAAACTTAAATACAAAATAAAAATATTAATTTGTCAGTGCAACCAATGAGTTTTAGCATTTAATGAGATATGTAGTCTTTAGTGAAAATGCTTTAGTTCATGATTCAAAAGTATGTGACTGGGTCTAAAGACATTACAGTAATTATTACAGTGAAAACCAAAGCTGTATTACAAATATGACCCTGGACCACAAAACCAGTCATAAGTAGCACAGGTATTTTTTTTATTTCTGTTTTATTGACTTTGCAGCATGATTACAGGTACCTCAGGATGTTTGTAATTCAGGAACACTGAATTATTTTGCTATTACAGTAGAATATATTTGTAGAATATATACATTGAAAAACCAAAAATACATTGTATGGGTCAAAATAATCGTTTTATGCCAAAAATCATTAGGATATTAAGTAAAGATCATGTTCCATGAAGACATTTTGTAAATTTCCTACCATAAATATATCAAAATTTCATTTTGGACAACTTTAAAGGCGATTTTCCCAGTATTTAGATTGTTTTTTTGCAAAAAAACTCTCAGATTTCCAGAAATCTCGGCCACATATTGTCCTATCCTAACAAACCATACATCAATGGAAAGCTTATTTATTCAGATTTCAGATGTTTGAATGTTTGAGAATTTTGCTTGTTTCATTATAAAAATGCATATTATATCAGGATTTGACTCTGGCCCTCATGCATACTAGAACATAAAATGATACCACTAGACTATCAGACTGATTTACAGTTTTATGAAAAACTGTCAGGATAAAATTTTGTAGCTTTTTAAATTATTCAATGATCTATAAACTTCTCCTTTATATTAATTTCATAGGTTCTGTATCTCATCAGCAGAAGGGGTCTGAGCGAAGCCCGATCCCTCCGCTCTCCTGGATCTTTCCTTACAGTGATGTGCCTCCCTTCTATTCTAACAAAGGCGTCCCGGTTTCTGTCATCCGCTTCAATCCGTACAACACTCCTCAAACGGTTCAGTCCAGTCCCGGTGCTTTGTTTCCACAGGAGCCTAAATATATACCCCATCAGCTGTCCTATCCTCCTGGATTTTACTCGCCAGGTACTGGCTTACTTTATCTTATTTATTTATTACTTACTTATCTTATTTACTTTTTAGTGCATTAAATGAATTCATTAAATACAGCGATTTTCAGTGTATTTCAGTATTTTCAACAGGAAAAGGATTCATTCTGGAGTTTTGAGATCTCCACAGGGTCTCAACTGTGCTCAGAAGCATTATGAACATATTGCCTTGTTTTGTTGAACATTTGTTTGTTTGTTTTGCTCTCAGTAGTTTGTCCGTGTTGCACTGCTGGTTTTTTTGAAGCAGATCGAGCAGGTAGAGATCAAACACCTCTGCCATATTCACATTATGCTTATTACCCGGTGAGAAACATTACACAGTTCATATGATGCCTATATTTCTGATAATTCATAATCACATACAACTATATCTGAATAAATCTCACAAAACTGTGAGCAACATGCATAATTTTTTTTTTTCAAAAGACCAAATAAAATCTAAAAACAATAAAGTATTTTAATTTATTTTTATGCTATTGTTTTGGAATATTTTATATATATAATACAACAACAATTTTTTTTTAATTTTTTTTTTTTACGTTTTTCATAATCATTACTTTAATTATCATTACTCTAGCAGAGCTATCCAGTGAGCCACCATTACAGCAGCACTGCAAATTGGCCCGCACACATTATGGCTGAGTCTCAGAGGGGCGAGGTGAACCTCGACAGGGTGTTCCAGATGGTGGATGAGTTCCAGGGTTTGCCCAACGTCCACATAGTCAGAGTGGGCACCCCTGTGAAAGGCCAGCACACCTCCAGCCCTTCTCTCTACACTTTACCTGCTGCCTCCAAACCTGAACCTGACAGTCCTCAGAGCTCCAGGATCGACACTGCAGCATCCAGTCCTGTGAGAGACGAGCGTCCCTCTGCCATGGCCTGCGGTGTGGGCACTCAGTACATCAAACTGGAGTCTGGGGGACATGATGTTGAGAAACAAAGAGCCAAAGAAGATGATTCAGCATCTCTGGGGTCCTCAGAAAAGGTCAAAATACACTGGTATCATCTTAGTTGGTCTTTAAGTGTGTGTTTAAGCTAAAGATACAGTATCACAAACATAAAAGACTATTTAAATTAAAATGTAGCCTTCATGGATTGATGCTATAACTCAATACTATTTAATCAGGTTGCTACAGATCAGAAAGTGACTCAGGAAAGCATCAGAAACTGACAGCAGAGCAAGACTCACTGCAGGTGCTTTAGGTAGGACAGTTTTAGATTATATCACACCTTCACATCATGTTTTTAAACAATCATTCATTTATATATTTTTTAATTGTAACTTTTTATGTCTTTATGGTTGTTAGGATCCACAGACAACAGGCAGGATTAATCAGCGTATGCAAATGACAAGCATACATGTGCTAAGTTATTAAAAATGTAATTATTAACTTATTTATTTGTGCTTATGCTTATTTAATTATTAACTTAGTATTATTAGTTATATAAGTTATGAAGTATTTAAAAAGGTTTTGAAGATTTGAAGTAGTGATAAGTTAATATTGCATGCTGTTTTTTTTTTTGAAAATTTGTTTTCTTGCAATAGTTATATTTATGTTAAATGCACATGCTTTAAATATCTACAGTAAATGTGATATTTATATTTTATCATAAATATTCTTATTTTATTTATCTTATATCCTATATATTTCAGTATTCATAAGCACCAATATACAATTTATTTTTTTAAATGTAGCGCAAGAGTGAAAGTCAGATTTTAATAGCGTTGAATGAACTGATTTGTGTTCAGCTTTTTTAATTTGAATAAATGCAAAGCAAGTGAAATCCCTGATAAAGACTGAACATGTCATTGCTGTGTGCTTTCTGTTATTTTGACTGCTCAGATAATTATATTTAATATATTATTCGATTATAAACCAGTTTGTAAATGTCCAGTACACTGAATGCCCATTTCCTGAAGGACTTTATTTTAAAATGACCTATTTAGGATTTAATTAACAGTTAAGTATACTATTAAATAGTGTAATTAACTTTTGTTTTGTCCTATGACAAATGCAAATTATAGTCACTTAGTTTCACTAAAAAATAGGCCTACTGTAATTAAGAACCTGTCTTCCATGTATTTTTTTTTCCGTTTGCCTCAAATCAACATCTCTAAAAAGAAAAATCAGAATTCGCAAAAAAAGTATTCACCCTTGCTGGCTGAAGTGGTATTATGGACTTGTATTACTTAATGATGGCTTTGTTTCTTACAAACACACAGCTTTTTGCTTCACAAGCACATTAATTGATGGACTGGGGTGGTGTGGATTACTTGTGGATTATTGTGATGTTTTTCTCAGCTGTTTGGACTCTCATTCTGGTGGCGCCTATTCACTGCAGAGGATCCATTGGTGAGCAAGTGATGGAATGCTATATTTCTCCAAATCTTTTCCCATTAACATCTGTTCCCGTTGTTGTGGAGCCTACAGTTGTTTTACCGATTATTATATTCACGTTTTGGCATCCAGCATCATTCTGTAATTCTGATGTTTTTTTCCAGTGATGTCAGCTAGGGGGCGCAGTGTGTGTGTGTGAGTGTGTGTGTGTGTGTGCAAGCTTAATGGGTCGGATCAGTTCTGCTCCACCCTCGCTGACAGTCAGCAGGTACACACACACGCACACACGCTCGCGTTCACTCTCAACTTCAAACTTTTCCAGCGTTCCTGCTGTTCGGATCAACAACACTGAGACTACGGCACAGCGCTTGCGGATTCTACACTTGAAGTGACTGGATTTCTCGACATGGATCTGTGGAGATTTAATCTGAGTCGAGCAGGTTTGTGAAGTTTTAATTCATTTAGGAACGTGGAAATGAGTGTTCAGAAACGGCTCTTTTCTGACAGTGTTTTCGATCGCTCCCGCAAAGCTCTTGTTTTATCCGGATAATATTTTTCCCGTCGTATTTTTTTTTTATATGTTGGACCTCATGGGAAACATTTGCAGGCGTTCACAGTGGGATTGTTCTGCGTGTTTTCTACGACTTGATCAGAGTGGAATAACTGAGACATTGTTGCATTGATGGATACGGTGATTCTGCTACAACCTGTTACATTCTGGAATGTTTGGAATCCTTTGAAGTGGACGCGGCGCACCGCACAATAATGGAGTCATTATGACGTCACGTCATCAATCACGACGGGCGGGAAGACACGGGGAAATCTGTATTATTATTGATATGACCTTTAGGAGATCATATTAAACTTTTTTTGTCGTTTAAATCAATGCTTGCGCCAGGAGTCTGTCCGCTGTCAATCACTCAGTCATTCTGTCAATCATGTTCTGTCAGTGATACAGGACAGTCACCAAATAAAGATCCATTCAGTTGTTAATAATATTCTTTTATTTCAAATCTCAACTGCTGAGCTTAAAAACTATCCACTCTAAAATCCACTGGGTTTTTTGGACAGCTTCAGTGACCTCTAAGGATTCTCCTGTCTTTTATCCGAGTTCTAATTGGACGGATAGCTTTGTGGACAGTGCATAATGTATGGCCGGAGCCCGCCGCTGCAGCCAGGACAATGAGGGTTCCTGTGCGGCGATTGGCCGGGCTCTGGCCGTGGCTGCTCATGGCTGCCTTGCAGGTGGCGTTGGGCCACACGGGCCTGGAACTAGCCGCCGCCGTGGAGTCCGAACGCTCTGCACCCCGAGCCATGATCAAGGTGTCACTGCTGAAGCAGGAGCCCACCAGCAGGCCCATCACCCTAGAAGGGGTGTTCGCCGGGGGCAGCGCAGGCTATGCTGAGGGGAAACTGATGCAGGTAAGAGCTGGAAGTTGTTTTTCAGTCATGCATTGGACTGATGTCCCCTGTTGGCATCTTCATGGAACCTTTCCATTCCATTAAAACGTTCTTTATACTGGAGAAAAATGGTTCAAGAACTGTTCACTGAAAGGTTTTTGAAATCAAGGTTATATTGCATTGCTGTGGAAAACCCTTTAGGGAATGCAGTTCCGTATCTCATGCATCTTCGCTCTTGTAGGCTGTAACTCACAGTAATTGGCATTAAAAAGTATTTTGACTCATAAGCAACACTTAAAACTGTCTGAATGCCAATGCATGCGATGTTAGATCAAAGCAAGTGTCATTTATCATTTATGCAGTCACATGCTGTACACTATTATTTCTAATTTTGGTGCCACTGTAGATGTTTTGTCATGCAGTATCAGAAAAAAATTGCATGAGCATCTTTGCTTTTGGAGGCTTTAACTGGCAAACAAAGACTGAAAAATGCAGTATTTGGACACTTCAGCAACACTTATAACTGTTTGAATGTCAATGCATAAGATGTTAGATCAAAGCAAGTGTCTTTTATTGTAAAGAAACAGCACAAGCATGCAATCACATTCTGTTTGTTTTAGACTATTATTTTTAATTTTGGTGATACTGTAGATGTTTTGCCATGCAGTATCAGAAACATAACTGCATGAGCATCTTTGCTTTTGGAGGCTTTAAAAGACTGAAAAGTACAGTATTTGGACACTTCAGCAACACGTGTAACTGTCTGAATGTATGCATTAGATATTTTATCAAAGCAAGTGTAATTTATTGTAGAGAAACTGCACATGCATGCTCTTCTAACAAAACGCTTAGTAAATTAAAAATGCAATAACATTCTGTCACGCATTAGAAATTCTTTCAAAGCAAGTGTTTTGGACTGTTGTTTTTAAGTTTTGCCATATAGTACCAGAAACACCAATGTTTTTTTTTGCATGATCATCTTCAGCCTTGGAAGCTTTTACTGGCAGATGGTGACCCTAAAAGATATTTGGTCACTTAAAACTGTCTGAATGTCATTGCGTTAGATGTTGGATCGAAGCAGATGTCATGTATTGTCACTCTTCTAACAAAACATTTGGCAGGATAAATGCAGTCACATTGTGACTATTGTTTTTAATCATTTTGTGGCCACTGTAGATGTTTTGTCACATAATACCAGAAACAGCAACAGCTCTTTGCATGATCAATAACACAGAAGTGTACAGAGTTTGCTGATGGCATAGAAGCGTACAGCGCTAATGTTGCGTCTCATCCGAGATCTGTCGTCGTCTCGCATGCGGAATCGCTCACCTGGGAAGTCATCGAATGCATCTTTGTGAGCGCCAAGAACTGCCCAGGTCTTATTGGAGCTGATAGATTTGTGGTGCTGTAAAGGGTTAGGTCTGTTCTCCGAGGCCATACTGCCAGATGTTCTAGCTTTGAAGGCTGTGAGTTCTGCGATTCTCTGCGAGAGCCATCCAGATCAAGCCAGAGGGGATGCACTAACTGTAAATGGATCTTGAAAGCCTTTATCCCTGTGGGAAAGAGTTATTGCATCATAAAAATAAACTAAAACCGATTTCTTGTTAGTGCAATGCGTGTTTGTGATCAGCTTGACAGCAGTTCACTTTAAAAGATGATTGCTTCATTAGACTCGGATGGAGAAAAGTGTTTCCGAGGTTTTATTTTATTGGCAAAACGCATTTTGCCTCTATGTCCTGTTGCATGTTGTAACTAGATTTTTTGCCTTATCTAAAGAAAGTGTGTCTGTGCAAAACCCTCTGTTTTGTGGGTGGTTGCTAAGGTGTTCTGAGCGGTTGCTAGGTGGTCCAGTTTCAAGTCTCTGTGATATTCTGGTCTCTCTTCAGAGTAAGTCTTGAGAGTTTATTTAGGCTGTTTTAACAAAATCATAAGTGTTTTGAGGTGTTATCCACGTCGCCGGTAACTAGTATCTACATGCAGGATGTAAATTGTAAATTGCAAGCCCATGCAAAAGAACATTGTGGATTTGTAACTCAGAGGTTGAAGGTTCATGGGTGTTTTGTGAACTGTAGAGCGGCTGAAAGCGGCAGTTGTACTTGAGCGAGTGCTTTGTATCGGTTAAGAAACATCCGCTGACTAATTATCAGAACGATAATGCATGCATGTGTGTTTGATTTACAGAAGGCTATCGGTCTCTCGCTTCCAGAGAGCGTGTCGCACAGACAGATGCTTTTTGTTGCAGCGCCAACCTGTTGCAACAGGCCTGGCTTGCTTTGGCGCATTGTCCTCCTGCATAATGTTCCCTTCCTCTAGGGGACAAAGTGATAGAAGCAGGTGGGGGTAGGGGGAAGTTTCTATCTTTTCTTTCCTTACTTTTTCCTTTGGCCAGACCACATGAATTCAACATTACTGCTTTTATCTGCTGCTGGGAAGAATGATATCGAGCAATCTACTGTTTAGCGTGTTTGTATGCTGTGTGTCAAATTATGGAGTGCACTAGAGCCTGGTGAAAAAGCTTCAATTATGTCTTGACATTTTTTGGTCTTTTGACAGCATTTGATTTATAAATCTGAGTATTTCTATGTATTTGCTTTGAAATTTAGCTTTTGTCCATGGTTGCCATTTAAATCAGAAGTGTTTAATATACCACGTAAAATACACTTAAAATCTAGTTCAAATAATCAAGGCACGTTCTCCACAGTGTTTTGCATCAAGTGAACATGAGGAAAAATATTTACAATTTATTTCTATAGCTTTATACTTTTAATAAATATCTGGAAATTCATATGTATTCATATTCACATGTAGCCTATTTAAATTTAAAATGTTTAATATAAAAAGTAACATATAGCAAAAATCTAGTTTAAAATAATCAAGACATGTTTTCCCACCATTTTTTTCACCAAATGAACACAAGGAAGAATTTGTACTAATTTTTTTTTTTCTAGATTTTTTTTTTTTTTTTTAACTATTTAAGGTTTAAGTTCTAATAAATATTTCAACATTTATTTGCTTTTATTTTTTATTTTGTTTATTGTTGGCATTTTAAAATTCAAAATGTTTGAGATATAATTTATTACGAATTAAGTAAAATAGCTAAAACAGTCAAGGCATATTTTCCACCATGTTTTGGTTAAGGAAGATTTACAATTTTTTTTTCTATAAATATATGGAAATGTGTATGTATTTGCTTTGTTTTTTATTTTATTTTATTTTATTTTATTTTTTTGCGTGTATTGTTGCTATTTAAACTTAAATATAACTTAAAAATATATAATTTTAACAAAAAACTACAATTTATATAATATAATCCAATTTATTATAATATTTTTATTATAATATATTTTAATTATTATATAATATTTTATAAATTTAAATATGTATAATAAAAAAAAGTTTGTCCATTGTTGCTATTTAAACTTAATGTGTGTGTGTGTATATATATATATGTATATATATATATATATTTATTTATTTATTTATTGCTAAAATTATATATTTTTTTTAAATAACTGGAAATTTTGCTTTGATTTTTTTTTTTTTTTAATTAAAATTTTTTTAATATAAGAAAAACAGAAAAACAAATTTAAAAAAAAAACAAGGCATGTTTTCCAGAACAATTTTCACCAAATGAACAGAAGTAAGAATATTAACAATATCTTTCTAGTTTTTCTTTTTCTAAAACTATATTTTTTCTATCTTTTAATATATAGAAAATTCTTCACGTAGTGGTGATGCTAACAAAAGGCTTAACTTGAGTTCCGAATTCTTTCGGGTTTGAACTGATTCACTCAGATTCATTATAATGTGCACGATGTTGCTTAATTTTATATTTCCAGCAAAATACATGGTGAACAACATTCAATATATATCGGGCGGCCCAACCGTCCACGGTTCGTATTAAACTCCAAACTAAGTGAAGTGAAGCAACAGCCTGCCTGTTTAGTTAAGTGTGCTGGATTAGTGCTTTTCCAGGCGTGTCTGCCTCGGCTGTCCTCGGGCGGCTCTGAATTCGCCGCGTTGAGGATGACAGCCAGTTTTCATAACCACCAGTAATTACACATCTCCCATCCCATTTGATCTTCCTAAGCATGTTGTTTCTCCAGGCCACAGGTTGGCGAGCGGCGCTACCCAAATTTGACTGGCTTTTCTGGGCCGGTCGGCGGATCACAGGCAGAGCAAAACAAGATCAGACATGATGATGGTGGAAATGTTTTATTTAAGGAGAAAAGGCCTCTCGGCGCAGCCACTGGTCTTTAATGGAGGCCGATCGTACGTGCTCTGTTTATTTTGCATTACAAATGTGCAATTTGATTTGACACAAGTGGTACCTTTTGCTCTTTGAACCAAAAATATATTATTTTATATATGTATGTGCTATACATCATTCTAATATTACAGTACAGACTTACTATTTGCATGTCAGTAAGACGCATGACATGAAGTCTTTTACCACACCGATTTTCTTTCAGAACTATCCAGATGTATGGAGTAGAGTATAAAAACTTTTCAAAAAAAACACTAAAGACCTGTCTTTAGTGCTGTTTAAGCCAACAAAGCAATTTAGCGAATTAAATATGGAATAAATATTATAAATATGGAAGCTCTGCCACAGGATGAAAAAGAAGGTTATAACGATTTTATCTCACAAATCAGATGATTTTCTCACATTTTCTGACTTTTTTTTTTCTCTAAATTCTGAGAATTGCAGGATATAATCTCAGAACTGGAAGATATTAACTCACAATTGCAAGAAAAAAAGGCTGAATTATGAGATTAAAAAGTCGTAATTACCTTTTTTATTTTGTTTAGGAAACAAAACAATAGCAAGGAAAAATGTCATAATTATAAGATTAAAACGTAGCAATTACCTCTTTTTTGTGGAAACAAAACAACTGAAGAAAAAGTTGCCTTTTTTATTTTGTTGAAGGGTTTGAATTGCGAGGAAAAAAGTCAGAATTTAGAGATGGGAAAAAGACACAACATTTTATTTATTTATTTATTTATTTTTATTCTGTGGCAGAAACAGGCTTCCATATTTAAATGTCAGGATGCTATTGCATTTAATTAAAAAAGCATTAAAGGGTTTATTGTAAAGAAAGATGCACAAGCACACTTTAAAAGCAAAACAACAATGCAGTGACATACTTTCATGTTTTGGGTGTATGAAGGCCATTGTTGAGGGATATATTTATTTGACTCCGTGATTTTAAATCTAACAGTGGATACGAGGGTCAATCAAATGATGCCAACCTGTTTGATAGGATTGCTTTCCTTCTAAGTCTATTAGATTAGTTTCTTCCTTCTCCCCTCCCCGTGTGTTTGGCGCTTTGTGGCGGAGAGGTCAGCTTAACCTTTGTAAAAGCTCACAAAGAGCAGTATCGGGTTATACTGAGCCCCTGATTGAAGCTACTGATCTAAGATCAGATCCTCTTACCTGCAGTAGTGCTGGGTGGCAGGATGGGTGAAATGGGTTTGGTAGAGATTTTGCTTTTGGGCTTATAATGCATAAAATGTATCCATTCAAAAGTGAAATAAGTTAATGCTTTCATTCAGAAATTATGCATTAAATTGACATTATAAGACATTAGGTTTTTACCAAAGATTTCTATTTCATATAAATGCTGTCCATAAAAATATTGATTGATAATGTTGAGCAGCAAATCAGCATCTTAGAATGATTTCTGAAGGATCATGTGACACTGACGACTGGAGTAATGATGCTGAAAATTCAGCTTTGATCACAGCAATAAATTATATTTTAACATACCCTGCTGCTCAAAAGTTTGGGATCAGTTAGACTTGTAATGTTTTTTTAAGAAGTCTCGTATGCTCATCAAGGCTGCATTTATTTGATCAAAAATACAGAAAAAAACAGTAATATTGCAAAATGTTATTACTATATAAAACAATGGTTTTTATGTCAATATACTGTAAAGTATAATTTATTCTTGTGATGCAAAGCTGAATTTTCATCAGCTGTTACTCCAGTCTTAAAGGGGTCATTGGATTCCCATTTTCCACAAGTTGATGACAGCTGGTCTGAGGTAAGAGCTCATGTCAATCAGCTATTGTGGGAGCGGCCTCTGTGGGTGTGACGGCACACCAACAGGCATCTGAGAACAGCTCGATTTGAAAAAGGAAATATTATTTTTACAGATTAATTAAAAACCACTGCATGGATTTTTATCATTATAGGGTAGATTTGTACATACACTGCCAACACACATTAACGTTCAAACAACATGAAAAAGTGAACTTAGCATCCGATGACCCCTTTAAGTGTCACATGATCCTTCAGAAATAATTCTAATATACTGATTTATTATTAGAATTATCAATGTTGGGAACAGTTGTGCTGCCAAATATTTTTTTGGAACCTGTGTTACTTTTTTTCAGGATTCTTTGAATAACAAGTTAAAAAGAACAAAATTTATTCAAAATATAAATCTTTTGTAACGATGTAAATCTGTGCTATCACTTTTTATTAATTTAAAACATCCTTGGTAAAATAAAAGTATTAATTTCTTTCAAAAAAAAAAAAAAGAAAAAGAAAGAATAAAAATTTACTGACCCCAAACTTTTGAACAGTAGTGTATATTCTGAGAAAACCTTTCTATTTTAAATAAATGCTGTTATTTTTAACCTTTTATTCATCACAGAATCCTGGAAAAAAGAATCACGGGTTCCAAAAAAATATTTGTAAGCACAACTGTTTCCAACATTGATAATTCTAATAATAAATCAGCATATTAGAATGATTTCTGAAGGATCATGTGACACTTAAGACTGGAGTAACAGCTGATGAAAATTCAGCTTTGCATCACAGAAATAAATTATATTTTAAAGTATATTAAAATAAAAACCATTATTTTATATTGTAATAACATTTTGCAATATTACCGTTTTTTTTCTGTATTTTTATCAAATAAATGCAGCCTTGATGAGCAGAAGAGACTTTTAAAAAAAAAAAAACTTTACAAGTCTTACTGATCCCAAACTTTTAAACCCAAACGCAATAATATTTTACAGTATTTTCAGTATTTTTCATCATTAATTACAAAAAAATGGCAAGCAGAAAAACTGAAATATTTTTTTTACGTTCTTCAGTAAGCTTCGAAAACAAAACTTTTGAACGATGTATATTTTTGTGCAGTATATGCATATGTTTTCATTCAATTTTCAGCAAAAATAATGCCTTATGATGTACGATCTGATCGAATCACGAGTCCTGCTTTCATCTAACCTTTACTATCATCAGCTGATCTGCAAACAGGCCTCATTTTTCTCATGTGACCTCTACAGAAATGGCTCATTGGCTTACGACGAGCACGACAGCAGACGTTAGAATTAGCCAAGCAAACGCCCTCGATGACTTGGCAGCCTCGTATCTATCGTGTAACTCTCCACTTTTCTTCTAAATAATCTCCTGTCCCGTCTGATCTCTCAGGAGGATGGATGATAGGGAGGCTGGGATGGACGCGTTAATGGAGTACGAGATCAAAGCGTTAGGTTGAAAACGCGAGTCTAGATGATTAAAAAGGAGCTTGTTTACTCTGCGCTTCCGATAGGCCTCCCCTCCCCTCATTCAGATGGGTTTCCTGTCTATATTTCCCTCTTGGAAACTGATAACAGGCCGTCCGTCCCTCCTTTCAGCTCCCGACCTGTTGATGTTTGTCTTCCAGGCTGCAAATTGAAAGCTTTTGCTTTAGTCTTCTTATGTTTCTCTTATGGAAAAAAACCCCTCAGGAATCTCTCATGTGTCTCCTCTTGAGTCTCAGAAGAGATCTAAGCATAAACTCAAACATTTCTCATTAGGTTTTTACAAGATCAAATGAACTGTGCTTAAAAATAAAAATTGGTGTTAAAACCGTTTTCACTCAGAAATTGCAACATTTCACAATTAATTCCAAAGATATGGCAAGTAACACATTGAATTAAATGTAGAATTTTGAAGTATAAAAACTGAAGTAGCATTTTTCTTTTAAAACAAATGTAATATAATGTTTTATTTACAAATTCAAAAAAAATATTTTAAAAAATTTTACAGTGTGGGTAGCGATTGTTATTGTTAACTAAAGTGATTAAAATCAGACGTAAAATAAAACAAAAAATATTAGATGGAAAAACTTTGATTTTAAAAAATGTTTAGAAAATTTGAAAAATGTTTAGAAATTTAGAAAAATGTTTAGAAATGTGAAAACGAAAAATGTTGCCTTGGCAACAAATAAAAATAAAAATCAATTAAACGTCTATAGAAATAGTTTTATTAATTAATAAAATTAATAAAATAGAAATGAAAAAATCACAAGAACATGACTAAAACTTGAACTAAAATTTAAATGAACACTAAAAATATAATTAAAAAAAAAAAGTCTGTAATAGTATTTAAAAAATATACATATTTTTTAATATTTATAAATTCTGTAATATATAATTAATACTAAAATGACACTGGATCTGGCTTGTTGTCCAATTTAATTTGGTGTAGAAACAATTTTCACAAATTGCTACATTTCGCAATTAATTCAATTTGAAATAAAACAAAAAAATTACGTTTAAAAATTTTGAAAAACGCTTGTGAACTGTGAAATTTAGAAATGCTGCCATGCCAACTAGTAAATTGCTAAAATTAAAACTGAAATAAAAATATTTAAAAAATGACCACATCATAACAAAATTACTAAAACTTAGAATAAAAATGAAAATGAAAACAAAATATTTTAATATTAAAAAATTCTACTATAGTATCTAAATAATATAGAAATAATTTGTAAAAATTCTAAATTCTATTTCGCAATTAATCAATTCAAAATAAAAGTTTGTTTACAAACTATATGTGTGTGTGTACTGTGTGTATTTATTATGTATATATAAATACACGTATATTTGTTCAAACAATATTTGGATTGTATGTATTTGTATGTAGGCAGCTGAATATACTTTGTATTTATATATATATATATATATATATATATATATATATATATATATATATATATATATATATATATATATATGTATATGTATATATTACATATAAATAACATATTTTTCCTTGTATATACGTGTATGTGTGTGTATTTATATAAACATAATAAATATAAAACGTAATCTTTCATTTTGAATTGATTAATTGTAACTAATCGTTTTGCAGCTTTAATATAAATACTAAAATAACACTATCTGGGTTGCTGTCCGCAATAATTTTAGCTTTCAATATGACCTCTGTATGACCTCTGTATACGGTTTATCATCTATTGATGCATTTGTGTCTCTTCTTACTTCTCCTCAGGAATTGTTGGAGAAAGCATATAAGTAAATGCCCTGAGCTTTTAAAGAACAACATTTAAGCAATTACATTTCCACTGCATAATCTAAAATGGTTCATTAGTTTGTTCATTAACTGTTACTGTGTTCTGAACACTGTCATGTGGCCTTATTTAACAGAAAAACAGTACTCTTTACTAGCACACGTCTGGACTTTATAACAGTTACATCAGTAGTGTAAGTAAATACAAACCACATTCCATGTGCTTTCTGCAACATCATTCGCCCTAAAATTAGACCCTGCGAGTGCCAGCGCTTTCGCTAACGGTGTTAGCAGTTTTGTAGGATGTTGTATTGAAGGCTAGCGGACGTTACAGGCTGTTGCGGTACATGATTGGGGATACGGTACCATCGGCGCTGCTTGAATCAAATGGGGCCAATCAGATTACACGCTTTTATGGCCCACTAATAGCTTGTTGTTTCCTTTGTGTCATTGTGGAATTCTTGATGATTTGAATGAAGACGAAAGGAACAGGAAGCTTGTTCTAGAGTGACGGAAGGGACTCTGGATTTGTCATTAAGACGCTGATTAAAGTGTGTGCAGCAGGAACATGTCCCGAGTTGAGATTTCACAAAAGATTGGCCTGTGCTGGTTTCAAAGTCTTAACTACCTGTAAAAGCCTGATTAATCCTGTGTTGACTCTTGCGTAAATCCATATTAAAACTCTCTGAATATAATAATCCCTTATTTAACGCTCTAATAGGCTTTTCTCTAGTGAGATAAACACTTAACCATGGGTTTATATGTGTTTTAACCTCCAGGTTAAAGCGATAGTCCTCACACCATTTCAAAAGGGTATGACTTTTTAATCTGTGGAAAAGAAAAGAAGATATTTCGAAAATTGCTTGTAAGGTGTATGCGGGTTTGGAATGACATGAAAGTGAGTGAACTTGAATATTTTTCGATGTACTGTCCCTTTAAGGCTACTTTTAACACTAGTTTAAGCATTGTTTAGCATTTTTACGATTTGGTTTGATTTATCCATGGGTTTTTAATCTTAACATGCTGTTTTTAACCACTAGAGTATCAAGGCTGATATATCAGCTGGTTTATGACATTTTGTAATTATACGTTTTTGTTTGGATGATGTTTGTGAAGCAGGACTTTTATTTTGACAGCACTGAGAACGCCAGTGCACAGACACCAGTTTTAACAATTCAGCAGTTTCTTTATTTGTTAAAAATACTATGATAGTGTTACAGATCAAAAGAAATTGCCATCTTAATAAACATTTTACATATTTGTGAAGTTCCAGTATTTATATCAGTATATTAGATCTGTGCTTTCCATCTTAAAGTGACGGTAGCCTAATAAACATGCAGCTGTCTGTGATGTCAATCAAACAAACAAACAAAAAGATATAAAATCACTACTGATTGTGATTGTATCACTTTATAGATTTACTAAGAATCAGTTCATACAGTAATGTTTTAAAGTTTAACTTTTGACAACTGATTGTTTAGTGCAATACTGTGTTTTAACTAGTTCAGATAAGGCATAGATAAATCATAGTCGACTTATTCGAGTCTGGATGTTCGTAATTTTGTGTTTTTGGGTTTTGATATTATATTTTGGGAAGATTGCTTACCCCTAAATGCCATTGGCCAATAAGGTTCGTTGTTTGACTAATAAGTGTCAAAAGCTGGACTTTTATTTTGACATCACTGAGAACATCTGAGAAAGTTTTTTTTTTATTTATTTTTTATTTTTTTCAAAGTTCAAGTTCAAATGATATTTTTGAAATGGATTCCTTTTCAGATTTTTTTTTTTTCAAATTATTTGAGTGAGTATTATGTAAAATAAAATATAAATTTCATTTTGGAAATGATGTGTGTTTTTAAATATTATGATGTCATTGCTTTAAATTGGCTTATATTTAAGATAGCAGCATCATCAACCAATAAATCCATATTGGCTAGCCACTGATTAACAAAGTATTAAATGACCTTGAGTTAACAATTTCAACTGTGAAAAGCCTGTAATAAGCATAAGATGAGTCAAAATCTATAGCATCTTTTATATTTGTTTAAATGTATTAACCAGCTTCTACTGTAAAACATTTTTGCTGCAGTTAAATAAGCGATTAATGCCTGAAATGCAGTTTTGCGCTGTAGTCGAGAGTGGTGATGTCAGTGTTTCCATCAGCAGGTGTGTCTCTCTGTTCCTTTACATATTTATCAACGAGTCTTTGAATCGTTTATAGGGGGGATTTCCAATCACTTGACTGTGATCTTTGTCAAGATTTTTTTCCTATGCTTTTACAGTTTCCATGCATAGGCCTCTTTTGTGTTGTCGTCATGCAGGCCGGTTTTCCCTAGCTTTAATATTTTTAATTGGTGGTACTTTTTAATCGAATGAATGCATGGAAATTATTAATTTTCTCTGAGAGCGTTTTATAGTGTTGATGTTGTGCGTTAGCTCACTTTCTTAACAGTAACTGTCAGCACGTTGAATGCTCTCTGAGTAGTTACGTGTGTAAGTTCATGTCCTTCAAAGCGCCGCTGCTGCTGCCGTCATCAAAGCAGTGCTTCTGTAACACATTCACCAGCTTCAACAGTAAATTTCACTCAATTACTGTCAGAGTGTCAATCGTTTTGCTCTGAGCGGTGCTGTGGTTGTTGGTGAGAACTCTGCAATAAAAAATGACTGTTATTCAGCCTATTTAGTTCTTGGAAATATTGAAGGACTGCACTCAGCAGCCGGTTTGTTACTAGTGATTCTGATAGCTGTCAAACCATTTGATTTTGAAATATTTTTTTTTTTTATATATAATAATAATAATTTGATTAATTATCCTCCTTCTTCTTCTTCTTAAGGGCTGTCAAACGATTAATCGCATGCAAAATAAAAGTTTGCGTTTGGCTAATATGTGTGTACTGTATGTAATTACGTGTACATATAAATACAAACACGTTCATGTATATATGTACAGGGCTCGAGACTAACTTTTTGCACTGGTTGCACTGGTGCGCCTAACTTTTTTTCTTAGGTGCACCAGCACAAAAGTTAGGTGCACCCAAATTTTCGACCGCATCGCATTTAACACCGCAGCTTTACTTTTAAAAAAAAAAAAAAAAAACGCTCTCCATATAGGCAATATTGACTAAATAATCAGGCAGTGACGGTCGTAATGACAACCGTGCCACCGCGGTCGTTGGCTGCCACCGACAGTACTGCACGTTACGCCACACAATCTATAACAAGCATAAAATACTGTGTTTCTGCAGCAATTTTTCTGCCGTGGCTGTGTTTAGTGTCCCCGCCGGCAGCAGCAGCGAGCGCAAGTGCCTTCGCAGCTGCTGGAAGAGATCCGCGTTCAAACGCACACAATAGGCTAAAGCTTGCAAAGCTCTGGAAAAAGTAATTACCATTAATGTGTCGGGGGAAATAAGGAGATACTTGAATTAATTATTAATAAACTAGTGCTTTCTGAGCCAGTGTCGCAAAGATGACGATCCTTACTCGCCATTTGCTTATTGGATGTGCCTTTACAGAGAAATGCATCTCTACAGATTTTATAATGAAAGAGTTTTTGTTTTCCATTTGAATTTTTTTTAGTTTTAAAAAAGTAAAGTAATAATTTAAAGCTTTCTATAGATATATTTATCCTGACTGTAAGGCAAGTATTCGCTGAGTTTCGTTTCATTTTTGTGCAGCACTCCTGTTCAACACCGAGACACCAGAATGCGCATCTTGTTTGTTTTCTTTATTTTTTATAAAAGCACATCGTTTTGTTGATTTTGTGAGTGCACGCAAATAAAATTAGACCCTTTACAGTCCCGGATGATATATTACGCTTACCTTTATGAGCAAAGATTATGGCGTATTTTAATTTTTTGCAAGTGATTGCGCTGGCGCCTCTATGTCCTGCAAAGCGCATTTAGCTTCTGCTCCACAACAAACGATTGCATGCGCATAATAGCGTGCATTTATCTAAGTTAAACGCTAAAAATAACATTGTGATATGCTTGATTTTTTTTTTTTTTTTTTTTTTTTTTATAGGCAAGTCGTGATGATTTGAAAAGGCAAAATTGACTTCACTATCTCTGATTGGATTATTGTCGCACCATTGAGAAATTAGGTCGCACTCTAGAGCCCTAATGTGTATATATAAAATGTAAATACATTTTTTATTTATTTATTTATTTTTTTAAATCAAACTCTATTATATTATTTTTTACATTTCAATGGAAAAATGTTAAAACAAAATAAATACATAAATAAGATACAAAGATATCTGGCTTTTTTTTTTTTTGGGCTAATTAATTAGTTAAGTAGTTGCCTTCATTAACAGTACAAATAAAGGTCTACCATTCTAAATCACATTACCATTCTAAAATGTTATTAATGTTTTTAAAATGAAATCTCTTCTGCTCACCATAGACATTACAATTTATAATAACAGTTTTTTTTTATTTCAATATATTGTAAAATGTAATTTATTTTTGCATGTAAAGTTGAATTTTTTGGCATCATTACTCCAGTCTTCAGTGTCACATGATCCTTCAGAAATCGTTATAAAATGCTGATTTGCTGCTCAAGAAACATTTCTGATTATTATCAATGTTGAAAACAATTGTGCTGGTTCATATGTTTGTGGAAACTGTGGCCAATTTTATTTTTCAGGACAATTAAAAAATTAATTTGAAAGCATTTATTTGAGACACAAAGTTTTTGTGGCTTTATAAATGTCATTAATGCGCCTTTTGATCAATTTAATGCTGAATAAAAGTATTTAAAAGTCTAACTGACCCTAAACTTGTAAACAGTAATGTGTGTGTCCTGGTTTAGTTAGCTAGGTAAGTGTGTGTGTGGTTAAAGGTTTGAAGTTGAGGGGATGCATGGCAAAGCTCTTAAAGTCACTGGGCCGCGGTCTCTTGTTTTAGTCATTAGAAGAGAAAGGAATGCTGGGATGTATTTGTGTCTGTCAGTGGCATGTTATACAACACATTCCTCTGGAGTTTTCAGGCAAACAGTCTCTTCGAGAGGCTCCATGAGCCCCGCGTCGCATAACACACGCCGTACATACAGCAAATATCAGCGTGTGCTAAACATGCTGATGGGCTTTTGTTTATCCCAGGTCATTTTTTTAATGTGGGCTAATGTAATCCCACATGATCTTTTGTGTTTTACACCGTTTAGACGTCAGCTATTCACACTGTATGCCTTTTGGCAGAGCAATTTCAGGTTAGAAGTGTGTGTAATCTTGAGTTAATTGGGGGTTAATTGGGGGTTAAATTCAGTCATTATTTGTTGCTCCAAACATGCACGTTTTTTTTTTTTTTCATATGGTGAATTCATAGTGATCATGTCTGTCAGACTAATAACTGACTAATGGAGAAGTGATTAGTCAGCGGAGAAGACTTAATACCTAATTTCTGTTTCTGATGTTTGGATATTTGTTTGCTGCCAGGAAGGATTATTTCGCTTACACTCTATTTTTTTCTTTTTTTTTCTTACCTTATATATTGTATTTTGATTCTGCTTATAATTAGAATAATATCCATCAGCTAAAAAGGAGCTTTTTTTAATATAACCATAAAGTAAGGCAGTAACTGTGGTTGGCAAGGTAAAAACTCTACAGTATGGATATGAATATATGTTTGTTTATTTATTAATTGATTTATTCAGATTACAACCACAGGATCACCACAACAATGCTGGTCAAACACCAGATATTTTATTTCATATATGTGACCCTGGACCAAAAAACCAGTCATAAGGGTCAATTTTCTAAAATTGAGATTAATTACGACATCTGAAAGCTAAATAAATAAGGTTTCCATTAGGGTTTCCATTAATGTAACAATATTTGGAGATACAACTGTGACGTAAAACACATGGAAATTTTTCTGTTTGTGGGCGGACAAGTTGTTTGCGACGTAGAACGTGGGCGGGCATTAAGCAAATGTGTTACTTCGTGACGTGTGGCCGTAACAGAAAAAGATTCGAATTCCTGACGACTCGTTTAGGCAAATGTGAGCCGATTCTTTTTTTTTTTTTTTTTTTTTTTTTTTTTTAATAGACAATAACTTTATTTATCGTGCACTGTCGGCTTCACAACTTTGCAGATAGTTTATGTTCACATACAGCTACATGACACACTGCATGAAAGGACATATTTGAAAAGGCATAATAGGGGCACTTTAAAGTTGTCCAAATGAAGTTTTTAGCACTGCATATTACTAATTAAAAATTTAACTTTTGATATATTTATGGTAGGAAATTTACAAAACATATTCACGGAACATGATCTTTACCTAATATCCTAATGCTTTTTGGCATAAAAGAAAAATCGATAATTTTGACCCATACAATGTGTTCTTGGCTATTGCTACAAATATACCCAATCTGCTTAATGACTGTATGACTATTGATTGTGATGTTTTCGGAGCTTGACAACATCATTCATCATTTATCAACATCATACTTTCATTATATGACATTATATGTGTTCCACAGATTCCAACAACATAAAGGTGAATAAATAATTTTTAATTGAACTGTTCCTTTAAATATTTTTACATAGACAAGTTCACATTCACAAGTTTGGGGTCGGTAAGAGATATATATATATATATATATATATATATATTTTTTTTTTTTAAAAGTCCATTCTGCTCACCAAAGTTCCTTTTTTTTTAATAAAAATACAGTAAAAAAAGTAAAATTCTGAAATATTATTTCAGTTTAAAATAACTGCTTTCTATGTAATTATATGTTAAAATGTAATTTATTCCTGTGACCAAACCTGCATTTTCAGCATCATTACACCAGCCTTAAGAGTCACATGATCCTTCAGAAATCATTCTAAGATGCTCATTTGTTGCTCAGGAAACATTTATGATTTTTATCAGTGTTGAAATATTTTTTGTAGAAAGATCAAAAGAACAGCATTTATTTGTAAATAGTTTGTTTATTTGTATTTGTAACATTATAAATCGTCGCTTTACTATTATAAGGTTCTATCTGACATTTTTGTCAAAATTGAGTTATTCACATATTCTTTTTCGGTGACAACTTATTTACATTACATTACTTATTTACTTTTTTTGGAAAACAAACATTATTCTATCTACAGAAGTCTATGGAACGCAAAAAAATTTGAAGCTCAATATCTCAAAAGTGCCCAGAATGCAGATAGCACCTTATAATCCTAAGGCGACAAAATGTCTCTTTTTGTCACTTTTGATCTATTTAATGCATCCTTGCTGAATAAAAATATAAAATTCTTTTAAAAAAAAAAAAAAAAGAAAATCTTACGAATATTGGTGTACCTAAGCAATATTTTGCAGTGGAGCCCAATATCAGAAAAGTCTGCATGTAATATTCCACTCCCCGTCGCACAAGACCCTGTTTTCCACAGTCTGGCCTTTGGTTGAGTCAGTCGGAGATCTCTGGAGTTCATCGTCGTGTGTCCGGCAGTGTTTCGGGATCTCTGACTGTAATGAATGATAATTGTCAGTCTTCAGCTCAGCTGATGAGATTCAGATGTGGGCCGTTGGCTTTTTATTGGTTCGGTCTGTGGGTGGAGATCAGGATCTGCGCTCGGAGATAAAAACATCAAAATGAACATCATCTGAATGTCAAAGAGGAATTGATTTCTGACACACGCCGTCTGTTCTCTCTCCGCTTGAGGTTTTGTGTGAATTTCTACTGGGAAAAATCGTATTCTCAGAGCGTGCATCATGTGATGGTGCGTTCCTTTCGTACATGTCACGAGGTCGGCGCGTTTGTGTATTTCTATAAGCATAACGATCGCTTTGATCATGACCCTCTACGTGATTAATGCTTTTATTAGTAACTTGTAGAGGTGTGACGAGACACTTATTAGACACTTAGACTAGATTTTTAATCTTTTCTTAAGAAATCCTCAATGATGAAATATATAGGGAAAATAGTCTTTTATTCAACTGAAAAAGACAAAATGCAAAAAAATTAAGGTGAATTTTGAACTTTATGAACTTAAGCTTCCATTTTAATGAATTATATGCAGTAATAAACAACATTTAAACAAGAGCTTCACGATTCTGGATAAATTGAGAATCCTAGTTGTTTTTAATAAATTGGAGACCATGATTCTCTCACAATTATGGAGAAAAAAAGATTAGAAAACTAAACAAAATAACGTAATTTACTAGTGGTTCTGACAAACTGTTCATTGCTCAAGTCTTTTAAAAACATATATTCATTTAAAAAAAAAACAACGTTCAATGAAGGTGTGCAAAATCTGAAAATGAAATCTTCTGAAGATGAAATCTCCTGAATAAATGATTCAATGAAATACTTTTTTAAAACATGCAGTTGTCGCCACCTCCTGGCGGAAGAAGATAAGCGTTACAATACATACAAGTGTTAAGATACTTTCGTTTTTTATCGCTACTCTAGACAATGTTTATAGGTATAGTTTATAGTTAAAGTGTTTATACCCAAACTGTAAACTTTTATTCCAGTACTTCTATTATTTAAATGTCTGTAACACAGAAATAATGATTATAATGTGGTTGAAAAGACTGTTTGTGTTGCTCTTTCTGCGTTCACATTTACCCCGACACTCTGATTTATGGGCAGCAACAAAACGTGCTTCTCACGCTCCACTGACACTCGATGTGAAACAGTCCTAATAGACACAGCTAAATCGCTGTCATTCAGGAATAAGATCGCGTGAGTGTTTGAATCGAGATCTCCATATTTTAAGAATTAATCGTGCAGCTTTAATGTAAACACTGCAAAATGTTTTGTGAGGATATCGTCACGAGATCACATCCCTAGTAACTTGCATCGCCGGCTTCCTCACATAGACGTGTTTTTCTGTGTGCAATCGGAGGTCTTCGTAAACAATGTGTCAGTGGCTTTTTCATTGAAATACATCAAACAGAGGAACGACACAGGAAGACTGTGATTGCTGAAGGAAATACAGACAAATAGAGCTACTGCAGTCAGTTTGTACTCGTATATTTTTCATCACGGTTTCCACAATATCAGAAATGTTTCTTGAGCAGCAAATCAGCAGATTAGAATGATCATGTGACACTGAAGCCTGGAGTTTTGATGCTGAAAATTCAGCTTTGCATCACAGGAATAAATTGCATTTTACAATATATTCACATGGAAAGCAGCTATTTGAAATTGTAATAATATTTCACATTTTTGCTGTTTTTACTGTATGTTTAATCAAATAAATGCAGACTTGGTGAGCAGAAGAGACTTTTTCAGAAACTTTTTGAACAGTAGTGGGATATTTTTGGGACTGAATCCCGTAAATCATCATTCCATGTGCGCATGGAATACAGGATTTGCTCAGAAATTGGGATAATAAGTGATGATGACAATATTTGACATCTTGCAGCTGTTTTTGGGTATTAGCAATTTTTGACAAAAGCTATTCTCTTTCATGAGATGTTAGTAAACCTCTGTTGTCAGTGGCGCCGTGGTGTTTATGCTCCTCAAGCTGTTGAAGAGCCGGCGCTCTTTCTCTGGACAAAATGTATGGCTTTAGTCAAGAGCGTGAGGTCAAGGTTTGGCTGGGTTAGTTAGCTGGTAGAACTGCACTGCACCGCTACGCTGCCAAAAAGCATATTTCCCCATTGATGTTCTGATGAAACGCAGCTTTTTTGTGTGTGTGTGTGTGTGTGTGTGTGAGCAGCATATAAATCTTAATATCGTAGATGTTTTACCAGGGTGCTTTTGTTTGAGGCTCTAAAAATGGCCTTGTATTTGCTCTGTTTGCAGTCTTTGACGTCACAGTTTGGTGAAGGCACAGTCATCAGTAACACTTTACGATAAGCTCCCATTGGTTTACCTTACAAACTAAAAATCAATATTTTATACTACTGTCATTTGCATTGTTCTTAGTTTGTTATATTCCTTTGCACAATTTTATTTTGCACTGCATTGATTATAATTGCTTTGGCAGTACAAATGTAAAAATATTTGCCATGCCAATATTTGTCATGAAAACAATAAAAAATACTTCTGAAGCATTTATTAATCTTAGTTGATGGTAATTTCAACATTTACTAATACATTATTAAAATCAGAAGTTAATATAATTAGTACCAGTTTAGAATAAAGTCTTATAATCTTAGTTAACAAGTAATATTAACTTAGTAAACTTTTTATTTTTATAATGTATTGGTAAATGTTACTATTAACATTAATTCAGATAAATAGGATAATTAATTAATTATAATTAATTAATTATTACAATAAGGTTCCATTTAATGTTAGTAAATGCATTAAGAAATACTGTAAGAAATGCATTCTCAGTTAATCTTAGTTACCCTTTGTTAATATCAGTTAATAACAATCCAACAAAAAATAAATTCACGTTCAGCAATTGTATTGCTTTTATATTGAATTATATTAATTTAATATTTATGTAATTTATATAATTTTATATACATTTGCTGATATACTATTATAGTTTTTATTAATAATTTGATTTTTTTTTTTTTTTAAATAATTTATCTTCCATTTTCTTTTTAATTTTAGTCATTTTTGTGGGTGGTTTTTGTCATTTTAATTAGACTTTTTAAATGTCTGTGTATTATTTATTTATTTATTTATTTATTTTTATTTTACTTCAAATTTATTTATTTTAGTGCAAGTTAAACTAAATGAAAATGAGAAGTGTCTACTGAAAATTAGCTGAAATAAAATAGGTTTAAACTTTATTTCAGTTTAAATGTAAATTAATTCAGATAAATAAATGAATTAATAGTTTAGAATTATACTAATTACATTTTTTTTAAACTGATATCAACAAAGATTAATAAATAACATATGCATTGTTAGATAATGTTAACTAAAGTGTTACCTGTATTGTTTAATGAACCTGAGTGAATGTGAATTTGTTTTGTTGGATTTTTATTAACTGATATTAACAAAGGTTTAACTGAGAATGCTTTTCTTACAGTATTTATTAATGCAATAACTAACATCAATTAATTGAACCTTGTTGTAAAGTGTTGCCATATTATGTAAGATCATTAAATGTACAGTAACAAATGTTAAAGCACATTAGTGAGTTAAAGCTCATTGTTAGTTAATGCATTAACCCACATGAACTAATAGGGCCTTAGTCAAGTGTTGCTGAGTCATAATCAGGACTGACTGTTCATAAACAAACCTTTCAGCGCACAGACACGTTCATATTTCAGTGCATGCATCTCTCTTCAGTTATTATAGAGGTTCAGAAGAGGTCAGAAGGTCACTGATGTGTGTTTGAGTCATGCTGTGTGTGAGAAAAGTCCCTTCGTAACTTAATTTGAGTTTTAATTCAGTTTTAGCTGCGTGTCAGACATTTACGTGAAATTGAGTGATGTCTGTGTGATCACTTCCTAACCTCCATTACCCCACATCAAAGCTGCTCAGATCTCAAACAAAAGCCATATTGTACACGCAGATCCTGACATAAACTCTTCATGCGTCTCAGAATCACATGCTCTCCGTACAGCCGGCCAAGAGCGGCGCGGTGTCCCGCCGCTGACCTCTCCTCACGCTTTCTTTCCCTGTACGAGACCTCAGAGCTGACTGTCGGGTGGTTTGTGCCAACCGTGCCTTTCCCAAACACTCCTACTGAGTCCAACAGACGTCCGTCAAAGCGCTTTACCAAGATCTGTGACCTCCGTGCTGTTTTTGCTGACTCTTGAGCAAATAACATCAGTTTGATGCAGGATTTGCAGGTAGACCCGTCACAGCTCGTGTGCGGCAGTGTTTACAATCACTGATATATTGTTATAGTTTTTATTAATAATTTCAATTAGTTTATTTATTTTCCATTTTCTTTTTCATTTTAGTAATTTAGTTTTAGTAATTTTGTGGGTGTTTTTGTCATTTTTATTAGACCTTTTAAATGTCTGTGGATTTTTTTTATTTTTAGTTCAATTGTATTTATTTTAGTGCAAGTTAAACTAAATGAAAATGAGAAGTGTCTACTTGAAAATTAGTTGAAATAAAATAAGTTTAAACTTGATTTAATTTCAGTTTAAATGTAAAATGTTTTTTTATAGATCTTGTTTTAGTTTAGTTATTTCAGTTTTAGTACAAGTTAAACTAAATGAAAATTAGAAATGTTGACTTGGCAAGTTTTTTTTTTTTTTTCAGTAGTAAAAAAGTATTATTAAATGTAAATATTAAAAGTATTATTAAAATAATAGTTCAGTTAAAAAAAATGTGTGTGTGTGTATATATATATATATATATATATATATATATATATATGTATATGTGTGTATGTATGTATGTATAATTTATTAATTTCTTCTTTTTATTATTTATAAGTTTTCATTTTAGTTCTTTTTTTTGTTTGTTTTAGTTTCTTTTCTTTTTTTTTAACTAAATGAAAATGGAAAATGTTGCCTGGGCATTCATTTTATTTCAGTTAAAATATAAAATGTAAAAATGTTTTAATGGTTTTTTGTTAACAATAAAATCCGTGATGTACAGTTTTATTTGCTGTATCCAGACTTTTCTCTTTAAATTCAAATCAGAAAAGCAACTTATTCTGGACAAGAACTGCCCTTTTAGACAGGATGCAATGGTTTGATTGACTTATAAACCATCTAATCCCAGCTAAATTAAATTTTGCCTGCTAATTAAGGCCTTGTTTGTCTGAAATTCTAAAAATTATGGCTGAACAGTCTCTGTGGCTTCTTGTGTAGAAAACTTGTGGGAAAATGCCTGAAGACTTTGTAATTTTTGGTTCTCTCTGTGATTATTTCATTGAGTGAACTTAGAAACCAAAGAGAAGTCAAAGTTCTGTTGTTGAATATCTAGTTTATTTGCTTCTAAGCACCTAAACACATGATCAGCTATAATTACAAAGTAAATTAAAAAAAAAAAATAGAAATAATTATTTTATTTTATTTTATTTTATTTTAAGAGCTTTTCAAACAAAACTCTTTGATTTCATTGTGTATATATATATATATATATATATATATATATATATATAATAAAATAGAATTATTGGTAATTGATGTTGTGAACCTCAAAAACATTTCTCAGAAGCTCTTTGTAGATGCATTCTGGGAAATTGCATGTGATTTTGTTTCCCCAGTGGACTGATAGAAACCAGTGCATTTTACACTTGCATGAATCCAGCCAATCAGACCAGACGTGCTGATTTTAAGACAGCTCTTGTCTTTTGTGTGTGCGTGAGACTGTAGGTGTTTCTGTCTGGTGTTTGCCATCTCATCGGCCGCAGAGGCTGTTTTCACACTCATTCACACGGCTCAGGAAAGTATGTGCGGATTCTGGTTTTTCCCTGCATTATTGACTTTGTGAGCTGCTTCTATCATGAGCAGGAATCCTCGGAGAGAATGATGTGTCATTTCATTCATATGCTTGAGGGAAGCAGACAGGCTGTCTGAAGCAATACTTGTAGCGTTTTAGCTGATTTTTGTCAGCGGTTCCTTCTCCGTGATGTCGCATCATTGCGATTTATCATCTCCAAAGAATTTAGTGCATCAGTTTAGGGCTGGGCGATATGGGCAAAAAAAAATTATCACGATAATTTTTTTCATATCAGTCGATATCGATAATTATCACAATAAATGTCAAATCTTTTTCTTTTAAGTTTAAAATCAGATTTTTGCATTTTGCATTTGATTTTCTGCATGTTCTAATGAGATGTATTATTTCAAATCAAGAAACAGTTTTGGGTTGTCTGATAATGATAACAAAAATAATAATAATAATAATAATAATAAATAATATCATCACTTTCTTTGTCTCTTAGAAATGCACATTTGATAGTAGCTTGAGGATGCGGAGGTAAATTTCTGTTCTTTATCAATCAGTAACATCTGTAAAAATTGTAGCCACCCCAGTTTTATATGGTTAAATTTATCCTGATATATATATATTTTTTTTTAAATGAAGCATTGGTCTGTTGGTCTCCCATAAGAGCAAGCATGCATTTTAAATTGATAAACAGTTAAAATCACACATAATGGTACCTCAATACCATGGTAAAAATATAACTACATGGTTTTATAGGTAGCCTATTTGTATGAAAAACGGTAGTCTAAATACATTCAGTACAAATACACACATACTATAATTATATACCATTATTCCTGTAATAAAATTCAATGTGAATATCCCACATTGCTGCCACAATACCATGGTGCAGTGAGTGTTACTACAGTAAATCCATGGTAAATGATGGGGATGTGTAGATTGAAAAGCCTTCTGACTGTCTCGTTGCACACAACTTTAAACTAGTTTGAATCACAGAGTCATTTGTGTTCATCACTGAATTCAAGTGTTTCACACTGGATCTCACAGTGCCGTTTAGTGCTCGCGTGACTGAGCTGTTCACATATCGCGTCTTTTGCGCGCTCAAGCTCGTTATTTCAAATGTAGGCGCGCAGCAGCTGCGCTCATAACGAAAGCGACGCGCTCGGTTTTTCCAGGCGTGTCCGCGCCGCATCGAGATAATAAACGCATCCTTCTCTACTGTGCTCGTGCAGCGCGGCAGTTTGAACATTGGTCCGAGCAGATAAACGGTCCGTGTGGGGCGATTCAAATGAGCCGTGCTGTTTCGTTCCGCTTTTGGCACATAAAAATTATATCGAACATTTATCGAACTCTTCATGTCGTTTTATTGAGGAAAATTATATCGTGATAATTATCATTCTCGAATTATCACCCAGCCCTACATCAGTTCATGAAAATTTTGTTGTAGCTCTAGTGAAGTCATTAAAAGAGTCATTCAGTGGTTTTTAGGCATATTTGGTTTTCTTAAGATGCAAGTGAACTGAATGGGTCTCGAAACATGCTTTTCAGTGGTGTGCATTTTTGACATGCCATCTTGAGGAGTAGTTCACCCAAAATCTAAATGTTCACTGTTTACTCATCTTCAAGTCATTCCTAACCCATAAGGTTTTTTTTTTGTTTGTTTGTTTTTGTTTGTTTTTTTCCTGTGCAACACATCGGGAGAGGTTTTGAAGAATCTTCACACAGCTCATGATCATGACTGTCAAGCTGCTAAAAAAAGTTTATTTATTTATTTTTATTATATAAAAAATATTTTTGGTTTAACTATTTCAAAATGTATCTATCACGACACAAAATGTCCATCTGATAAATATATGTGCATGGTCCGGGGAATATAGCTAAAAATCTAATTTTGATGATTTTCAATACATGATATTTTCCATTTTTCATATAGTTGCACGATTTGAGGAAAAAATCTAATTGCAATTTATCTGATTACTTTTTTTTATTATATATCAGTATGGCAATAATGATAATAATAATAATAATAATAATGTTCCTAATAAGTAATATAATTAATAAATAATTACATTTTCTAAATGTAATGGACTAAGTAAAAACTACATATATATTTTTTTTCCATTAAGTATTTAATAGTAAGATTAAACAAAATAAACATAAAAATAATAAAATGTAACAAATAAGTAATAGAAGTTAAATAAATACTACTACTACTACTACTATTACTTATTAATAATTATATTATTTATATGTGTATTATATTTTTATAATATGTGACCCCGGACACAAAACCAGTCTTAAGTAGCACAGGTATATTTGTAGCAATAGCCAAAAATACACTGTATGAGTCAAAATTATTTTTCTTTAATGCCAAAAATCATTAGGATATTACTGTATGTAAAGATCATGTTCCATGAAGAGAGGGAAAAAACAGAATCTGCACATACTTTCCATAAATATATCAAACAGTTGCATCTCAGCCAAATATTGTCATATCTTAACAATGGAAAGCTTATTTATTCAGCTTTCAGAGAATTAAAAAAAATAAATAAATAAATAAAAAATTACCCTTGTTACTGGTTTTGTGGTCTAGGGTCACATATATTGTTATTATAATTCTATAATTCTATTCAATATATTTTATTTTACGTTGCAACTGCAGTTTTACAAAACTAATATTTCTGGCTGTCATCAAACTTATTTTTATGGGAAACTGCAGGGAGCCCTTTGAACATCTTATTAACAGTGTGAATAGATGGGTATTGTATGGTGTGTTCCCAAACTTTTTAACATTATCACAATATTTTTGATATTCCCTAATCTTAGATTGTCAGCAGAATTATATATCGCTACTATTCAATGTTATCACTCAGCCCTGTGGACTAGCAGTGGCAGTGTGGTGCAGGTGTTCTAGAAGATGACGTTCTGCATCTTTCCTCTCTCTCCTGTTGGTCTGACTGAAAGAAATGGGGAGAAAGGGAAACGGGATAGAAAGTCTTCCTCCCAAACGCGGTTGTGCTGCATGAGCCACATGACACTGACACAGGCCTCTCACACTTTCTCTCTCTGTGTCTCTCTCTCTCTCTCTTTCTCTCTCTCTCTCTCTCTCTCTCTCTTTCTCTCTCTTGTTGGATGTGAAGGCTTTGGCTCGCTGCAGGAATGTTTAAGGACTGTTGCTCTGTTGGCCGCTGTTGCTCAGATGAGTGGAAGTTCAGAAGCCAGAGCTGCCCACATCCTTAACCCTCTCCTCTCCACTGATGTAGTGCTTTTAAAGTGTTTTAAAAATATTTGTTTTTTTTTTTGCATTTATTTTATTTTTTTTATCAAACAGTTTCTTGCACCAAACAGTTGTCTGAGTTTTAGAAGCAGTGTAAGTTAGATTTGCATTACTTACTACTACTTAGTTTCACACAAACAAGGCAAATTAAGGATTTGCGCCTGTGCAGTGCATCAGGAATATATTTTATTTTATTTTATTGTATTTTGATTTTAACAATCCTGCAGCTATACATATGAAACCCATCTATTTTAATTTATTTATTTTTATGTCATTATATTTTATTGTATTTATTATTTAATATTGTATTTTTATTTTTTTATTTTAATAAATCCATAGCCTTACATATGAAATTCAAGATTATTTTATTTTATTGTATTTTATTTTACAATCCCACAACCATACATATGAAACTAATCTATTTTATTTTACTTATTTTTTTATTTCATATTATTATTATATTTTATTTTATGTATTATTTTATTTTTTTTACATTTTATTTTATTTTAACAAACCCATAACCTTACATATGAAACTCTATTTTATTTTATTTTATTTTATTTTATTTTATTTTTATTTTACAATTTTAACAATCCCACAACTATACATATGAATCTATTTTGTCCATTTTTATTTTTTCTTTTATTATTTTATTTAATTTTATTTAACAAACCCATTGCCATGCAGGTAAATATAAAACTTATTTTAGAAGTTTTAGAAGCAGTGTAAGGCAGATTTGCATTACTTGCTACTACTGAGTTTCACACAAACAAGGAAAATTAAGGATTTGCATCTGTGCAGTGCATCAGGAATAGAAATAGCTGTTCTAGTGTAGATGACTTTATTGATTATGATGTGATAGTTTTGATCCTCAACATGCAGCTTGCATGCAGTTTAGACAAAGTATAATGTTCAGGGCTATTTAATGTTAATATCTTACAATGTCATGCATATTTACTTTTTTTATTCATTTGTTGCATTGATGATGCCGCTTGTCTGTTGTTTTGTGCCGTTTTCATGCATCTTATTCTAAAGCCTTTGCACAGTATTTGCACTGCAGTGCAACGCCGCATCACCTCAGTGGCGATTGTGACTCACTGTGATGTTTTTGCATGCTTTCATATGCGTTGCACACCAGTTTTTGCAGCACTGTCAGGATTGATTTAGTTATTTCTGTCTTGTTTTGGTGCGGGTCTTAAAGTCCGCTGCGCGCCATGCCACAGTGACTGACTGCACAAAGAGCACTTCACAGAGCCTGTGAAACGTGCAGCTGTTTTTGCGAAGAGGACCAGCCGTAGTTTTTATCCGTGACTGTAACTGGCTTTCTTTCAGTCTCTTCCACATCAAGGCCTCGCTTGCATCAGCCTAAGTGAGCTTCAGAGTCACACTGCACTTTGAAACCGCACACACGCACACTCTGAATGAGTGGGAACGGCTCTGGCTTTAATAAAGGCAGATATTTAAAGCAACGGCAGGATGAGAACGCAAAGGGGTTCACTTGAAGTGAGCTCCTTTCAGGATGAATGTCATGAAAACAAGTCCAGGTCATTTTACACCCATAATAATGAATTTAATTTAATTTAATTTTATTTAATTTTATTTGAACAAATTTACCCTATGTATGAAATTATTTTATTTTTAGCAATTTTTAAAATATTTTTTTGAATGCATATAATAGATGTTAATGTAAGCAATTCATATGTGTGTGGTTAACTTTTAACATTTTTTTTGACCTTGACTTTATTTTTTATGATTTGAATAAACCATAACCCAATGTTTAAATATTATGCAGTTGTTTTTTTAATTAATTTCATTTAATAATTTGATTTAATTTAAACCCATAACCCTACATACGAAACTAATATTTTATTTTATATTTTATTTTTTATTTGCACAAGCCCAAAACCAATAAGTATGAAACTTTTATTTTGTTTTAAATTATTTTATTTTATTTGAATGATCCCACAAACCTACATATGAAACTATTTTATTTAATTTTTTATTTTATTTTCTATTTATTTATTTATTTTTATGTCACAGTGCAAAGCATCCAAACAAACATACCCAAAAAAAGAAATCAAATAACTGTTATGTTGCATTAAAAAGAGATTTGAGGGTGTACATTTTCATGAAAATGTCACAATGTAAAAAATCTCAAACATGCAAACAAAAAATAAAATAAGCTTTGTGTTTTTCTTTAATCAAAAATTTATTTTGAGTTGGACTTTGATGTGCACATGTTCTTGAGTGTTTTCATGAGATTCTCCCCCTCTCCATTGATATTTCTCTCTCTGGTGTGTTGATGGTGTCTGTTTGTGTGCCACAGTCTTTCCTGTTAGCGTTTGTTGGGCCGGTTTCCCTTCAGATAATGACATGTCTCCCAGAAGACCTTGGACTGTCTGGAACGCCATGCAGCACATATGGCCTCAACGGGACAGCGCTGCATTCCTTACACACGTGCACACGAACACCAGCTTACAGCCGCTCACTCACGCATGTTTCAGCTTCATGCTGCTAAAGTTCTGTGCCGTTCCACATGGTCAACCATATTTAATCTATATTATAAGTAATTCTATATGAATGCATTAACGGCCTACTGTTACTGAACTTATTACTAACAGGAAGAATTATTAATGGTGTTAACTCAGGGTTAGTAATTTAAATAAACCCATAACCCTATGTATGAAACATATTTTATTTTATTTTTAATATTTGAATATTATCTATTTATTTTATTTTAATTGTTTATTATTTTAAAATTTATTTATTTTAGTTATATGATTTCTTCTAACCTTATGCACAAAACTTTTAGTTTAATTTAATTTAATTTAATTTAAATTTTCATTGCCTTGCTTTGCATTGCATTTTGTTGCAGTTCACTGGAATTGCATTCAATTCCATTACCTTGCGGTGCAATGCAGTGTGGCGCATTGCATTTCATTGTATTGCATTACATTTCATTGGTTTGCGTTGCATTTTGTTGTTGCATTATATTGCATTTCATTGCACTGCGGTGTGCTGCGTTGCATTGCGTTGCGTTGCATTTCATTGCATTGCGTTGTGTTGCATTGCGGTGCATTTCATTGCATTGTGTTGCGTTGCATTTCGTTGTGTTGCATTACATTTCATTTCATTGCATTGCGTTGTGTTGCATTGCATTGCATTTCATTGCACTGCGGTGTGCTGCATTGCATTTCATTGCATTGCTTTGTGTTGCATTGCTTTGTGTTGCATTGCATTGCGGTGTGTTGCGTTGCATTTCATTGCATTTCATTGCATTGCATTTCGTTGCGTTGAATTTCATTTCATTGCATTTCATTGCATTGTGTTGTTGCATTACATTGCATTTTATTGCACTGTGGTGTGCTGCGTTGCATTTCATTGCATTGCGTTGTGTTGCATTGCGGTGCATTTTATTGCATTGTGGTGCATTTCATTGTGGTGTGGTGCGTTGCATTTCATTGCATTGTGTTGCGTTGCATTTCGTTGTGTTGCATTACATTTCATTTCATTGCATTGCGCTGTGTTGCATTGCATTGCATTTCATTGCACTGCGGTGTGCTGCATTGCTTTGTGTTGCGTTGCATTTCATTGCATTTCATTGCATTTCATTGCATTTCATTGCATTTCATTGCATTGCATTTCGTTGCGTTGAATTTCATTTCATTGCATTTCATTGCATTGTGTTGTTTCATTGCATTGCATTTAATTGCATTGCGGTGTGTTGCGTTGCATTGCAACAAACCCATAACCCAATGTTGATGTGCATCCAGTGCTGTTTGTGCTACAGACATGAAAGATTCCTCAAATAATACCACTCAAAACACCTTAGTAACCATCAAAGCAACCACTTGCACAATCTTTTTTATTGCTTCTATTTTTATAAAGCAATAAGCCAATGGAGACCATGCATAACAGTGATTTTTACAACTTAAAGGACTTTTAGACAATTCATGCCACTTTGACATGGCATAAAATGAAAGTTAACTCTATGTATTTTATAAATGCATGTAATAGTGCTAATTATGACCAAACTGATTGGCATGTTTCATCCAAATGAAATAGACTTCTCTCTGGTGACATATGCCAAACTTCCTCTGTAACAGCCAAGTAACTCTTGTTGTGAGAGAAAAGCGTTGAGATGATGCTGAGGCTCTTGTGAGGCCTGTGCAGGTGTGAGAAACCCCTCAGCTTTGCTTCTGGCTTTTTTTGTTAAACTGGTTTTTATGTTTTATGGTTTTTTTATTGGAATCTTTTTGTTGCCTGCAGCCCTAATAAAAGCCGTTTCCCCGTCCCGGTCGGCTGTTGTGTCAGGGGCAGGAGCGGCTCGACGGATCACGGTAATGATGAAAAACTCATCTTTTGATGTCAACATTCCACGCTTTTATGATATTAATGCTGGGGCTCAATTAGTGTTGAGTAGCGCTGGATTTCGCATTCCTTCCATTCGACGCACGTTCGCAGACCGGCGTGTGTTCGGACATGTTCGGAATGCTGCTTCAAAGAGCTCGGCAGTGTTTGGCCACATCCGTGTGTGTGTTCAATGGTGGCGAAATCATTCGTAACACACTGAGTTACTGTCTTTATGCCCACTTCCAGCAGCCATCCATCTTTCTTTTCTGTAGTGATGGTGCAGGATGGATGTTAGAAAAGTCTGAACAGGTTGTTTTAGCAGACACTTCAGAGCAACTTGCAATATACCTACCTAAGTTTTTATTTTATTTTATTTTATTTTATTTTGTGGTTATTATTATTATTATTTTTTTATGTTGTTTTATTTTAATATTTTATTTTATATTATTTTATCAAATTGTTTAATTTTATTTATTTTACATTTATTTTATTATTGCTATTTTATATTTAGGTTTAAAAGCATTATTTTATATTTTGATTTTTCATGTTTTGTTATTACTTCCTTCAAATTAGTGTTTTTTCATATTTTATTTAATATTATTTTTTTATTTGTCATATTTTATTTTATTTTGTTTCATTTTTATATTTAAATTTTATATTATTTATTTATTTTTCATATTTAATTTTATAGTATTTAATGCACAAGCAAAAACATAATGTAAGCCTGAGATGATTGCAGATTTTTTTCTTTTTTCTTTCTTTTTTTCTTTTTTTTCTTTTTTTTTTTTTTTGCAGAAGCGAATGAATGGCAGATTGTGTATGATATGAGTCTCCACGCTGGCTTTCTTTCACTGTGTTTGCTGACTGTTAACTATTACCAAGCCGTGTGTGTTTTGGCCGAATCCCAAACTGTTACACACACACGAGCGAATATCAAAAGAGTTGCATTACGGCCTGGAGGAGCTCCAAAAAACTGCTGCTCTTGTGCTGCGCCTCCATCTTCCTCATTTAGCCACTTTCATATCGACGCTTATTTACATCTAATGTTGTCATAAGTTCATAAATGCACGCAGATATTGCTGCTGGTGTGTGACCTGTAACCCACCCGCGCTCTCTGGTTATTAATGGATAGCTGATCAAAGAGCCAGACGCTGCCAGTACAAGTTTACTCTGTTTACTTGTCCTAATATCTCTTACATTTGCTTCAGCCAATCAGTTATTCATTAATTTCTGCTTTCCCTCCTTTTCTTGGCGTTCCCTGAGCAATGAACTCACAGTACACTTGCTTAGAGTAACGTGCTCAAAAGCACAATAGTGATTTTATTTTATTCTTTTAGATTTATTATTATTATTTTTTTATTTTTACATTTTAATGACTTTGTTCTTACATTTATTTATATATGTAATTTTAGTTATTTTCTTTTACTTTTTTAATAATATTTTAAATAATATATTTTTTATTAGTTTTATATACATTTTTAGATTTTATTTTATAAAATATAGAAAAAAACTAAATATTAAACATTTTTAAAAAATGTAGTACAATTAACTAAAAATAACTAAACTAAATAAAAT
Organism: Cirrhinus mrigala; assembly: GCA_036247105.1. Classification (NCBI taxonomy): domain Eukaryota; kingdom Metazoa; phylum Chordata; class Actinopteri; order Cypriniformes; family Cyprinidae; genus Cirrhinus; species Cirrhinus mrigala. The sequence continues at coordinate 44,873,441 of CM070011.1, forward strand.
ATAAATACAGCACACATATATTAAATAGAAAATAAAAATAAAATACAAAACTAAAATTAAAGTAAATACAATATAAAAATTACATATAAATAAAAAAATAAAATGTATTTAATTATTTTTTATTTTGTTTATATATATATATATATATATATATATATATATATATATATATATATATATATATATATATATATATATATAAGCTTATTATTTTATATATATTGTTATAATATGCTGTGTATATTTTATTTTTTTGTTATATTTTTAGTTTATTTTTCATATTTAATTTTAGATATTTTTTCCTTTTTTTATTTATTATTTTCTAACTTATTTAGCTTCTTATAGCTTTTTTACAGCTTTTTAAATGCAAGTAAAATACAAAATCAATTAAAGTACATACAATATAAAAATGACAAAATAAAGAATCTAATATATATTTTTTTGTATTTTATTTTAAATATTTTATATTTTAAATATATTGTCATAATGTTATGTATATTTTTTTGTTTTTAGTATTTAATTTGAGATTTTTATTTATTATTTTCTAATTTATTTACTTTTTTCAACTTTTTAAATGTAAGTAAAATACAAAACTTAATAAATTAAAGTCAATACAATATAAATATTACATGTAAAATTAAGAATACAATATATTTTGATTTATTTTTTTATTTTAGTTAAATATTTTAAATATTTTTGTTGTAATATGCTATGTAAATTTAATTTTATTTTTGTTTTCATGTGTTTTTTCAGTGTCTGAGCAGTGTAATTTAAATTCTTAAGTGTGTGTATGTACCGTACTGCTCATTTTGCTTCATAAAGGGCCGTTCGCTCAGGATGCGCTTCGTATTCTGCAGCAGTTTCCCAGTGTACATATAAATAGCAGTTTCCCAGTGCTGGTTTCTTTTGCTTAAACTCCAGAACACTATGTTTGTTGTAATGCGTTAGTGTTGCTAGTCAGAGATTAGTCACCAAGGCGTACTGGAGTTTGAGTCATGTTAGGAAAGCGCTCTCGGGAACAATAGACACATTTGGCTGTAGTGTTGGTGAGCATGTAGTTGTGTCTTTGAACACTGATTTAACACATCAATCAGTCAGTCATAAAGAACCTCCGGGGAAAACCCTTCCTGGAATCGCGCTCTATCTGCTCGTCGCTGCGTTCTGCCCTCTCATTGGCCGCCTTCCAACCATCCAGTCACCTTCGGAGCTTCTTATTGGCCGACGCCGTGGCTTTATCTCTTTGATCGCTCTCAATTTCCTGTCGCTATTGCAGAGCCTGTTTTCATGCAAACGGGGGAAAGAGACGCTGCTTTGGAAAACATAGCAGAGCCTATCGCTTTAATCTGTGACCTGGAGAAATAATTCGCTCTGAATGCGAAATGAGCTCAAACAAACGCATGTGTCGCCGCAGGCTAGAGGAACCGTTTTACAGCCCGACCCGGAGAATCGCGGGGGAGGTTGGAGGTTCGCGTCGGTGTTAGTGATGCAGTTCTGCTCAACGTGATGCGACGAATACATACCTTGAATGTACTTAAAGCTGCTTTGTGAGTGTACATATAAATAGTAAATATAAAACTAAAAAAGCAATTACGAATATTCATATTTGTTTATTTGTATTCATTTATTTAAATAGAAGTATTTTTAATTCTATGTAAATATAAGTAAATATAAATATTTATTTATATGTTTTATTCATTGAAATATTATTTGTTTTATTAATTTATTTAAACATAAGTAAATTATGTATATGTAAATATAAATGATAATTAATTTATTTAAATATAAAAAGTTTAAATATTTATTTTATATAAATTATTCATTTAAATGTTTTTTTATTTAATTTATATTTTTCATTTCAGTATTATTTATGTATTTAAATATAAATATACGTAAAAGTAAATTATACGTAAATATAAATTATAAATATTTTATTTAAATATAAAATAATATAAATATTTACATTTTTATTTGTATTTAAATGATTCATTTATTTAAACATAATTTTAAAAATGTATTGTTTTATACATTTATTTAAATATAAGTAAATATAAGTAAAAGTAAATTATATATATATATATATATATGTAAATATAAATAATATATTTAAATGTAAAAAGTTTAAATATTTATATTTTATATAAATTATTCATTTAATTTTATTTAATTTATTTACATTTTTTATTTATTCTTTATTATTTATGTATTTGTGTAATATAATTTACTTTTACTTATATTTACATGTAAATATAAATACATATTATTTGTGTTATTCATTTATTTAAATGTATTTGTTTATTTGTTTTTTCCTTTTTATTCACTTATTTAAATACAAGCAAAAGCAAATTATATGTAAATATAAATAATACATATTTTATTTAAATATAAAAATAATATTAACATAAACATAAGGATATGTGAATTATTTATTTAGTGTATATATAGTATATAAATGTGTAGTAATTTATTTAAATATAAAAATAAAAGTACATTGATTTATGTTAAGTGTAAATAAATATGTATTTTTATTCATATGTAATACATTTTTGTTTTGTAGTTACTGACTAAAGCTGCTTTTCCACTATCGGGCCGAACGGTTCTTAGAACGGTCAGGTACGGTTCCAGTTATGTGTCCACCTGAGCCTGATACGGCACGGCACAATTACAAACCGTTCCCGGCCCGGAATTCTCGGCACGGTTAGACATCTGATCAGAAACATCATCCATATCGCTGTTTACATTACAATTGCGTTACCAAGGCAACGACTGACACATTTGTATTTACATTCCAAAGAGTTCCGTTATCATCACCACAGTGGAAAATGAAACCGCATCAGTGCTGACTGGCCCGGATCGGCACGGAATGGAACGGTTAAGCAAAGAGAGCGGTTCGGCCCGATAGTGGAAAAGCGGCTTAAGTCTACATGATTCTGTTCCTTTGCCCTGCTGAAAATACTTACTGGTCACCAACAGTTTTCTTAACTAGCTTAACCAGTAAGGCTAAGTTGGTCCCCCAGCAGGAAAAGTTAGCCTTTTCATCAGGGTTTCTGCACTCATATCACTGTACCGTCTCGTTGACCTTGGCATTCACCGGTTTGTTTTTCCTGGTCAGCATGAATGTGAATCTGCTCTATAATGCTTCTGAAGTGGCAGCTGCGACGCGCCTTTGTTACGTGCTGGTAAACGGATACCGTGTCGCTGAACGCTTTGAGGAGACATTGTTTAACCATCTGCCTTTTGTCCTGCACAGAGCTCCTGGTTTCATACGGGATTGATTGCAGTGCCAGTAAACTTGCTATTTTTAATCAGTATCTGTAAAATACTGTACAGTAAAATAATATCTGGTTTTTCATTGTTTCACATTGGCTAATATTATGCTACTTTGCTTTTCTGTGAAATATAGGTAGTTTTGAGGATGTTTAGAAATATTTATAGCAAAACTAGACGTGTAGTGTATGTTGTGTAGTGCATTAAAGATTAGAATATTGAACTTTGAGCTGCACAATATTGGAAAAAAATCACTTTTGTGCTGGTTTGATATAGGAAAAATACAGGAAATTTCACCAGATTAATAAATAGTTTTATTCAGAAAGAATAATCATTTTTGAACGATTGGGGTATTTTATTTTATTTTATTTTATTTTATTTTTTATTTTTTTATTTTATTTTATTTTGCTAAACTAAAATCACTTTTGTGCTGGTTTGAAAAATACAGGAAATTTCACCAGATGAATAAATAGTTTTATTTAGAAATAAATAATACTTTTTGAATGATTCAGGTTTTTTATTTTACTTAGTTTTATTTTATTGTGTTATTTTGTTTTATTTTATCTTGTAAGACTAAACTATTTGTGGAAAACCTGAAAAATGTCAAGTCAAAGTAAATTTTTTTTTTCTTCAGTTTTTTTGTGACTTTTCATAGGTCACATTTTATTAGATATTTTTTATCATGATTATTGTTAAATAAAAAAATATTAAATATTGTGTGGTGTATGTTGTGTAGTGCATTAAAGAATTGGATTAGAATATTTTACTTTGTAGGGCTGCACTATATTGGAAAAGTAGGGCACACAGTTTTTTCATTGACTCTTCATAGGCCACATTTTATTCAATATTTTGGTATTCAATGATTATTGTTTAAAATTCCAATAACAAATTGAATATTTAATAACATTTAATAAGAATAATTTTATTTTGTTTTTACAAACTGTCAATTTATAATCTTTTTTTTTTAGTAAACAATTTTTTCTTTTCTTTTTTTTTTTTTTTTGGTGGTTTGCAGGCAAATTAAGTTGCAGGGTTTTTTTACGGTTGCCACCTGCGACAGCACCTTCACAATGATTTCATAAAGTAGCTGACGTGCAGTTTTGTTTGGCATGCGTTGTCATGTGTTTTCAGGGCACGTCGAGTCTCTTTAAGAGCGGTGAAAGTGGATCCAGCCGGTGGATCTGTTACACCATCCGTCCCATACAAAGACAGAGATTTCCATCCGTGCAACACAAAAGAAGCCTCATGTATGAAGTGAGACAGACGGTCCGTCCCTGACACTGGAGGAATTTCCAGAAAGACAGACGAGCCTGTGTGTGTGAGAGAGAGAGAGCTCGGATACGCTCTGCCGCTCATGCTGTGTGAGCGCGTGTGTGTGTGTGTGTGTATGTTTGAGAATGCATTGGAAGAGGTTACAGTAGTTGAAAGGGTTAAAGGTTAACACTTTGACTTATTCAACCTCCCTTTAGGAAGAAATCATAAACTAGTGTATCTAACCGACCAGTCAGCGAATGCTGACCAGGCCCGGGTTCAGAGGTCACTCTCAGAACCGAACAATCATTGACGTGCCCGAGAGTTTTCGAAGCGGGAAAATCAAAGGCGATTGTAATATAGGCCTCTTTGGGAGAAAATTATGGGCTGGAAAAATAAATAGACGGAGAGCGTGAGCGAGGCTGGCACGCCCTTCGGAGGGTGTTGAGTTTCGGTAGCTGCCTTTGAAAGACGGCACAGGTAACTAGAAACGCACGGAAACTTTTCTGGATGCGGTTTAGATCTGGTTGGTGGTTAACGCCTCGCTATTGTGTTTGTGTGCGTGCATGTGCGTTTGTATGCCACATGCATTGAGCGTTTGGCTCGTTTGGCCGGCCAGAGTCGCATTAATATCAGTATGAATATCACGGGGGGCTTTGTGTACAAATGCGTGACATGGTTTTCCGTGTCACACGGGCTCCTTTTTCCAAGCTGCCATGCCAACTATTTACACCAGTGACTGTGGTGCATCACGATTCAAAGGTGGGCTGCAGGTCTTTTTGGGTGAATAAAAACACGATGCAAATGAATGCACTGCATTCCAGTCTTCAGTGTCACATGATCCTTCAGAAATCATTATAATATACCATATATGCTGCATAAGAAACGTGATTATTATTATTATTATCAATGTTGAAAACAGTTCTGCTTATGTTTTTGAGGAAACACAACTTGGTAGTATATTTGTTGAAGAAATTAATACTTTTATTCATCAAGGATGCATTAAATTGATCACAAGTGACAGTAAAGACATCTATAATGTTACAACTTTTGTAGCATTTCAAATAAATGCTGTTCTTTTTAGCTTTCTATTCATCAAAGAATCCTGAAAAAAATCAGGGTTCCCGCAAAAAATTGTAAGATGTTGATTAAAATAAAAAAGAGCCATTACTAATAATTGAGCACTAATAATAATTAAGAATTTTTGAGCAGCAAATCAGCATATTAGAACGATTTCTGAAGGATCATGTGACACTGAAGACTGGAGTAATGATGCTGAAAATTCAGATTTACATCACGGGAATAAATTACATTTTACTATATATTCACATAGAAACAGTTATTTTAAATTGTAATATTATTTTACAATATTATTATATTTTAACTGTATTTTTGATCAAATAAATGCAGCCTTAGTGTGAAGAGACTTCAATCATGCATAGTAAAATAAATAGTGATCATGTTCACATATTGTATTTTTATTGATGTCAAATGCATAAAACCAGTTAAAGAGACCAAAATTGATATGGACCTTTCTCACATTTCTGGGTTTCTCACAGCGGAGCAGTGAATGGGAGAGTACCACAAATATATTTTTTGCATTCCCATTTGCTCATATAGCAAAAGAAAAACTCCACGATAGTGTTTTCACGACTTTCAATCAAAGGAAAAGAAATGAGAGAAACTATATCGGCAGTCAAAAGAGAGAACAATGTCAAATTTACCATCCCTCCCATAGACACGCATTAGCGTTAACTAGTTTTTTTTTGTGACTTGATGAAAAGGTGATGTAATGCAAAGTATAGTGTTATAAATGTACACAATTTTTAAAAATATGTAAAACACGCCATAACAGTCTTGTGAAAAGGATCCATTTCAAGCTAATGTTAATTATTCTGCATGTTGCCTTTGCTGTTTATGTTAAATCTGTTTATTTTTGTGCAATAAACATTTTTGGAGCCATGTTGATGTTCAGTGCAAAATCTGGGTTGAAAGCCACTGATTTACTTCAGTTTTCAAGCAACGCTGATGTTTTTGAGTTTGCTAACAGGGTTTGACTTGTCTGACGCTGACTTTTATATGCTTATCATGTCAATTTCTGGTCTTTATGGCTGTTATTGCTCCATACCAGCTGGAGAGCGTGGGGTTTGATGTGCTGCCAGCATGTTTATCATGTATGTCGTCCTTTGAGCGTTTGACCTGTATTCTGATTGAGTCGACGTTCCGCTTTGGCCTTATTTTCATAACCTTCCCCCACACGCTTTTATCTGCGATGTGGCCGTGCACCGGTATCATATAGGAAAACTTTGAACTGCATTGTTCATTGTTGAATTGGGATCTGAAATGCTAATCTAATGTAAATAGAAATGGAGCAAGCCCTTCATTTACAGTGGTTATTTTTAAGCCTGCACTCCCTCCACCACCAGTGGAAATGTATGAACTTTGACTTTGAACAAGATATTTAACTTTAGCAATGCTTACTTGTTTACATATGGTCTTTTCCACTTTTTGCACATGCACTGCAAAAAAAAGTTTAATTAGAATGGTTTTTCAGTAAAAATATCTAAACATTCTTAAACAGGATGCATTAACTGAATGCAAAATCGTGCAAGACTTCTTACTAGAGAATGGATCTGGAATTGTGCATTCTATGCTTAGCAAATTGTTTTCCCCCCCATAGATTTAATAATACAGTAAATCAAATTTTTGTAAATGAGAGAATGCTTAATTTAGTATATCAAATTGCACAATTTTTGCTTTAAGCTAATCTTTTTATTTATCTTGTTTTAAGGCAATACACTAGAGGGAAAACCCGTGTTTTCATGCACTGATTTTTTTTTTTTTTTTTTTTTTTTTTTTTTGGTGCATATTTTGGGGTCAGTTTGCATCCATAACATGCCTCCTATCAGACTAGTGGAAAGAAAACCTCCAAAATACACATTTAAGTGCCCTATTTACTATAGTTTATCTGTTTGCATTTGTAGATTTCAATTGCAATACAAAATTGCATACATGTGCTTTATCTATTTGCAGCTGTAGGTTGTAATTATGATCCAAATCTTTAAAGACGTTTTTAAAGGGTTTTAAAGGGTTTTTTCTCCACTTCAGCAGCATTTACACACAACAAAATTTACAGTTTTATTCCTATCTATATTCTGAAGGTTTTTACTGAAGGATTTGTTCATATATCATTCGCCTGGTTTTATTGCACTATATCTATTTGCGTCTGTAGGTTTTAATTACAATACATATCTTTAAAGATGGTGGGTTTTTTCTCCACTTCAGCAGCACTTACATATACCCAAACTTAGAGTTTTATACCTATCTATACTCTGAAGATTTTTACTGAGGGATTTGTTCATATGTCATTCATTTGGTTTTATTATTACGCTTTATCGAATTGCGTCTGTATATTTTAATTACTATACTTATCTTTAAAGGCCATTTTCTCAAAATGAGTTTGTTTCTCCACTTCAGCAGCACTTACATACACCAAAACTTAGTTTAATACTTATCTATATTCTGAAGGTTTTTACTGAGGGGGTTTGTTCATATATAATTTGACTGGTTTATTATTGCACTTTATATATTTGCTTCTGTAGATTTCAATTACGGTACATATCTTTAAAGTCTGTTTTCCAAAATGAGTTTATTTCTCCACTTTCTCCACCTTAGCATTTACATGGACCAAAATTTACAGACTTATTTTTTTTCTATATTCTGAAGGTTTTTGTAGAAGAGTTTGTTTATATATCATTCGTTTGATATGTATTTAACTTTTTAATCCTAAAACATGGTGAAAAAGTGTGTTTTTGTGGCTGTTGATAGCATTTTCTGATTCATGGAGTGATGCAAAAAGATATCCAAAATCCCTTCAGTAAAAACTTTTAACTCCTAATATGTTAACAGAATGAAACAAGAATTTTGAACCTGGCTTTATCCAATGTTCTAGAACATTTATGCAAATGAGAGCATTTTTATTGGATAATGCTGCCATTGTGCATTTAAACATTTAAAAAAAAAAAAAAACGTACAACAAAACAATTGTCCTAATATACTTGGAAAAAAATACTAATATCTATGAGATAAGATGTTTATTAGTGTTTTTAGGTATTTTTATTGGGCAACAACTTCTGATTAAGAATTTTTTTTTTTTTTTTTTTGGCAGGAATTTGTCAGATTGAATGCAAAATAAATGCAAATTCAAATCCAAAAGGAATGTCGTTCATCTTGCATCAGTTGAAATATCCAAATAGCTATGTCATATTTCAGTTTCCTCTTGTTGCCTTTGTTCCATGCAGTGCAGACACGCGTGACAGAGGAATAATGTGCATGGAAGATCAAGATGTGAAGATCAAAGGCTGGTATCAGAATAAACACACGAGCGTGTCTTAGTGCAGCTACATTATAAACAGACAATGCATGTCACGGTGGATCTGTTATTTGATATGCATGTGTATAGCAGGCAGGAATGCAGACAGGTCTTTCCCGTAGCCATCATTGAAACATGAAAGCTCTTGTAACACTTCACGGCCATTCTTTACAGAGCATGATTATTTTTAGAGCTGTTATCTGAAATCGGCATGACAGGACAGCGTAAACAAACAAGTATGTCTGAACCTGTGTGCGGCTGAGCAACGCAGTGTAAACAAACAAGCTGCTTCAACGTTTCAACCTGTCTGACGAAAGCGCGTTTGTCAATTGTTCTCAGTCTCTGTTACAGTATATTAAACTTTTTTGAGACATTTTGATGGATGTTTGCAGGGTTAATAAAGGCCATGCAGATGCATTCATACAAAACACGAAATGCATGACTGTTCTAAAATTTTGTAGTGTTTTTAAAAGACGTTTCTTATGCTTATGAAGACTGTATTTATTTTACAAAAAATGCATGAATATGTTGTGAAATGCAATTGATTGCTGTGATCAAAGCTGAATTTTCAGCATCATTATTAGAAATCATTCTAATATGCTGATTTTCTGCTCAAGAAAAATTTCTGATTATTTTCAATGTTGAAAACAGCTGTGCTGACGAATATTTTTGTGGAAACTGTGATGCATTTTATTTCTCAGGATTCTTTGATGAATATAAAGTTCAAAAGAACAGTGTTTATTTGAAATAGAAATGTTTTGTAACATCATAAACGTCTTTACTGCCTCTTTTGATCAATTTACTGCAGTGAAATGAATTTCTCTGTTTTTTTTTTTTTTAAACCCAAATCCTACTGTCTCCAAACATTTGCACTGTAGTGTTCTCATTAATTTTTTTTTTTTTGTTTTTTTTTTTTTAATTTGTACCATTTGCCATTTATTATGGTATTGCCACCTAGCAATTGAAACCTAGTCAGAAACGTGTTGAGTGGCTGTGCTGTGAGATCTGGACCGTACCACATATGTTCCATGTTATTTGAGTGTGTGAATGGAAGAAGTTTCTGCAAAGGAGTGTGGGAAAACGCTGGACACCGTTTACATGTAATTGAGGGGAGAGACTTTGACCCTGTGTGTGTTTGTGTGTGTGTGTGTTTGCTTCAGGGCTCCATAATCAGCATGCTGAAGTCTTTGCTAAGTGACCCAGTTCTGCCCTAGTTGGACACAAACTCTGTTACAAAACCCTAGTTGGCTCCCTTGCTGTCTGCTGCAGCATCCTAACTGCAGTGAGCCTCATAAGTGACTGAGCTGAAGCATATGCATCTTTGTCATTTTCTCCCTTTCCTGTCAGGGTTTTTCAAGAGTTGCCAAGTAAGACCAATGACTTGATTTACTAGTGGATGTTGTGATCAGGGCCTGTGGAGGGTCATTTATTTACCCTAGTGAGTGTGCACTACTGTTCTGCAGCTGACATCTCATATGCTCAATGTTTCTAATTGTTTGTCATGGATTGTACATTTGGTGCTGTTCCATTGGCATGTTTCTGGAGTCATATGTGACTATTTACACAAGATGTTTATTTGTAATAGTTCCTTGTCATGATTACAACATTTCAGTAGTTTATTCCAGTTTTTCATACCACAGCAGAAACAAATGTCTTTGAATGCCCTCTTTTATTTATAATATAATAATAATATTTATAAATATTGACAGTTGAGAAAAACACTGGTATGTTGCATTCAAGTAATATTGTGTAAAGTCGTTATTTAAAACTTTTTTTTTTGTCATGCAAACACCTTCAACCTACATGTAAATATATATTTTTTTATTTCTTATTTATTTATTTATTTATTTATTTATTTATTATATTTTTATTTTATATATTGTTATTTCTATTTATGTTTTATTTATTGCTTTCTGATATTCTGCACATATTGTGTGAAGCAATCATTTAAATCAGAGATTAACACTTTTTTTTTTTTTGTCAGCTTTGTCAGAGGGGAAAAAACATAAAAATGGCTTTAACAAGGCAACCATTTGTCCTATCAACATGAATATTGCGGTGCACGAGTCCACCTAAGTCGAGTCCGAGACTAGTCCAAGTCCCAAAGGGCCGAGTCCGAGTCCAAGGAAACACTTCTGTTTTTGTCAGTATCTTAACATTGTTTTAACCCAGAGGTGCCCAAACTCGATCCTGGAGGGCTGGTGTCCTACAGAGTTTAGCTCCAGCCCCAATTAGACACATCTGAATGAGCTAATCAAGCTCTTACTAGGCATACTAGAAACCCCCTGGCAGGTGTGTTGAGGCAAGTTGAAGCTAAACCAAGAACCAGGACCGAGTTTGGGCACCCCTGTTTTTAACTTTTGCAACTAGAAAAACGCAATGTCAGTTAAAATGTAAGAAAAGCAAACCTTTAGTGGATCTTGTCATTTTGATTGTTGATTTCACAAAATCTCATAATTAGTGTCCTGCTCTGCTTAGCAAACTTAAAGTCATGTAACAGAAGTTATGGCTGACCTGTGTAATGTGACATATTTTAGAGTGAAACAGGTTTTAGAATGTGAAAAATTATAGGGCGGGACTTGACTTTATTCATCGATCGAAATGTATAAATTCAAGGGTGGGGGTAAAGGAGTAGGAATCTTAGTGAATGGGACCTTAAGAGCAGAAAATGCACCTCTTTTATTTCTGATATGTATATGTGTATGTTTTTTTTTTTTGTTTTTTTTTTAGTGGATGATAATGAGGCTGTGAGGGATAAACCTAGTCTTTACGATGGTACACACTGTGTATAAAGCGCTACATATACTTTTCATAAGTCAAAGCCAACTCACACCTATTTTTGAATGCATTTATAGTTAAGGGTGCGCCGGGCACAAACTAACACGGGGTTAATTGCAACACACGTGGTTTAAATATTTCCACATACGCCAGCATAACCAAATTTACGGTATTTACTAGTTGCCATAGCAACACTATACAGAGAAAAAAGTGCACCAAAATTCAGAAGCCTTTTGATGATATCACTGAATATATATTTTACCATAGTGAAAGTTTCTGGCTGAAGTAAATTTTACTTCTTAGTTTTTAGTATTCATTTAAAATGAGACAAATCTGCTATTATTTTAATCACCAATCTGTTATTTATCAGTTTAGATAGTTTATTAATGCATGGCAAGTCAGCAGAAGACACAAAACACTTTTATATTCCGTCGTGCTGATGGGGAACGTTGTAACACTGCGTTATAATCTGCCCCGCTATATTAAACTATGCTAATTTATGACATTAGCCATGTAATTTTCACTATTTACTTTTATGGATTTTAAAAAGAAACCACAAGAAACAGGTGAATAAAGACCCTACAACCAATGTTTAATGTTGAGAAATTATTATTTCGAGAAATGTAAAGCATTTTGGCTCGTTTATGCGTCTCGTGTTCTATGAGAGCTGTGTTTGGAGGGAGGGGAGTGTTTTTCTGAATGTGTTTCATCTATTTGCGGACATCTTTCTGAAATTGTACTGTATAGCTGTGTTTTGCGATCAGGTCCGTCTTCCGCATGGTTGCAATGTGTTCATTGTCAACTTCAAAAATTAATTATTTTTCATTCTTAAAAAACGCCATTATTTTATTTGAAAAAGTTAATCATTTTATTTTTTTTGACAAAATATTTTAGTTTGTCGTGTATATTTTTTTCATCCGATCAGATAACATTTTAAGATGTCATATGGTCATGTTACAACATGTCCCTCACATGTTACAATGTACCACACCTACAGGGCATGCTGTCACATTTCACTTCCTTTCTTTTGAGGTAAATAACAAAAAACGTATACACTGTAATTATGAAACAAAGCCACATGTTTGTACAAGACAAGTGTGAAATTAACGTGGATAAATTATTCCCTGAACCCAACGTGGGTTTACACAAACTGAGAAATTTAAAAAGTGTTAGGTTGTGCCCCGCGCTCCCCTACATTAATTACAATAAATTACATTATATAAGGAATAATTGATGATTATTTGTCTATATAAAGGCTACTACAGAAGTAGACTACATACATTTCATGAAGTAATAAATGTTTAAATAAAACACTGCAAAATCTTCACTGTATACATTTAAAGATGATTTTTATTACAGTTTAATAAGTGATTCAGTCAAGAACAGTGAGTGAGTTTTTTTTTTCTTTTTCTTTTGTTGTTGGATTAATATTTATGACGCGGTCAGCGGCTGCAGGTTTACGCTGCTGTCGCTTTAAGATCTGACGCACAGATCAAATATTTTGACCCATCAGTATTTCTCCCAACTGTTCAGGTTTACTTAAGACAAAACCGACTTCATGTACATGAATGGTCTCTAAGACGAGCATGTGTGTATCAATAACAGAACCTATTAGAAGCGAAAGAGAACTCGGCATTCGCACACTGACTGAGAGGCGCGTTCTGTGAGTGCGCTTTGAGTGTGTGCACACATAAACCTGTTGGCTTTCAAGTAGCCTACTGGACAAGACTTTAAAACACATGCAAACACTAAATATCACTTTCGTGATAATGCATTGAGTCAGTGACATTTCTGTCAACTGTCTCTGGACTCGGATGGACTCGGGATATTTTCCGAGTCCGAAAGGCTTGAGTCCAAGTCTAGTCCGAGTAAAAATGCGTCCGTGACAAGTTTGAGTCGACTAAAAATTGTACTCGAGACCGGACTCAAGTCCAAGTACCCCAACTCTAGTTCAAAGTGCCGCAAGTGTCTATGGGGACATTTGAGCACCTATTAGACGAGGTTAACGGAGGCCAATTGGAATGAAACTTGGTGGGCCTGTTTGACTCTCAGCCCCAAAGGTCTGTGAGAAGTTTGAAAGAAATCGGCCACTTGTGGGGCGGTATTGCATTTTTTGAGGGCGTAAACGATTGTACATTGCACAGTTTTCCACACGTACCTGCGATATTTGTATTGTATGATAACCTCCTCGTTCCAAACAACTTTGCCTCTAGAACCACTGCTGTCAATCAAACCGTTTTTTTTTTAATTATTGAGAAGATGCTATAACAGGGTCCTTTGGAAAAGGGGCCCGTCCAAATATACCCAAAAGCCTATAAAGCCTAAACGGAAACTCAAAACTTCACAAAACACAAGCGACAGGTTTCAGGGAGATCGGACCACAGCTGGTGCTATAACAGTCATAAATGTTATAAAAACAACATATTCCTGTGGTACATCACCTGGATTTGACAAAAATGCTTTTTAATAATTGATTTAGGTGGTTACAGGCTTGCTAAATAATATGTTATGTCTTTTTCTTTATGCGCTTAAATGCCTAAAGTGCTTGAACCTCGGTAATCACTGCTTTCAGCTATATTTACATGTGCTTTTGTCATTTTTATGATTTTTTTTATGATTTTTTTTTTTTTTTTTTTTTTTTTTTTTTACTGGAGCAGTGAGTGATTTTTGATATCTTAACATAATAGACAACAGAATTTTATTTTTATTTATTCTTCCTAGTTTCTCATATTGTCATTTTTTGTTTGTTTTTGATTAATTTCTTTTAACACGTTAAGGTATACAGCATGTCACATTTGCAATGCGTTGGTCATGTATTCATGTCTGTGTTTGCATACTTGTGTAAAGTGTGTTTCTGGACGCTCACAAGAGGAGATGGCAGAGGAATTTGGAAGCTGGAATGAACTGTGTAAGTGTGTGTGTGTGTGTGTGTGTTGGGGGTTGGGAACAGCTGGTCTTCCATTGACGAGTTTTGAATGCTGGCAGTTAATATTTCACTCTAGACGTGTGTGTATGTATGCAATGTATGTGAACAAACACACACACGCGCTGCTTCTTGACAACACAGACCAACTGCGTTAAAGCAAAACAGAGTCCATATGGAGCTCAGAAATCACATTGTAAACAGCAACAATCACTGGCACTTGCAGAACGCTCATCTCTGCTTACGTGTGATCGGGTCGTAACAGGGCAGGAGGGCAGAATGAAATGTACAGAAATATGGACACCTGTCTGGAGCTTTGATCACTCCGCCATGTGGCCTTTTCCATCCTGTGAATAAATGTGAACGTGTGAACGGAACAGAGCGAAGCGCATTTCTGCTGATCTGCTGAAGGCACGTGATGGCGTCATTTTCATATGGTTATAATTGTTAAAACTTTTATCATGGTAGTGAAATAGTTATAGAAACTTAAGTGTTGTCGTCCTTATGTTTAATATATATTTTTTCATGTAGCAAAAAGAACTTAAAAATGTTTCAAACAGATTAAGAGCAAAAAAACCCCAATACAAAATCAGATGTTTTTTTTAGATCTCTTATTTGATTAAGTCTTAAGAATGGAGGTGGTGTTTTATAAATACCGTAGCAAATACAAAATCTGAAGGGCATCTGAAGGACTGTTTGAAAACATGTAAAAACTTTTTTACATGTTCATAAAATCTATTTTATTTTCAACATATCCTGCACATAAATGTAATTTAATTTAGTTTAATTCAATTTAATTTAATTTAATTTAATTTGTTAATTTAAGTTAATTTAATTTAATTTAATTTAATTTTATTTTATTTTACGTATACTGCACATTTAAAGTTTTATTTTCTTTCTAACATATTCCTACACATTTGAAGCAGTTTTTATTTTATTTTATTTTATTATTCTATTTAATTTTATTCAGAAGCAATAAAAAACACACTCTACTAAAAAAATCTAAATTCATAATAAGGTATCTAGAATTATTTACAGTTAATCATGAATATTAAAATGAATAATAATTACTGACATCAGATTTTTTTATTGTATTTTATTTATTCATTTATTTTAAAGTTTTTTTTTTTTTAATAATTGTTTTAGTAGCAAGACAGAATGCACATTTGATGCTTATTTATTTATTTATTTATTTATTTATTTATTTATTTATTTATTTATGAACATAAGAAATCCCAAAAGCTAATCTAATCTAAACAATTCATAATAAACTATCTAGGATTATTTACAGTTAATCATTAATATTAAAATGAATAGTAATTAATTATTAACATATAATATTTGATGTAGTTATGTTTTTATTGTAATTTATTTGATTACTTGATTTTATTGAAAAGATGCAATCCAAAAAATGCATTCTAAAAATCTAAATTCATAATAAGGCATATGCAGTCATTTGCTGTATTTTAAAGTGCCCTTGATAACAGTACCATGCATGTTCATTACCATGATATATTGTATTAATGAATTGCAAGTGGCAAGTGGAACTGTGTGTTCTGCTCATGTCCGTTCTTTTAGGAGGACGTGGATAGTGCTGTTTATCTTCTGAAAGATCTGACTTATACCATTGACACACATCTGTACATCTAACCAAACACCCAAAATAGTCTGCCGAGCTGTTGTGTAAAAGCATGTCTCAAACTCTTTCTATATCTGCCCTTCCCTTCTTTCTTTCTGTCTGTCTGTCTCTGGTGAATTATAGTTGTGTAGGCCATCTATACCATATGTTTAAGACCAAACCCAGCAGTATAGACGGAGGTTTCTGAAGACTTGACTTGAATAGATGCCTATTTTCTCTTTTGCACAAGCTGGAAGGATTTATTGATCTCTTCATGGAAACATAGTTATTTGTAGAGGCCAAAGAAAGTCTGACATGAGAACAGACAAGTTTGCGGAGGTTGTATTTGTTGGTTTGATGTCTGTGGGGTTTGTTTATTTAATTTAATTTTATTATTTGTTTATATATATATATATATATAATTATTATTATTATTATTATTATTATTATTATTTTTTAACATATCCTACACATTTGAATCAGTTTTGTTGTATTTAATTTAATTTAATTTTACCTCATTTTATTTTATTTAACATATACTATACATTTGAAGGTTTATTTTTTTGCAACATATCCTACACATTTTATTTTATTTTATAACTCGTCCTACACATTTACTATATTTTAATTTAGTGTAATTTTATTTTATTTAACGTATCCTATGCATTTGAGGCTATTTTATATAATAAATTTTTTTCTAACATCTACACATTTCAAGCAGTTATTTTATTTTATTTTTTAACGTATCTTACACATTCGAAGCATTTTTCATTTTATTTTATTTTACATATCCTATGCATTTGAGGATGATTTATTTTAATTAATTGTTTCTAACATCTACACATTTCAAGCATTTCTTTTCTTTTTTCTTTTCTTTTCTTTTTTCTTTCATATTTTCTTTTGTATTTTCTTTTATTTTTCAACATATCCTACACATTTGCTGTTTTACTATTTTAATTTAACTTTATTAATTTTTTTATTTTATTTTAATTAACTTATCCTGTACATTTGAGGCCGTTTTGTTAATTTTTTTCTAACACATCTTACTCATCTGAAGCAGTTTTATTTTTATTTTCTTTTATTTTTGTTTTTTCTTTTTCTTTTTTGTTTTACAGATCCTGATTTTATTCCAGAGGAACTGAATATTCCTGAGCATCATGCAAAGGCTCTCTATATGACATATGATTAAAAGAAAGACTTAAAAAATAAGAGGCCTTGATGATGTCATCGATACAGGAAAGTCGTTTAAGAGGCGGCATTAGGATTGTTTTGTTGTTGTGTTTGCTGTAGCTAGCGTTTTAGCCCCTTTTCCGTCTATGACAGCCGGGTCGGTGTTACTAACATGCATTGTTGCTGAATCGCACCGTCTGCTCGCAGCTGTCCAGAAAACTATCTGGTGAATTTGGCAGCCGGCCGCGCTGGATCTGCTGGAGTGAGAGCGCGAGGGAATGAAATAGCGACAGATAAATGAGCGTAGGATGAGGGCTCGTTCTGTTTGCTTTGGAGTTGATCTCCCGATGCTCTGATAAGCGTTTGTAACACTGTTGCTCTGTTTGAAGACCTCACATCATTAACACGCGCGCTACGGCAGATATTGCTCGCTCACTTTACTGAAGCGGCTCGGCCGATGACAGACTCATTAGTGTAATGAGCGGGTAGTTAGCGTAGCACGTACAGATGGGTTAAGATGCCAGCGCTGTGCTTGTGTTTGTCTCGTAGAGATCATCGTGCCTCCTGGTGGCTGCAAACACCCACGTACAGACCCCGGATGACAATGGAGGGTTGTTTAGGATGAATTCTGCATCAGATACCCCTCGAATGGGACATTTTATCCATAACCATCTCCTGTTTTGGTCCCTGAGGGTATGGTGTGCTTTGAACCAATATGGGCAGCTGTGTGTAATTTTATGTGTTGTATGATCCTTTTTATTTCAACGTCAAGATTTTATTTATTTATGTAGTAATGTATTTGTTTATATATAATTTTATTTCACTTTTAGATATGACATTTTTTTTATTTAATGTTAAGATTGATTTGTGTGTTTATTTAAACATTGGGATTTCAGTATTTCTATAAGGGCATTTGATATAATCTATTTAAAATTTTTAATTTTATTACATTTTTAAATATATTTTTCTTATTTTAATTAAACATTTAATTTAAGATTATGTATTTATTATTATTATTATTATTATTATTATTATTATTATTATTGTTGTTGTTGTTGTTTTATTATTCAACGACAATAGCAATTGTAGTAATTTAATTATCTATATTTGTTTATTTGTATTTTTATTTCAATTTTAGATATAAAAAAATTTAATTCAATGTTACGATTTATTAATTTATTTATTATTTTGTGTAATTTTATATTTGTTTATTATTTTTATTATTTAATATTTTGAATAAAAATAATATTTTGTTTAATATTTCTATAAGGGCATTTGATATAATCTATTTAAAATCTTTAATTTTATTACATTTTTTTAAATGTATTTTTATTATTTTAATTAAACATTTAATTTAAGATTATGTATTTATTATTATTGTTTTTGCTGCTGTTGTTTTATTATTCAACAACAATAACAATTGTAATATTTATTTTATTTATTTATATATTTATTTATTTACTCATATTTGTTTATTTATATTTTTATGTATTACATTTTTAGCTATGAAAAAATTAAATTAAATGTTAAGATTTTATTTATTTATTTATTAATTATTTTGTGTCATTTTATATTTATATTATTTTTATTAAACATTAGGAGTTTAGTATTTCAATTATGTTATGTAAAAGGTTTAATTTTATAAAATTTTTAAATGTATTTTTATTATTTTAATTAAACCATTTCATTTAAGATTGTATTTATTATTATTATTATTATTATTATTATTATTATTGTTGTTGTTGTTGTTGTTGTTGTTGTTGTTGTTGTTGTTGTTGTGGTTTTTTGTTGTTGTTGTATTCAACAATAACAATTGTAATAATTATTTATTTATTTATATTATTTATTTATATTTTTATGTATTTTTATATATGAAGAAATTTAATTCAATGTTAAGATTTATTTATTTATCTATTTATTAATTTGTGTCATTTTATATTTATATTATTATTTTTATTAAACATTAGGTTCAGTATTTATATAAGGGCATTTCATATAATGTCTTTAAAATGTTTAATTTTATTAATTTTTTAATGTATTTTTATTATTATTTTAATTAAACGTTTAATTTAAGATTATGTATTATTTATTGTTATTGTTTTATTCAACAACATTAGCAACTATAATATTTATTTATTTGATTGATTTATTTATTTTTTTTAATCTAAATGTCAAGTAAAAAAACATATTTTAGCTATTTTTAATTATAATTTTGTCTCAGTTAATTTTAAGAGATCCTGTTGTGCGATAAATAATTTTTTTTAAAAGCCCAAATATTCCATGCTGTTTCTCAATTAATATGACCTCATAGCAAATGCATGTATAATAATTAGAAGTGCATTGGAACCAATTTGTTTAAAATGTTTTTGACGAGTCAAATCATGTCACCACAGGACTCTTCTGTCACTGATTGTAATTTCATGTCAATCAGCCGCAAACCGCACTCGTTTCCTCAAGCAGTACGTCATCGTTGTGTGTTTGGTTTTACTGATTAATCGCTCAATTGAGAGGCGTCCCTTACAATTAGGCCTAGTTGTGATCTGTTGTCATTTTTCTTGGCCATTTTCTGGGCTTATTTGGGTCATTCTGTGGCTGCAGGTTTCATGTGGTTCAACACAACTACTGTACTAAACTACTCATAAACCTTAACTATTCACTAAACAAATCTACACATTAACCATGATTTATGAACCCATGTCTGAAAGTACAAACCATATTTCCTAAAGTTGTAATTCCTGTACACTATCGGTCAAAAGGTTAAAATAATTATCTCTTTTTGGTTTGTTTTGTTTTTAAAACTGTTTTGTCTTTTCTCCTCACCAAGGCTGCATTTATTTGATTAAAAATACAGAAAAAGCAGTTATATTGTGAAATATTATTGAAATTTAAAATAACTGTTTTCTATGTGAATATATTGTTAAGTATAATTTATTTCTGTGATACAAAGCTGAATTTAATTAGAAATGTTTGTTGAGCAGCAAATCAGCATATTAGAATGATTTCTGCAGGATCATGTGACACTGAAGACTGGAGTAACAATGATGAAAATTCAGCTTTGAGCACAGAAATAAATTACATTTTAACAGATATTCACACAGAAAACAGCTATTTTAAATTGTAATAATATCTCACTATTTTTAACATATTTTTGATCAAGTAAATGCATCCTCGGTGAGCAGAAGAGACTTTATTTTTTATTTATTTATTTTTTTTTTTAACACGTTCATTGTTGATTATCTTCACACACTCAACTTTGTTTCGCTTAGTAACCCAGACTACAGATGCTTTCCAATGTGTTGAGCAGCATCAGTGGAGCTGAAACACTCTAGATTACACATTCAGGCCGGCGCTCAGAGAGGAAGCGAAGCCTGCCGGCCTTTAGCGTCAAACACGCTCAGGTGATCGGCTCGCAGGTGCGGCGGCCGGACGGACACGTACAGCTCTTTCATCTCCGCCTTTCATTTCATCCATCTGCGCTCGTTCGTCTGGCCTCTCTTTCTCTGTCCCTCATATCTCGCTCTCATCTGTTGCTCTTGGCGCGTTTTTGCAGGTAAAACCCTTTGTGATTTATCGGCCGTCATCTCTTATCGCCGTCTTGTATGTGCGAGGTCTTTCTCCTTATTTTTCTTTGCTGTCGGCAGGCTTTTATTTCCCATTCAGCCTTCACAATGAAGGCCACAACAAGGTTTCAGGAAAAACACAGTCCAGGGTTATTATCGTTAACTTAAACTGAAACCTTAAAAAAAAAATCTTTACTTAAAGAAAAAATAATAGTTGAAATAAAATGTATAAAAGTATTTTATTTTATTTTGCTTTATTTTATTTTATTTTATTTATTTTAAGTTGAAATGAAAAAAAAAAAAATTTAAAAAAGGAATTCAAAATATTAACAAAAACTATAATAATAAATTATTTTATAAAAATTAATAAAATTAATAAAATGAAAGTTTACTAAATTAAACTAAAAATAAAAACATATGGCAAAGAGTTTAAGGGGTTTTTTTTGTTTGTTTTGTTTAGTTTTATTTATTTTATTGTTGTTTTATTTTCAGATAGTTGCCAAGCCAAAATGTCTCATTTCTGAATGAAATTGAAGTGCCACAATAACTAAAACTAAAAACTGAAAATTAAAATAAACTGTGAAAATGAAGAAACTCCACAACAAAATGACTAAAAAGTTGGGGAAACAATAAAAAAGGAAATAAAAAACAAATTCAAAATATTAGTGAAAATTATAATAGTAAATTAATTAACAAAATTAAAACAAAATTATTAAAAATAAAAAAAAATTAAAAGTAAAGTTTAAGGGGTTTATGTGTTTTAGTTATTTTATTATTTTATTTTTATCAGATAAAAATTACTAAATTACTAAAAAGTTTGGAAGTAATAAAATAAGTAAATAACCATTTAATTTAAAATATTAACAAAAAGTATAATAATATATCAATCATACTAAAATAATTAATTTACTGTACCAGAACAATGTCACAACTTGCTTTATTAGCATAATATTTAATTGATCAGAATGTAGAGTCTAAATGATCTGATTTCTAATATTAGTTTGACTGTTTTTGAATCTTTAGTTTTTTTGTTTAATCATAACATGAATCTGTTTTTACACTGTTGTGATATGGATTCATCCACTGGATATGAATCGTCTGATATTTTGTTTTGTGTCAGCCAAAGTATTGCGGGCAGGAATCAGTTTTGTAGCTATTTTTGATTTTAAAAAAAAAAAAAAAAAAAAAAAAAAAAAAAAGTAACAACTTAATGTGTGAAACTGATTTTTAGTAAACTGAAGACTCATGATTAGTTTATGGTGATATATGTCGGTCAGACTGATAAGTCATCCATTTGTGAGCATTTTATGATTATCAGCATCAGCTGTTTAGATTAGATTAGATTGGACTAGATTAGATTCATCTTTATTGTCAGTGTATATAGTACTATAAAATCCAGAAGTGAAAAACCATGCATTTCAATATAAATGATGGTGAAAGTGCAGTGGATAAAATGCAGTGGTTGAGGTTATAAACATTATAAGATGGTGCAGTGCAGAATAGTGTAGAATATAGGAATTAGAATGATTTCTGAAGGATCGTGTGACACTAAAGACTGGAGTAATGGTGCTGAAAATTCAGCTTTGCATCACAGGAATAAATTACATTTTACAGTGTATTCACACAGAAAACAGCTATTTGAAATTGTAAAAATATTTCAGAATTTTGCTGTTTTTCCTGTATTTTTAATCAAATAAATGCAGCCATGGTGAGCAGAAGAGACTCACCGGCTTTAAACTTTCGAACAACAGTGTAAATGTGATGTTTAACAGAATTACGATGAGGTAAATCTGTACAAAATGCTTTTAAACATTCACAGCATCACTTTTTAATGCATCTTTTGTCTTTTGATCATGACATTTGCTAATAACAGAGACGCAGGGCTTGTTTACATGATTCACATGATAAACGGAGCAATATAAACAGTTGTGGTGTCGTAACCTGAACCTTCCGATTATAAACAACGATTTACAACCATCCAGCGTCCGCACAGACTCGAGCGCAGGAACTAACAGTTACGTTGTTTATGGTTCGTGAGCTCCGTCCTGAAAATAGTCCCTGAACGACGAGTTCAGCCTCTGACCCGCTTCCTTTGATCCGACTGCGTTCGAGTGCAGGGAATCATGGGAAATAAGATAGGAGAGGTCATGTGATATGTGTTCTGACCCGAAGAGATGTCCTAGCCAGATAGACTGTACTGTATGTTTGAGATATGTGACACTTTTATTAGTGTGTCAGATGTTGTTGTATTCCGTTTTAATGTTATGTAAAGGCTGGTTTTAATTAAAGAGGCGTAGGATCCGTTTGAGTCGGCGGCTAATAAAGCTCTGCGTGTCAGTTAGAGATGTTTGCTTAGTGTTGTTGACTTTTACGATTAAATGTACGTTTATGTTGTGCGAGGACGTTTATGGACCTTTCTGAGCAGATAACGCTCAGAGTTCAACTTTAAAACCCTCGTTTGTCCACACACACACACACACACACGTCTTACGGCCGCAGCTGTCGCAGGTCTGTATCTCAGGAACTGTGAGGTTTAGAGTCAAAAGTCCAAATACACACATGCTTGTTTTCTCTGGAAGCGCTTTTGTGTGTTGCTTTTAAACTGACAGTTCAGATCCGCCTTAAATTGGGGTTATTATTGTGAATTATGTCCATTTTTATAGATCTGTTCTGTAATTTCAGATGTACACTGTAAAAATATGATCATGTTTGGTTTTTTTTTTTCATTATTCACCATTTCAACTTTTTTTTTTTTTTTTTTTTTTTTTTTTTTTTGAGCTAGTTTATTATAAATGTTAAAATTACAGCCAATTTGATAATACTGACAAACTTAAGTTTTTAAGTAGGTGGAATTGATTTTTTTCAAAAAGGCAAGATGAATAGTTTGTGGTCTTTTTTTTTCTTTCTTTTTTTTTTAATTAATAGTTTTATTCATCAAAGATGCATTACATTGATCAAAATTGACAGTAAAGACATTCATGTTGTTACAAAAGATTTTATTTTAAATAAATACTTTTGAACTTTCTATTCATCTGTGAATCCAAAAAAAAAATAAAATATATCACACTTTCCTTTAAAATACGAACCAGCACAGCTGCTTTCATAATTAATAATAATCAGAAGTTTGAAAGTTTGCGTTTAAGTATTTTTTTTTACATTTTATAATCAAGGTATATTTTAAGTGTGTTACTGGGATATGAAATATTTAATGTTTGATTTTCACATTTACGTAAGACATGTTTTTAGGTTAGTTTATATTTTGACGTATTATGCATGTTATGCAAAGCATTAATATCTGTTTCTATTGACCAAAGCAGTATTTCTATATTTTATTGTTGTTTTGTGTTTTTGCTTTTTCTTGACTTGCTTTGTGTTTAATAATTGTTTTACTATTTAATATGGTATTTAAGTGTGTTTCTATTGTGAAAAAATGCAAAAATGTAAAAATACAGAAACTATGGCAGAAAAACACTGGAAGAAAAATAGCTTTTTAATCAAACAATTACATTTTGTTGATTTTGCTATAGTTTTTCACACTTCTGAGCCAAACTGTAGTTAATTTTAATGTAACTTGACCTCATTTTAGTGTGACAACATGCCCCATTGTAAGATTAGTAAAAGTGGAAATGCTCCAAAGCTGTTTTTTTTTTTTTTTTTTTTTTTTTTAATTATAGCAATTTTGTGTCCATACAGAAAAGGGCTCATTTCACATGGAAAAAAGTTATAATAGTGCTCATTGACATAAATTAGGTTTTTAGTTAGGTTTTAGTTAGGTTTTTAAGTAGGTGGAATTGTTTTCAAAAAGGCCAGATGGATAGTTTGTGTTTTTTTTTTGTTTGTTTTTTTTGTAGTATTATTTTTTTTTAAGAAAGTTTTTAAGAATAAAATGCTTTTATTCATCAAGGATGCATTAAATTGATCAAAAGTAACAGTAAAGACATTTATAATGTAAAATTTCGATTTCAAATAAATGCTATTCTTTTGAACTTTCTATTCATCAAAGAATCATGGAAAACACGGAAATCACGCTTTCCACAAAATATCAAGCAGCACAACTGCTTTCATAAATAGTAATAGAATAATCAGAAAATGTTAACGTTTACATTTTTTTACATTTTATAAAAAGGATAGATTTTAAGTGTGTTAAAATATTTAATGTTAGATTTTCACATTTATATAAGGCATGTTTTCAGGTTAGTTTATATTTTGACGTTATGCAAACCATTAATATCAATTTCTATTGGCTTGTTTTGTGTTTAATAATTGTTTTACTATTTAATATGATATTTAATTGTGTTTCTATTGTAAAAAAAAAAATACAAAAATGTAAAAATACAAAAACTATGGCAGAAAAACACTGGAAGAAAAATAGCTTTTTAATCACTCAATCAAATTTAGTTGATTTTTGATAGGATTTTTCACACCTAACTTTAACGTAACTTGACCTCATTTTAGTGTGACAACATGCCCCGCTGTAAGATTAGGAAAGGTGGAAATACTTAAAAGCTGCTTTTTTTATAGCAATTTTGTGTCGATACAGAAGAGGACTAATTTCACATGAACAGAAAATTAGAATAGTGCTTTACATGAACACAAAAATAAAGAAAGACAGAAAGAAAGTAGTTTATTTCTAGAGTTCATTGAGGGAAATCCTGAAATGATAAAAAAAAAATAATAATAATAAAAATTAAAAATTAAACTTTTGTTTTTATTTAGTAGAAATAATAAACTAAAACTGAAAAAAAAAAGAATACATTTAAAAAAAAGAATAAAAAAACAACAAGATTACTAAAACTTCAAAATTAAAATATCAGAAAAAATTAAAATATAACCTAATTAATAAATATATATATAAAAACTGTAGTTGTATCTCACTGCTCAGGCCGGATGAGTTTTATAAAGCCAGAGACGTTTGGAAAGTTGTAATGGATGTGTGTCTGATTGCTCTGGGCTCTTTGACTGTAGGTGTGAAGCTGACAGGTGATCATGAATCTTTCAGTCCTCAGGCAGATCCGTCTGTAATCAGACACTGAAGTCTGTGTTTCTAACAGAAGTACTCAACATACAGATGCTGATATGAGTGCTGGAAAATGCACTGCAAGCATGTTGCACACTTGATGTTGCATTTGTGATGGAAACAAAAAAGTGTCAAGGGTGTGATCAAATTTCTTTCAAATGTTTGTGAAAGAAACAACATGAAAAGAAAACAACATGAAATTGCAAATCTGTGTTTGCAAACTTTGCATATTTGCATAGTGTTTTTTGTGCCATATTCTCTACATCTTACGGTTTTTGTTGTGCATTTTGTGTTATTGTATCTATATGTTTTGTGTTTTGCATCTTTGTTTATTACTTTTACTTTATTTTATTGTTTAATTTTATTAGGTATTTGCATCTCAATTAAATAATCATATTTTCAAAATGTATATATTTGAGTTCTTAGAATCTTTAGAATTAGCATAAATATATTTTCAAAATGTATGTATATGCAATTTATGTGGAATTAGCAATTTTCAAAATGTATATATTCAGTTTATCTGGAATTAACATAAGCATTTTTAAATTGTATATATTTAAATGCTGTGGAACTCACATTAGTAATCGTATTTTTCAATTAATGTGGAACTGGCATAAATTTACCGAATTGACTGGATGATAAATATGCGAAACTGTTTATTAAAATGCATTTGGTTTGTTAGTATTGTTACATAATTGTGACCCAGGACCACAAAACTAGTTGTAAGTAGCACGGGTGTATTTGTAGCAATAGCCAATAATACATTGAACGGGCCAAAATTATTGATTTTTCTTTTATGGCAAAAATCATTAGGATATTAAGTAAAGATCATGTTCCATGAAGATATTTTGTAAATTTCCTACCGTAAATATATCAAAATTAATTTTTGATTAGTAATATGCATTGCTAAGAACTTCATTTGGACAAATTTAAAGGTGATTTTTCTCAATATTTAGAATTTTTTTTTTTTTTTTTTTTTGCACCCTCAGATTCTAGGTGTTCAAAATAGTTGCATCTCGGCCAAATGTTGTCTGATCCTAACAAACCATACGTCAATGGAAAGCTTATTTGTTCAGCTTTTAGATGATGCATAAGTCTCAATTTCACAAAACTGACCCTTATGACTGGTTTTGTGGTCTAGGGTCACAGTTGTCATTCTTATTTTATGTATGACTGACAAATATGCATCGGATTTAATTCATTAGTTGTTTGAATGGTGTAATCCAATGCAATTAAGGTATATGCAATTAAAATACATAAATCATAAATATTAGGCCTAAACATTTTTCCTTCTGTGTTGTGTTACACTTGTGCAGCTGTGGTTTGTGCTGTAAGAGAGCCGTTGTGTGTGTGTGTGAGAGAGAGAGAGAGAGAGAGAGAGAGATGGATCATGCAGATGAAGTTTCATATGTGGCATCCTCACAGTGGCAGCTGGGATAGCGATCTGCTTTGATGTGTGTGTGTGTGTGTGTGTGTGTGTGTGAGAGAGAGAGAGATGTGGAAAGCACCCTGCTCTACTTCCTCTTCCACCTCTGATGTTGGTGCTTCACTTTTACATTCCTCAAGACACTCTGTGTTTTTTCCATGGAGTTCCAGCAGAACTATGTCAACTATTTCTGTGTGTGTAGTAATATCCGGAGAGCATCTACTGTAATTAGTTTTGTCAAATAACACAGAAGGCAGTATTTTACTGCTCATTTCATGTGTGCAGCAGGTGCTTTCATCTGTTTTACACATCTACAGTATATGAAGACTTCCTGTAGACTTGTTGTTTTTTTTTGTTTTTTTTTTTAAGTTAATTAATTTCTCAGTGCTAAATTTAAACCTAACCAAAAAAAGAAAGCTTCTTACTTTAAAAAATACAAAAACAGGATATTATTAGTCCTTGCCCTTTAAGTCACAGAGATAGAGAGACCAGGGCCCAGTTTTAATAAACACTTAACATAAGTAAACCCTTTGTTATAATAAAAATAAGTACATCATCACTCGAAAATTAGCTGTTGTATTTTGTTGCATAAAATACACTAGTTTTCACAATTTTGGGGTTGGTAAGTCTCTTCTGCTCACCAAGGCTGCATTTATTTGATCAAAAATACAGTAAAATTAGTAATATTGTGAAATATTATTACACTTTCAAATAGCTGTTTTCTATGAGATTATATTGTAAAATTTCAATTTATTCCAGTGATCAAAGATTCATTTTTAGCATTATTACTCTGGTCTTCAGCGTCACATGATCTTTCAGAAATCATCCTAAGATGCTGATTTGCTGCTCAAGAAACATTTCTGATTATTATCAATGTTGAAAACAGTTGTGCTGCTCAATATTTTTGTGGAAACCGTGATGCATTTTATTTTTTAGGATTCTTTGATGAATAGAAAGTTCAAAAGAACAGCATTTATTTGAAATAGAAATCTTTTGTAACATTATAAATGTCTTTAGTCTAATTCAATGCATCCTTGATGAATAAAAGCATTGATTTCTTTAAAAGCAATCTTGCTGATCCTGAAGTTTTGAACAGTAGCATATTTTTTTTTACATGTAGTTTATGAACTACTTTTCCCTTTCAACTTCAAGGAACATTTTTCATCGATTTTGTGCCCGGAGGTTAGAAACAGACACGCTGACTGAGCCGGTTGGAGGAGGATGTGCGTTAGACGGCCGTGTTTGATTCCCCAGAGGCGTTGCATGCTGGGACAGCCGCTCCTCTCGTCTCCTCTGATCTCTGCTGGTCTCCTCCTCTCTGTCCCCTGTGGTCATGTATCTGTTTTAAGACCTGCTTTGGTTTGTGTCTGTCCGTCCCGCACTAATCAAAGACATTTCATCACTTCATTTACACAGCTACCTAAATCTATTTTTACAATGAATTGTAGTAGATACATAACAACGTCATTTAAGTAGATGATATAAAACTGCTTTATGCGCAGTGTAAATATTTATATACAACTCAAGCTTTTATTTGAGCGATTATATCTAAAAATAAAAGGCAATTAAATTTGGATTTCTTTGTTTGTTTTAACATTTAATATTACAGTAATCTGTATAACCACCTGTACAGTTTACAGCTTTAGTTAAGCGACTCTTTTCACATGTGCTGTGACTGATACCTCTCTAAATGAATCAATATTGAATTGAGTCAAGAGCTCGTGAATCAAAATTGATGTCAGAACCACTGGGTATATGAAGCAATCATTGCATCCATGATGCTAAAGTGTTGTAAAGGTGTTTTAGCAGGTTGCCAGGGTCTTTCTAGGTACTGTCTTATTGTTTTATTTCTGTCTTCCTACCAAAATTCCTTCCTTCCAAATTTCCTTCCTTCCAAATTTCCTTCCTTCCAAATTTCCTACCTTCCTAACTTCCTTCAAAACTTCCAGACTTTCTTCCCAATTTCATTCCAAGCTTCTTTTCTTATAAAACTTCCTTTCTTTCTTCTAAACTTCCTTTCCTCCTTCAAAAACTTCCTTCCTTTCAAAAAACATTCTTTCTTACTTCAAAACATCTTTCCAAACTTCCCTAATTCCGAACTTCCTTCTGAATGTCCTTCCTTATATCATTCCTTCCTTCCTTCTGAACTTCCTTCAAAACTTCCAAACTTCATCCCTTTCAAAAAACTTTTTCTTAATACAAAACATCTTTCCACACTTCCCTCCTTCCGAACTGCCTTCAAAACTTCCTTCCTTACTTCTGAACTTCCTTCCTTCCAAACAACTTTCTGTCTTTCTTCCAAACTTCCTTCCTTCCAAAACTTCCTTCCTTCCTTCCTAACTTCAAAATATCTTTCCAAACTTCCTTCAAAACTTCCTTCTGAACTTCCTTACTTATATAATGTCCTACCTTTCTTCTAAATTCCTTCCCTCCTTCCGAACTTCCTTCAAAACTTCCAAACTTCATTGCTTTCAAAAAACTTTCTTACTGCAAAACATCTTTCCACACTTCTTTCCTTCCGAACTGCCTTCAAAACTTCCTTCCTTCCAAACAGCTTTGTGTCTTCCTTCCTTCCATCCTTCCTTCCTTCCTTCCTTCCTTCCAAAACTTCCTTACTTCCTTCCATCTAAAACTTACTTCCTAACTTCAAAATATCTTTCCAAACTTCCTTCAAAACTTCCTTCTGAACTTCCTTCCTTATAAAATGTTCTTCCTTCCTTCTAAATTCCTTCCCTCCTTCCGAACTTTCTTCAAAACTTCCTTCCAAAAAACTTTCTTCAAAACATCTTTCCAAACTTCCCTCCTTCCAAGAAAGTTTCTTTCTTTCTTTCTTTCTTTCTTTCTTTCTTTCTTCCAAATTTCCTCCCTTCCAAAACTTCTTTTCCTTCATTCCTTCCATCCATCTAAAACTTACTTCCTAACTTCCTTCCCTAAAAAAAAATGTCCTTCCTCCTTCCTTCAAAACTTCCAAACTTCCCTCTTTACAAAAAACTTTTTCTTACTTCAAAACATCTTTCCAAACTTCCCTTCTTTTGAACTTCCTTCAAAACTTCCTTTCAAACTTCCTTCCTTACTTCTGAGCTTCCTTCCAAACAACTTTCTTTCTTACTTCCAAACTTCCTTCCATCTAAAACTTACTTCCTTATTTCCAAACTTCCTTCCATCAAAAAACTTCCCTCTAAACTTCCTTCCTTCTAAACTTCCTTCCATTCAATATTCTTTCTAAAACCTTATTTCTAAATTTCCTTCCAAACTTCCTTCTTTTCAACCATACTTCCAAACTTCCTTTATTCCAAACTTCATGAAATGAGTCAATAGTGTAACTTGGAATTTGCTAAGGTGTTGCTAGGGTCTTCTGAGCAGTTTTTTCCCCCTTTTTTCATAATTTTTCCATCCTGAAGTCTCTGTGATATTCTGATCTGTGGATGATGCTGTGTTTAAGCTTTTTAAATTAGCTGGTGTGTATTTAAAGCCCTCATGTTTTATTGGTTACTGTCGAGTCCTGTCAACTTCATCACCAATCCATCACATTATCCATGTTCTCCTGAACTTTTTCCTTCATCAGAGCCAGACGTTGAATCACTGCTCTCCAAACACTCCAACAGACCGTGGGTTGAAGGGGTGTGGAGGTAACAGAGTTAATCAGGTTGAATAACCCACAGCGCAGCTGTCAAGACCGCACACGCCGTCACGAGCGGATTCAGATCTCGAACGCTCACGGCTGAAGGAATGAATGAATCTCACCTGAGGGTCTCCAATGAGTCAAAGCCCGAATGACTCTCACAGGATGATGATGCCACATTAACACTGGACTAGTCTTGGCAGACCTGACTAACCCACTCACAGGTTAACTAGATTAACTTGATTCTCTTGTGATCACTGCAGGAAGTCATTTGACTGAGAATATTGAAAGTATTGTTTTCTTTTTCTTTTTTCCCCTTTTTTGTTTATTTTTTTCTGCCTTTTGTTTGTTTTTATTTAATTCATTAGTGTTAAATTTAATTTATATGCGTCCTTGCTGAATAAAAATATTAATATTCTTTCAAATAATATAATAAATCTTTCCTACCCTAAACTTTTGAACAGCTCGGATGAGTAGTCATGGCCAAACTCATTATACAGAAAATGCGATCAGAGAATCTCGTCTCGTGTGATGAGAGTTTATTCTGCCTACGTAAACTGCGGCGTGTTGGGTTATGGACAGTAATGCCTCAGGGAGCGCTTCTGTATGTTTTCATAACCTTTTGAATAACATGAGTTTCTGGCACCTCTGCTGCTAAACTCTGTCCAGTTGCCAAAATACACACGCTTGCACACACACACATATGCAGATGCACACACAACATTTCTCATCACCTGTAGTCAATCCGGAAAAAGTCATGTGCTGCCAGTCGTATGCATGCACAGCATTAAAGCCATTCAGTCAAAACTGAATTAATTTACATGTTTCTGGTCTTATTGTGATTGATTCATCAGTGCATGCACTTTAAAAGATGTGCTTTTGCTTATTTGCTATTTTCGTGTATAGTGTGCAATTTGAGTTTCTTTTTGTTGTCACTTTTTTTTTTTTTTTTTTTTTTTTTTTATAAAACCCTGTAAATATTTGCAGTTTGTGCCTGTATTTTGCCTGCTCATGCATCAGTAGTCGGTCATTGTAACGGAGTAATAGGTCACAAGGTCAAATCCCATGAGTGCCTTGTGATCTTAACCTCAGCGTGAGGCACTTAACCCTTAGTTAACCTCGTCTAATAAATCTGCTCTGATCAAGTCAAGCATGCCTCTGTCAGCAGCTCTTCCGCACCATGCTCTTGTTTTATCCGCCGCATGCATGAAATAAACACTGTACAAATGATCTGATGCTGAAAGTTACAGAAGTGCGTCACTTGCCCGCACTGATCCGATTTACAGTGCTGTCAGGTCAACCAGTCTTTTGTTTTGATTGCACTTTGTTAATTGATTTAATCTGTAACTAATTCCTTGTCTACATAACTTGACATATATTTAGATAAGATACTTGTGGTTAATACAATTGTCAACAGTGTTATTTTGTATCATTGAGACACTATTAGTTTTATCAATAGTTTTTATTATTGTAAATTGTACACATTTTATTTTGTTACTTTTTTAGGATTTTTGTCATTTTTAGTATTTTATTTAATAAAAATCTGTCAAAATAACTATAGAACATATTGTGTTCATTTTAATTATGAAGTTTTAGTAATTTTGTTTTGTTATTTTTGTATATAGTTTTATTTCATTTCAATTTAAGTTATTTTAGTACGTCAAAATAACTTTTGTACATATACATATTACATATTTTACATATTCGCTTTTCATTAATGTTAAAATTTTAGCTATTTTGTTGTTGTTTACAATTTTTTATATAGTCTTTATTATATTTTAATATCAGTTGTAGCTGTTTTAATGCATAAATAACACATTAGTGTACATACAAAGTACATATTATATATTTTAACATATTGCATAGTGTTTAAAGTTTTATTGTGTACTTTTGTCATTTTTAGTAGTTTCAGTGTGTTTTAAATGGTTTTTAAATGGTTTTAAATGAACAGAAAATGTTAGGTTTTTTTTAATTAACATCAAATGTAGCTATTTAGTGCATAAAATAACATTAGTGTACATACAGAGTACGTATTATATATTTGTATTTAATGTTTTATTCATTTTTATTTCAGTTTTAGTTGTTTTTGAACATCAATTTAAGCTAAATGAACACACAAAATGTTAGCTTTTTTTAATTAACATCAGATGTAGCTATTTAGTGCATAAAATAACACATTAGTGTACAAAGTACATATATATTAACATTACATATTTTAAGTTTTAGTAATTTTGTAAATTAACAAAATGTTTTTTTTTAAATTAACATCAAATGTAGCTATTTAGTGCATAAAATAACATTAGTGTACATACAGAGTACATATTATATATTTGTATTTAATGTTTTATTCATTTTTATTTCAGTTTTAGTTGTTTTTGAACATCAATTTAAGCTAAATTAACACACAAAATGTTATTTTTTTAAATTAATATCAAATGTAGTCATTTTAGTGCATAAAATAACACATTAGTGTACATACAAAGCGCATAGATATTTTAACATTATACATTTTAAGTTTTAGTAATTTTGTGTACTTTCGTCATGTTTAGTAGTTTCAGTGTGTTTTAAATGTTTTTTAAAGTTTTTATTAATCCGATTTAGTTGTTTTTTTTTTTAACACATTACATATTTTACGTTTTAGTAGTTTTGTTGTGTTCTTTTGTCATGTTTAGTAGTTTGAAATTGTTTTACTTTCTTTTTTTTTTTTTTTTTTTTTAAGTTTTTATTAATCAGTTTTAGTTGTTTTTGAACATAAATTTAAGCTAAATTAACACGCAAAAAGTTTTTTTTTATTTCAAATAACAAAAATGTGATAACTATAATAACCCTGATACTCAATTTAACAATTTACTTGCACAAGAAACTGTTGGAACACAACATGAAAATACAAGCTTGAAATTGCTTAGAATTAAAATTAAATTGAAACTGCAATGAAAAGTGCTTAAAATGAACTTAACTTTTAAATAGTTGTATCTTCTCACAAGATATTTAATTTGGCTCTGGGTATTTTTGGCTTCAGGGTATTTAATTTTTTATTTCGTTTTAATATTTGTCTTTGAGTCATTCGTGTGCATGTGAAATATTAGTGCATGAGAGATTTGCTGTCTGTTCGTTCCCATACGAGGCATTAATGGCTTTTCTTAGATGAACATATACGAGTTCATGAGCGAGAACTGTGACCAGACATGTATGGAAGAGTTATGAGTCATAAGCTTTGTTTTAATATCCATATTTCTCTGCCAGCCCAGCAGAAAGGAGAGGCCGGAGTGAGAAAGCCCTCGTAGGCTCGAGTTCAGAGCAGCCTATTGTGTTTGTGTTGTTTTTATTTCCATGAGTGCTGTACCAGCCTGTAGTTGTGCATGTTTTGTGTGTTGTGGTGAACCAGCACAGGTGAAGTGGTTTTCCAAGCAGCTCTGCTTTTTATTGACACTTTGTTTGATGTGATTTATATTTAGTCTTGTGTTTGCTTTTGCAGCACTGTGGGAAACTTTTACTGTCACCATCATGATGCCAGTGTGCTTTATTTGAATCTGCAAAGTGGACTATAAAAAGGAAAAAGAATTGTATTTGTCTTCTTTTTGTTTGTCATTATTTATTTATAAAAGTTGGCGGGGCCTGACCAAATGCAGGTTGGTGATTGGTGGAGAGGTCGTTTCGGAGGAGGAGTTAGTTATTTCAAGATTTTTTTTTTTAATTTGTAGCAACTTCCAATGATGAATTGGTGATTTCATGTTGACTAAGTGACTGTTTTTCATTAGTTGCTGTCTGATGCTGATGAAGAGTTAACAGTGTGGTTGCGGCGTGTGTGTGTGTGTGGATCAGGGTTTGTAGGCCACCCATGTGGCAGTGTGGCTTTTTTCACCAAATATACGCTCCGTTTGACTGCCAGCGTTTCACCTCTGAACTGATTTATTGCGTCGACTATGAAGTTTTACTGATCTGAGAGATTTCCCTCTTTCATTCTCTCTAGCCGCTGGAGCAGGTGTGTGTGTGTGTGTGTGTGTGTGTGTGTGTGTGTGTGTGTGTGTGTGTGTGATCTGCAGTTGTGTCCTGGCTTGCCTACAAAGGCTCAGACACTGAAACGAAGCTGGGATTTTTTTTTTGTGACCCCACTCCCAAAAAAACACCCCGGATCCATAAAGCGGGGGATGTTTTTCTAAATACGTCTGCTTTCAGCTGCTTCCTCGTCCATCTAATACAAGTGCGTTCAGATTAATTGTTGTTTTGGGTCAAAAGTGTAACGAAAAATTCAGGTCAAAATCAGGTGAATCTCATGAAGATTAATGAGCAGCTCATATTTCAGTCTAAAATCAAAGTAGGGAAAAAAGAAAATGTTTGCAAACACTGCCATTGCCATTATTTTATTGTGAAATTTTCTCACTAATTGTCAGTACAGGAATGCAATAAATAAATAACTTGAATACAATAATGAAAATCATCCTGTCTAAACTTAATTTAACAAAAATGCTATTCAGATCTTCAGAAGTTCAGTAATTTTGTCAAATTCAGCATATGCATGTATTTATACATTAAATACATTATATTTATTTATCATCTTGTTTATGCTTATTTTCTCTTATTTTTTCAACTTTTTCAACATAACATTTATGTTTTTATATTTTATACATTTATATTACTTTAATACACTATTGAAAATCATACTGTGTAGACTTTAATTTAATTTATAACTTTGTCGTTTATTGATGCTTTAGAAAATCTTGTGAATTTACTGAGCTAAAAATAGGCTAAACTGTAAAGAAGTTTATATATATATACTGTCTAGACAGTTTACTTTATTATTTTATGTGTGCCTTTATTTTTAATGCATTTATTATAATTGTTTTAAAAAAAATAAAACTTAAGAATTTCTTAACTTAAGAAAATCAATGTTTCTTAATTCATGCCTTAATTTATTTATGCCTTATAAAATCTTATAAATGTAAAATTACAGCTTAATGTAAGTTAAAAAAAAAAAAAAAAAAAAAAAAAGTGTAATAAAAAAATTTTAACTTTACAAATTCATATTATTTAATAGCATAATAAATCAGCCTCTCTAGACCGACTGACTTGCTTTTTTGATTTTTATGTCTTTATTTATTTATACGTTTATTTTTTTATTTAAGATTTGTATACATTTTTGTTAAATACACTAGTAAAATCGTTGTCTAAACGTGTCTATTTTTTATTTACCTTTTATTATACATTTTTAGAAACTTACAAAAATGTATTAAAATGTGTACATTTATAAATGATATAATCTTATAAATTATATTACTTTAATATTGTAATTAAGCATCCTGTCTAGACTGTTTACTTTATAAATGTATGTATGCCTTTATTTATGCATTTTTATTACTTTAATACACTAATAAAAATAATTCTGTTTAGACCTTCGTTCACGCCTTAATATATTCATGCCTTAAAAAAATCTTTAAATAAATAAATAAATTTAAATTTACAGCTTAAAGAGTAAAGTTAAACATTTGTGTGTGTAATGAAGCAAATTAGAAAACATTACAAATTCCTACTACTTTAATGTAATAAAACATCTTGTCTAGACTGACTAACTTTCTTAATTTGTCTTTATTTATTTATGCATTTATTATATATTTTTTTATTAAAACTCAAAGATTTAAGATTTTTTAACTATTTTTATTTTAATACACTAGTAAAATCATTGTCTAAATTTGTCTTTATTTTTTATGCCTTTATTATAAATTCTTATAAACTTAAAATTAAAACGTGTAAATTCATAAATTATAAAATTGTATAAATTCTTATTATTTTAATACTGTAGTGAACAGTATTTATTTATTTGTTTATTTATTTATTTATTTCTTCCTTCCTTCCATCCTTCATTTATACCTTTATATATTTCATTTTGTTTTATTTTTGGGGTAAAACATGAGCTGGACAAAGCTTTCGAGTAAATCACCTGCACACACAATCAGGCTTTGTCTCTGTCTCCTGGTAAAATCCCATTGTCCCCAGACACAATCAGTCTTGCAGCCGTGGCGTCTCCGTCGTCTGTCCCCTCAGGACAGGAGAAGTGCTGCTCATGGAGGAAGTGCTGGACGCCCCGAGCGAACGCCTCCGCTCACATTACACAATCTGATCTCAGATCAGCGGCAGGTCGGAGGTCAGAGTCTCTCTCGGCTTTACCCTTCAAGGCGGATTCAAACCCGCATCTTTAGAGTCGTAACTCGGCGGTGTTGGCCGCGCTGCTTTAATAGGGTTTGTTTTTGCCTGAGTCAGGTTTGACGCTCTCGCTGGCCGGGGTTCAGCTGCGGGACGGGGCGTTTTCCACCAGCGTGTTTTGAAAATGAAACTCGAACCCTGTAGCTGTTCCTCCCGACCGCTTCGCTTTCATCCTTTTGATCTGCTTTCAGCCGCAGAATGGAAAAAGAAAAGACGCTGAGACACCGAGACGGACTCTGGAGGAGCGATTATACACGCGCTTTCTGCTGGAAACGTGTGTGCTTCTTCGCTCATGCTGCCGCTGGCTCGAGCGTCAGGCTGTTACTCCAGTAGTATTGCGGTTTCTTCAAACACGCTGCTAGTGGAAAGATCTCAGAGCGAATCGCATGGGATCCACAGCATCCAAAGCATCAGGCGTCTATGGCTGATGCTTTTAAGATCTGACAGAAAGATGCACTAGGCTTTAAATAGTCAATCTAATTGCGCAATTGACACATTTCTAGGAATAGTTTGCAGAAACATCAAAAATTGTCATCATTGTGATGTTCCAAACCTGTATAATTTTCCTTGTTTATGTATAAATGTATTAAATGAGCACGTTAATTCATCAATTCAATTGCATTAATTATTTTTCCCAGATTCTCAATACTGTAATGCAAAAGAAGTCATTATTTTGCAACAGTGATGAAAATGATCCTGTGTAGACTATTTATTTTGTATTTATTTGTTGTCTTTTTGCGTTTGTCTCGCCTGTTAAATTTTATTTTTCTTTTTTCTATTATTTTAGTATTTATTTATTTACTTTTTTTAGTTGTTTATTAATTTATTTCTCATTTCTCATTTTATTAGTTGATTTATTATTTTTTTCATTTTATTATTTTTAAAATACATTTATGAATTTTTAATATTTTCTTTTTTATACTTATTTTTTTGTTGCTATTTGTCATTATTTTATCTCTTTATTTTGTCTATATATTTCTGTTTTTAGTTGTCTATTAATTAAATCTTTTTTTGTCATTTATTATCTTTTTTTCTTTATTTGTGCATGTCTTTTTTTGCATGATTTTGTTTGTTTATTTATTGTGTAGTCTATGTAGTTCTTTTAGTTGTTTATTAATTTATTCTTTATTTCTCTTTTATCATTTTATTACTTGATTTATTTTCATTTTATTATTTTTAAAATCTATTTATGAATTTTTACATTTTTTAATCTACTTTTTTGTTGCCATTTATCATTATTTTATTGATCTTTATTTTATCTATGTATTTCTGTGTATTTCTTGTCTATTAATGTAATATTAATGTAATGTTTATTATCTTTTTTTCTTTATTTGTGCATGTTTTTGTCTTTTTTTTGTCATTTATTTGATTTTTATTTTGTCTTTTTTTTTTGTTTAGTCCATGTATTTCATTTAGTTGTTAATTTATTATTTATTTGTCATTTATTTGTTTATTTTGACTGTTTATTTGATATTTATCTATTTTATTCGTATTATATTTATTTATTTATTTATTTATTTGTCCAATCATTTATTTTTGTTTATTAGTTCATTAGTTCATTTATTTATATTATGTCAGCATTCATTTTATTTGTTTGTCTTTTTTTCATTGCAAAAGCAGATGTTTAACATAATATTCATGCTAATTTTTTGGGGGGTTCAAGAGCACAATTACTGTCCATTTATATTGTATGGAAAGAAAATGGTAATGCCGCTCAGAAAAATGACTCATTTTGTGCTTCACAGAAGAAAGGAAATCATACGGGTTCGGAATGACATGAGGGTGAGTGAATGATGACAGATATAACTTCTGCTCCTTCAAGATCTGCCAAAAAATTACATTAGGCTTTTAATTTTTCAGGGCATTTCCCAATACGAGTCCATGATTCATATATTTAAGAGTGATTTATCCATAAGTTGCACATGTTTGACAGCGAAGATCCTTGTTAATGCTAAGTTTGGTTGTGTTCTTAAGAAGAAAATAACTGCGGTGGTCTTCAGGCCGAACGTGTGACCTGGAATGACCTCGTGTGATAAATCTCTAATGGATTCATGAGCAGTAATGGAAATCCAGAGAGAGGATGCTGGAGAAGCTCTTTGAAGATGTGGAGATTGAAATACAGATGCCAGAAGGAAATGAGTTAAGGAGCTCTTTGGAACGCGTCCTGGCCTGGTTTTGTCATACGTCTGAGCTTTTTATAGTCGTAGTAATCATGTAGTCGCTCTGGCCTACTCCAGAGTAAGGGAAGAGAAAGATTTGTAAACTGTGCGTGTTGAAGGTCTGGTGAAGGAACGGCGCTCCATCTTCAGCCAACAGTGTCGTCTATGATAATGTATTTCCTCATTGACGCTCTATAAACATCTCACTAGGAAGCATAAGAAGATTTTTAAAGCAAAAAAGCAAAATATATATTAAAAACCAGCATGCTTTTGAAAGAAAGAGGAAAATCTCAAATGGCACCCAGTTCAAAATCTGTACGATTTTTAACCTCTTAACTGCCACCTGTTCCCTCAGTGGGATTTTTACTTCACCATATTACAAATAAATCCTAATCTAATCATGACAAACTATATATCGCTGGAAAGATCTAAGACTCCTAAACAGATATTTTACCATGTTGTTGTTGTTATTATTATTATTATTATTATTATTATTATTATTCACCACCTCAAAAATCTACATCATAACAGGAGTTCTGACTTTCTTTATTGCCTTTTTCCCTATCACGCTTTAGAAATTATATATCAGTTGAAAACCTAAAATCTCAAAATTCATCCTTTGAAAGGCATTTTAAAATCAGACATTGCATTACCATGGAAAATGTACATCAAAATCATATTACAAAATGTTTTCATTCATGAATTATAAAAATTTAAGTTCGGATAGTGCGTTTTTACATCTGTGTGGGACAGGGAACTGGGAGTGACAGTTAAAGGGTTAAATGTGTTTGAAAGAGCCTCTTCTGCTCACCGAGACGGAATTTAATTAAATAAAAATACATTAAAAACAGATATTGTGAAATATCATTGCGAAATATTATTGCGATTTAAAATAGCTGTTTAATTTATTCCTGTGATGCAAAGCTGAATTTTCCTTTCTTCCTTCCTTCCTTTCATTCATTCAGAAGTTTGGGGTCTGTAAGATTTTTCAGTGTTGAATTTGTCATAAAAAATACAGTAAATACAGTAGATTTTTGAAAAAGTATTACCATTTGAAATAGCTGTTTTCAGTGTGAATATCTGTTAAAGTGTAATTTATTCCTGTGATCAAAGCTGAATTTTCAGCATCATTACCCCAGTCTACAGTGTCACATGATCCTTCAGAAATCATTCTAACATGCTGATTTGCTGCTCAAGAAACATTTCTGATTATCAATGTTGAAAACAGTTGTCCTGCTTCATATTTTTGTTGAAACTGTGAAACATTTTGCTTTTCAGGATTCACAGATGAATAGGAAGTTTTAAAGAATAAGATTTATTTCAAATAGAAATCTTTCGGAACCTTATAAATGCCTTTACTGCCACTTTTAATCTTACTGACCCTAAACTTTTGAATGGTAGTGTTTTGTTTTTTTTTTTCATTTTTGCACAGTGAGTCTTTTGTTGTGTTTGATGTTTGGTGGAGAGTACAATCACTGCAATGCATTTCATTTTGTCTGTTACAATTAAAATCATGCATTACGCGCTTCTTAAAAGTAACAAGCTGAATTGTGTTTGTCAACCAGTCATCCTCTCCACTAGCCAAAGACATTTTTTACTCTCAAATTGGTGCCAGAATGACCAGATTTGATGTTTCTGACCTAATTTAAATATTTATTTTGACGGCAGCCCGAACAGGAGACCCATTAAATTACCGCTTTCCTCGCTCGTGTTTCAATCAGTCAGAGAGGGGGAGAAAAGGAAAAGCAGGGGCTGAAAAACATCAAGCGTCTGGATCCAGAGCAGAAGGCGGTGGTGGTATGGTTGAGGGAGGCAGGCCTGTGTTTATGTGTTTGTAGCCGGCGAGGCCGATGGTTCCGGGCCCGGATCATGACTCAAGACGCTTCGCCCTCTTCTGTAATTATGTCAAAAATACACTTTAAAGCGGAATGATGTGGAGCTGTGGGTGCGGAGGGGATTTTCATGCTGATGACTTTCCCCTCCGCCTCTGATGGGGTTTGGGAACGCCGGCCAGAGCGGCCCGTGACACAAATGAAGATAGAGCGATGCTTTATTTTTTCCTCTGCGTTTTTCTGCCCTGGTCCGGCCGTCTGCTGCTGTAGGGGAGGCGCCGCGTCTCTGTTTGGAGCAAGGTGGCACCAGGCTGTGAAAACGGAGGCCCTGTTGAAGCTGGTGTGTGTCCAGCCCGGCCGCAGCTGTCTGAGAGTGTGTGGGCATTAGGAGTGTGTGTGTGAGGAGTGTTTAATGCAGGGATCCTCCAAT
The DNA here is from genome assembly GCA_036247105.1 of Cirrhinus mrigala. Taxonomy (NCBI): domain Eukaryota; kingdom Metazoa; phylum Chordata; class Actinopteri; order Cypriniformes; family Cyprinidae; genus Cirrhinus; species Cirrhinus mrigala. Next base: position 44,915,061 of record CM070011.1, read on the forward strand.
CTGGCCCACGAGATCCACCTTCCTGCAGAGTTTAGCTCTAACCCTAATCAAACACACCCAAGCATGCTAATCAATGTCATCAGTATCACTAGAAGATCACAGGTAGGTGAGTTTGATCAGGGTTGGATCTACTTCGTGCATTGGCATTCCAGGGCCACATTTGAGGAACCCTGGTTGAATGTGGTACTGTGTGGTTGCCATGGTGTTTTGGGTGGTTGCTGGGGTGTTGCTAGGGTGTTCAGAGGGTTTAATGTGTCACCATGTAGTTACTTTGGTATTTCGAGTGGTATTTGGGGTGTTCTAAGCATTTGTCGTGTTACTATTTGGTTGCTGTGATGTTCTGGGTGGATGCTGGGGTGTTTCTATGCTGTTCTGGGGATTTAATCTGTTACTATGGTGTTTTGGGTGGTCGCTAGGGTGTTGCTAGAGTGTTCAGAGTGGTTAATTTGTTACTATGTGGTTACTTTGGTATTTCGAGTGGTTGCTAGGGTGTTCTAAATGTTTAATGTGTTACTATGTAGTTGCTATGGTGTTTTGGTGGTTGCTAGGGTGTTTCTATGTTGTTCCGAGGGATTCATGTGTTACTATGGTGTTCTGGGTGGTTGCTAGGGTGTTGCTAGGGTGTTCAGAGTGTTTATTGTATTACTATGTGGTTGCTGTGGTGTTCTGGGTGGTTGCTAGGTTGTTGCTAAAGTGTTCATAGTGTTTCATGTGTTACTATGTGGTTGCTATGGTGTTCTGGGTGGTTGATAGGGTGTTCAGAGTGTCTATTGTATTACTGTGTGGTTGCTATGGTGCTCTGGGTGGTTGCTGGGGTGTTTGTATGCTGTTCTGAGGGTTTAATGCTTTACTGTGGTGTTTTGGGTGGTTCCTATGGTGTTACTAGATTGTTCAGAGTGTTTATTTTATTACTGTGTGTTTGCTATGGTGTTCTGGGTGGTTGCTGAGTTGTTTCTATGCCGTTCTGAGAGTTTAATGTGTTACTATGGTGTTTTGGGTGGTCACTAGGGTGTTGTTAGAGCATTTAGAGTGTTTAATGTGTTGCTATGTGGTTGCTATGGTGTTTTGGTGGTTGCTGGGATGTTGCTAGGGTGTTCAGGGGGTTTATTGTATTACTGAGTGGTTGCTATGTTGTTCTGGGTGGTTGCTGGGGTGTTTCTATGCTGGTCTGGGTGTTAAATGTATCACTATGGTGTTTTGGGTAGTCGCTAGGGTGTTGCTAGAGTGTTTAATGTGTTGCTCTGTGGTTGGTATGGTGTTTTGGTGGTTGCTGGGGTGTTTATAGCTCGTCTGGGGGTTTAATGTGTTACTATGGTGTTTTGGGTGGTCGCTAGGGTGTTGCTAGAGTGTTCAGAGTGTTTAATGTGTTGCTATGGTGTTTTGGTGGTTGTGGGGGTGTTGCTAGGGTGTTCAGGGGGTTTATTGTATTACTGTGTGGTTGCTATATTGTTCTGGGTGGTTGCTGGGGTGTTTCTAAGCTGGTCTGGGGGTTTAATGTGTTACTATGGTGTTTTGGGTGGTTGCTGGGGTGTTTCTAAGCTGGTCTGGGCGTTTAATGTGCTACTGTGGTGTTTTTGGTGGTCGCTAGGGTGTTCTGAGTGTTTATTGTTTTACTGTGTGGTCTCTATGATGTTCTGGGTGGTTGCTGGGGTGTTTCTATGCTGTTCTGGAGTTTTAATGTGTTACTATTTGGTTGCTGTGGTGTTTTGGGTGGGTGCTGGGGTGTAGCTAGGGTATACAGAGTGTTTGATGTTTTACTCTGTGGTTGTTAAGGTGTTTTGGGTGGTTGCTGTGGTGTTTCTATGCTGTTCTGAGGGTTTAATCTTAGGGTGTTACTATGTGGTTTCCGGGGTGTTGCTAGGGTGTTCAGAGTGTTTGTGTCACTATGTGTTTGGTGTGGTGTTTTGGGTGGTTGCTGGGGTGTTTCTATGCTGATCTGAGTGTTCAGTTTGTTGCTCTTTGGTTGCTATGGTGTTTGGGGTGTTGCTAGGGTGTTCTGTGTGTTTGTGTTACTCTGTGGTTGCTATGGTGTTCTGGGTGGTTGCTGAGTGCTGCTGGGGTGTTCTGAGTGTTTAATGAGTTACTACGTGGTTGCTGGGGTATTGCTAGGGTGTTCAGGGTGTTTGTGTTACTATATGGATGTTGTGGTGTGTCTATGCTGTTCTGAGGGTTTAATGTGTCACTATGTGGTTGCTGTGTTGTTCTGGGTGGTTGCTGGGGTGTTGCTAGGGTGCTCAGTGTTTGTGTTACTATGTGGTTGCTGTGGTGTACTAGGTGGTTGCTGGGGTGTTACTAGGGTGTTCAGGGTGTTTAATGTGTTGCTCTGTGGTTGCTATGGTGTTTGGGGTGGTTGTTGGAGTGTTGCTAGGGTGTTCTGCGTGTTTGTGTTAATCTGTGGTTGCGGTGGTTGCTGGGTGTTGCTAGGGTGTTCTCAGTGTTTAATGTGTTACTATGATGGTGTTCAGGGTGGAGTTTAAATTCTGCAATTTGACACACACACTCAACTTTAATATTTAAAGGTTTGATCACATCATCACTATTGAACAGTTCTGTTCTGTTTCTGTCACTCACACACACTCACTCTTCTGTTTACCTGAATCATGTTCTGGAATGTTCTAGCATAGATGGAGGGGCGATGATCATTATGGGATGGTACTGGCCGCTCTTTGTGAACTAGACACCTGAAGCAGGTGTGACCGTCACAGGCTGTGTGTGAAATTGTTACTGTAGGAAAGACGAACTCTCTTCTCCCGTCGTGCGACGCTGTGTTTCTCCTCGTGTTGTCTGTTGGGATCTCGGCAGCGATGAAGAGGATTTAGTGCTGGAGAGAGACTCCAGACATCAAAGCGTGGCGCAGCAGTGTTTACACTGGGAGAGCATTCCTGACGCTCACTTCTCCATGAGCCCATCTGTGTGTGTGTGTGTGTGTGTGTGTGTGTCTCTGTCTCTTGCAATAAATCCACTCAGAACATTTGATATCTTTGCTGCTGTATCCAATGACACTTACGGATGTTTACATCAGAGCAATGTTTCATACTTGAGTGGTATTTGAACCCTGACACTTTAAAATCCCTGAATGTGTTTGCATTACAATATGAAAGAAAGCGTGATTTATTGTAAAGAAAAATGCACAAACAGTTTGTGCAACTAGAAAAATGATGGGTCCGTAAGGGGCCGTTCACACAGGACACGCCTTTGCGTTTAATACGTGAGATGCAGCTTTTAGGAATGTTTTAAAAAAGCGCAGAACAGAACGCAAGGATCTCGAGACGCACTTTTCAGATGTGATGCAATAAAGGAAATAACAGTGCCTCCTCCATCATGTTGCCATCAAATAAAACAGTTGCCGTGCCAACTTGCTACTGTAAACAAAAGCTTGAAACGCTTGCCCCGCCTCCGCAGTCTTCTGATTGGTCCACTGTTTTGGAACTGACATTGATGAGCTGCACTGTGTGTAAAAGTTGAAATTCTTTTAACTTGACACACTGTCTTAAAAATGCTCAATGTTCATACACATCCGTCTAGTGTGTTTACATAGAAAAACAATGGAAAAATGGCGCATTGGAAAAACGCCTTATGTGTGAACGCTCCCTTAGTTCTGAGAAAAGATCCTGTAGCATTTGTTTTTTGTCAGTTTATGTTTAGAAAGAGCTAGGGGTGATTTATAGTTTAAAATAAATAAATAAATAAATAATAATAATAATAATAATGATAATAACTTAAATTAGTTGCTTTTTTCCATCATGTGAAACTTGTATTTCAAAGCAACCCATAATGTAGTAATGCATTTGATGTCATAATTGCATAAAATTTAATTCCATAGAAAACTTCACATGTATTAAACTTGTATAAACCATAACTTAAAATTAAAAAATTTAATGAGAAATTAACTACGGACTAAACATCTGAAAATTATGCAATTAAATGCAATTAACATTTAAGCATGCAAATATATATTTTTTTATAATGAATGCCACTACAATTTTTGTACTGTAATTTTATACTTTTATTTTTAGTTCTGTTCTGTTGTGAATATCAATATTATTATTATTATCATTATATTTAAAGGTTTCATTTAATTTATTGCTATTTTACATTATTTCTTAATGTAATAATAAAATGTTCATTTTGTTATTTTATTAAATTTAACTTTATGTACTAAAATGAACTAAACTGAAATAAAAGCTAATAAAGACTATATAGTACTACTAAAAAAACAGAAGAAAGAAAAAACAGAAAATCTAAAAATAAATGTGTAATAAACTATAATAGTATCTGAATGATGTTAAACTAAAACTGAAGTAGTAATAGTGATGGTTGACTTGGCAAGCACTCCTAGTAACTGGAAGTTTAAGTTTTGCTGCCGTTTGCTTTAGGAGACACACTTTACTTGTACTTTTTTTTTTTTTTTTTTTTTTTTTTTTCAGGAAAGTTCCATGTGGGCATAAAAACAAAAATCAGTTTAGCAGTTCAAGCTGTTAATTGTCCGGTTGTTTAAGCGTCAGTAATTGATTGGTCGTCAGGGGTCAGCTGGTTGCCATGGAGTCTGTTTGTGCGAGCGAGTCGTGTTTACACTCCAAAATAAAACAACAATAAAAGAGCCGGGCCTTGATGTGGCCATTTGTGTACGGACGCACTTTACCATCATTCCAGTGTTTGATTATGGGGCCTCGGCCGCACGGAGTCCCGGGAGAGATCTGCTGTTACTCCCACACGCCGGAGAAAGACGTCAGCACAGTGACAGTCCTTATTTTTAGCTCTCATACACACTTATTATAACTGTACAGCTTAAACATTTCAGATGTTTAGTCCGTAGTTAATTTCTCTTTTTATTTTTTCACTTTTAAGTTGCATTTTATACATACAAGTTTTATGTTTTCTATATTGTTTTTTTAGGTTAATTGTATTTTTTTTTTACTTTTCAGTTAGGCTATATTTACACATCTGATTTTCTCACAGATCTGTTTTTTTGCGGATGACGCTGTGAATCGCAAAAATCATACAATTTGACAAACATATCAAAACCAAAGGGTTAATTTTTTGAAATTGAGATTTATACATCATTTGCAACCTGAATAAATAAGCTTTCTGTTGATTGATTGGTTTGTTACTATTTTAATGTCTGGAATCTGAGGGTGCAAAACAATCTAAATATTGAGAAAATCACCTTTAAAGTTGTCCAAATGAAGTTCTTAGCAATGCATATTACTAATTAAAAATTAAGTTTTGATATATTTATGGTAGGAAATTTACAAAATATATTCATGGAACATGATCTTTACTTAATATCCTAATGATTTTTGGCATCAAAGAAAAACAGTGTATTTTTTGGCTATTGCTACAAATATACCCATGTTACTTAAGACTGGTGCAGAGTCACACATTATAACTCCATGCATAATTTAGCCTTTTCATGAACTAGATGAAAAGCAGGTAAAATGGTTGGTTTAAGTAGAAAGGTCTTGTTTAATAGCATATTTAATAATTATAAATAACTACAACTATTTTATATAAAAAATAAATACAGCTAAATAACTGCAACTTAATGCCTTAATATATTTAAATAAAACTTTTTCAGCCAGATCAGAATTAATTTGATTTTTTTATTTATTTATTTATTTATTTATTTCAATACTTCATTAAGTCTACACATGTGCAGAGTGCTGAAATATGACTGTATAATTAAATAGATTATTCTAAGATTTGTGAATAGAGTTTGAGGTCTGTTTCAGTATTTCATGTTGACTTGATTTCATGTGCCGTGTCTCTGATTGTACGGAGAGGAAAAGATGGATGAAAGTGATTCTGAAAGGAAACTGACTGCGTGGCCTTTGTGACCAGTGGAGAGAGAAATCAGAGAAAGAGAAACAAACAAAACTGGGAGCAGGTCAACAAGAGGAATTCCTCTATTTCTCCTCAGTTCTGATAGTGCTGGTGTGTGTGAGCGTGACATGAGCAAATACACTGTTAGACAGCAAATTATGCACCCTGAAATTGATCTTTAGGAGCATTTTTTTCTAGCCATATAAACAAACAGTCCATTCATGTCAAATACTTGAAATAAATTCACAATATGAACAGTTACGGGCAGTTGTACAATCATAAAAAGCTAAATACAAAAGTAGCTGTGAAAAAACAAAAAAAAATTTCATAACATTCCTATAATGTGTTTGAAATAATTACCTCATTTTCCCTGAATGCTGCAAAAAAATCTCAAAATTAGTAATATAATAATTAATATTTGCCTTATTTGAGCTGATTTTGTAAAGTTGTTACTGAATTTAGATTTTTAGCCAAAAAGTCATTTATCTTTGTGATGGTTATTATCATTTGTGACCCTGGACCACAAAAGTTGTCCAAATAAAGTTCTTAACAATGCATATTACTCATCAAAAATTAACTTTTGATATATTTACAGTAGGAATTTTGCAAAATATCTTCATGGAACATGATCTTTACTTAATATCCTAATGATTTAGATAAAACAAAAATCAATAAAAAATCAATCAAGGGTCACATTTATGATCATTTTTAAGAACATTCTTTGGAAAAATTCAAATTATTCTGAAGTTTTGTCTCTTTCTTAAGAAAACAAGATAACTTTATTAAGAGTTGTTGGGAATGCAAAGTATTCTGAAATGTATTCTCAATTTAGAAACTTAGGAGAAAATAGAAGTCACGAAGATCTGGCTGGATTATCATGTTTATGCTATAACATAAGATGTTGAATCTAATCTGCATATTTATTGAAGCTGTAATGTGATTGAACCTATTGAACTTGAATTTTTTTTTTTTTTTTTTTTTTTTTTTTGCTCAGCAAATGAGGCACTTTTTCTCATATGTGACCCTGGACTACAAAATCAGTCATAAGTGTCAATTTTGCAAAATTGAGATTTATAGATCATCTGAAATCTGAATAAATAAGCTTTCCATTGATGTATGGTTTGTTAGGAGAGGACAATATTTGGCCGAGATACAACAATTTGAATAACTGGAATCAAAATATTGAGAAAGTCACCTTTAAAGTTGTCCAAAAGAAGTTCTTAGCAATGCATATTACTCATCAAAAATTAAGTTTTGATATATTTACCTGAGAAAATGTACAAAATATCTTCATGGAACATGATCTTTACTTAATATCCTAATGATTTTTGCCATAAAAGAAAAATGAAAAATTTTGACCCACACAATGTATTTTTGGCTATTGCTACAAATGTATCCGTGCTACTTAAGACTGGCTTGTGGTCCAGGGTCACATATTGTGTGATATCTTGTTTCTTTGTTGACCATAATGATAATTTGGTGCAGGTGTGCTTTGTTCATGTGAAATGTGTGTGTGTGTGCAAGTGTGTAATGACCCATTTCTCCTTGAAGACGGTGACAGGTCATGGGTGCAGTAATGCATGTCGTTGCATTTACCCAATCGTGTGTGTGTGTGTGTGTGTGTGTGTGTGTGCGCACCCCCTCTGCTGGATGATTTGTGTGTGACAGTGTTGAACTTTGACCCTGTGTGTTATCACACACTCATCTGACATTGAGTCCTGATTCATCAGTCATGGTCTTTGCTTATTTGTCTAACGTCCGGAATGACACTCTGTTCCATACCCTAGTGATTTTAAAGCAATAGTTCACCCAAAAATTTACATTTTAAATTCTGAAATTATACTCAAAAATAGATAATGCAGCATTACATCACTTGCTCAGCAATGAATCCTCTGTGGTGGATGGGTGCCGTCAGAATAAGAGTCCAAACAGCTGATAAAAACATCTCAATAAACCACAAGTAATCCACACCGCTCCAATCCATCAGTTAACGTCTTGAGAAGTCAAAAGCTGTGTTTGAAACAAATCCATCATTAAGATTTTTTTAACTAAAATACAAGTCCATATTATAAAATAAAGCTTCCTCCAGTGAAAAAGTAATCTGGTCTGAATCAGGAGAGAAATCTGCACAGATCAAGCACCATTTACAAGCCAAAACAACTCTAAACGAATATGTGGGTGGTTTTTGATGTGAGAGACAACAGGAGATGGACTTTTTCACTGGATTTTAGCGAGAAGCAACAGTTTGAAGTTAAAAACATCTTAAATAATGGATTTGTTTCTTACAAACATGCAGCTTTTGTCTTCTCAAGACATTAATTGATGGACTAAAGTGGTGTGGATTATTGTGATGTTTTTATCAGCTGTTTGGACTCTCATTCTGACGGCACCCATTCACTGCAGAGGATCCATCCATGAGCAAATGATGAATGCTTACATTTCTCCAAAAGAAAGTTGGGTATATTCCACTGTTTATTAGACATTTTTGTCTCGCTGTAATATTGTTGTGCACAAAAAATAATAAACACTGTGTTAAGATCAGTGTAATGCTCTCATGTTATTGCTTTGTTTTTACTGCAGCGTATCTGTTTTCTAATATGCGTCAGAGTCGCGTTTCTTCCACCTGTGGTCCGCTGCGGCTGTAACTCACTGGCTCATTCAGCGTTTGAATGAGAGGAACGTCCTGACGATTTCTGCAGGTGAAGTTACCCGGTCGCCTCTATCGGCTTCCATTTTGCGTCGTCTCCTCTCCTTTCCTCTTCTCAGAAACCGCCACAATACCTTCTAATCCCTTTCATTGAGTCAGCAGACAATCCGACTCTCGGGCTCTCATTATGGTCGGCTCATTATGGTGTGGGTTTCCGTGCGTCTCAATGGGAGCCGGAGCGAGCCGGCGAGGGCGACGGCTGTAATCTGAGCTCGCTCCTGTTTTGACAGTCCTGTAGTTCTAATAGCCTCGCCAACCATCTCGCAACTCACTTTTCCAGACTTCATCCTGTTCGCTTTAGACCGGCGCTGCTCAGTAAGCGACTCACCGGTCCCACAAAGCAGGGAAAATCAGTGCTAGATGCACGTAAGCATGCAGCGAAACAAATACTTTGAGTAATTTGGCATAAAGTTATCTGCTGACTGGTTGAATCTAATATAATTGAATTTAGTCCACATGGACTTTAAAAAACGCTGTGAGACTTTAGTAAAAAGCACATGTTTGAATGTGAGCCATATTCGTCTTTCTCCAGATACTGTTTGGCTTGTTTTAATGCTTTTTTTGGCTATATCAGATCAGTTTTGATCAGCTACACTACTGTTTAAATGTTTGTGTTCAGTAAAAAAAGCATCTAGGATACATTGAATTGATCAAAAGTGGTAGTAAAAACGTTCAATGCTGTTTTTCCTGAAAATCCTGAAAATAAAATGCATCAGTTTCCACAAAAATATGAAGCAGCACGACTGTTTTTAACATTGATGATAATCAGAAATGTTTCTTGTGCAGCAAATAAGCATATTAGAGTGATTTCTGAAGGATCATGTGACACTGGAGTAATGATGCTGAAAATTCAGCTTTGCGTCACAAAAATAAATTATATTTTGCAGTATATTTATATAGAAAACACTTATTTTAAATTGTAATAATATTTCACAATTTAAATGTATTTTTAATCAAATAAATGCAGCTTTGGTGAGCAGAAGAGACTTGAATTACTTTAAATAAATAATTACTTAATTAATTAAATAATAACTTTTAAAATTAAATTTACAGTCTTTCTTTTCTGGAAAAACAGATCAAAATTTGCTGGCATCATCTTATTGGTAACGGCATATTTATATATTTTTGTCCACTAATACATGACCCTGGACCACAAAACCATTTTTAAATAGCACTTTTTGTAGCAATAGCCAAAAATACATTGTTAGGGTCAAAATTATAGATTTTTCTTTGATGCCAAAAATCATTAGGATATTAAGTAAAGATCAAGTTCCATGAAAATATTTTGTAAATTTCCTACCATAAATATTTAGCAATATGCATTACTAAGAACTTAATTGGGACAGTTATTTTGTCAAAATTCTGATTATTTTTTTATATATATATTTTTTTTCTTTTTTCAAATAGTTGTATCTCAACCTAATATTGCTCTGTTATTAACAAACCATACACCAATGGAAAGCGTATTTATTCATTTTTCAGATGATGTATTAATCTCAATTTCAATTTGGTTTTGTGGTCCAGGGTCACACATGTTCTCTAGCATTAGTAAGTAGCAAACTATGGCAAAACAAGGACGAAAATCCAAAATGTTTATAGGCAGTTGTCTGACTAGTTCTTGTGTATGACAATGTGATTCACACTCATCATTTTCCCGTGTTCCACAGTATGACTGCAGATGCTTGACTTTCTAGTGATTTCTCCTTAATTCATATAGCAGACGTCCATTTGCAAAAGCTAGAATCTCTCTCTCGTGTCTGAGTCCTTGAGCAGATGTTCTCTATGCTTCATGCTGTAAACACTACGCCGGAAGTCTATGTATTCTCTGCATCTGTGTATGAATGCACTGATATCCAAACACATGCACAAAACAGACCAACACAACACACGTCGACAAACATCAGCTGCTAGAGAAATAGAGAAATTGATCCCAATTAAATGAGTTTATGCTTAAAACAAGAACAAAATCTGCTAATGGGGTGCAAAAAAGCTTAATTTTCAGGAAACTTATTTTATGTTTGCATCTAAATGTATGTATGCACAGACCAAATATTGTTAAAAAAAGTAAAATAAAATGAACTTTTGCCTTTTCTAATTGATGTGAATGAAAGTGAGGCTGTTACTGTATATATAAGTTATATAAATGAAACATGCATTTGCACAGACGGTGCATGGTTAGTGATTTATCACACTTGTCTTGTGTTATCATGCTTACAATCTTGTAGCTATACTATCGAAAAAGTGTCATCTGATTGGTCTGTTCTTAATTATTCAGTGTTTGTATTCAGTAAGCATCTGATGAGTTGCATGAGGTGATTTTTAGCCATTTTATGAGGTAGTACTGTGAATATTATGTTTTGGCAGTGTTGCCATGACAACAGCACAAACTCGAGCCATAAGTGCATCACTGTAAACACATTCCTCTTTATGCAAACTAAAGTCCGAGTCTGATTGATTTTCTGTTTCATGTTCCAGCTGAGAGTAATACTGCATGAAGTGTATAAAACTGAGAGGAAGTGAGGAAACTGAAGGGTTGACCTGAGATTTATAGATAGAGAAAACACAGCACTTATTCTTATATTTATTGAAAGGGGAAAGAATTGCCTTTTTGTGACTTTTGTAAGTGTTACTTGACTATAAAGCATATTTTATTGTAATTTCCTGCTTTAAATTATCTTTATTTTATTTTTATTTAAGAATAACATCAATAGACTTTCGTTTTTTTGAGTTTTTAAGTTTGTTAGTGATAAAGCCTTTGCTGATTTGGTGTCAAATAAATAAATAGAAAAGAGTAGCAGAATGATATATTGCATTTGGAGCTGATTTGGCATTAAATAGAGAGAGAGAGAGAGAGAGAGAGAGAGAGAGAGAGAGAGAGAGAGAGAGAGAGAGAAAGAAAATATATTTATAGCATTAAATGGAAAAGGTGGAAAATTTAAAAAATAAAAAAGTACCATTTTTGAAATGTTGTTTTTTTTTTTTAAATGTTTAATATGTAAAAAAGTTAAAAAAAAAAAATAAAAAATATGAATATTTAAAAAAATATATATTTTTTTTACATTTAAAAGTATGTTTTTATATTAACAAAAAAATGTAAAATTAAATAAATAGAAAAGCATAACAATGATATATTGCATTTGAAGCTGATTTGGCGCTAAATAGTAAAGAAAGAAAGAAAATACATATATTGCTTCTGCTTCTGATACTGATTTGGCATTAAATGGAAAATGTAAAAAAAAATAAATAAATAAAGTAAATTTTTTTTTTTAAATTAGAAATGTTTAAAATTTGTAATTTGTTTTTTATTTAAATCTTTTTAATGTTTTAATTTTTCCATGTTTAATAAATTATTACAAAATTTAAAAATAAATCAAAATTCAAAAAAATTTTTTTTAAAAAGTTTATTTCAAAAATGAAAAAAAAAAACCCTTTGGTGCTGATTTGACATTAAATGATTAATAAAGCCATACATGCATACATATAAAGACAGAAAAGAGTGACAAAGCAAGATATGTAGCCTTTGATGCTGTTTTGGGAATAAATCAATATGTAAAAAACAGAACAGCAAAAAACAGCAACAACAGGAACTCTCTCTCTCTCTCTCCTTATATATATATATATATATATATATTTGTCTATAAATGGTAAATAAATAAACATAGCGATAGAAATAAGGGACTGGAGCTCAGCGGGCAGAACATGAACAAACTGCGTAACTGGCATAAGAAGAAAGAAGCTCCACAGGGCAAAAATACTTTCTCACCACAGCAACTCTTTATTATCTCTGCTCTCCTGTGTTTGTTTTGAAGGCCGTTTGATTTATGAGTATTTTTAGACGTCTGTCTGTGGTGAAGATGACGCTGGAATGTCTTTATGTGCCACTACAAAGCCGTGGAAGGGACGTCTCATCCCCAGCCGGTTTGCGGTTTAGACAGACGTACGGACGGCTCGGACCATTGTCAATAATCTGTTTGTGTGCCACCGTTCTTCCAAAAACCAAACGAAGATGTGTCTTTTGGGGTCGGAACCGATGCCGTTTTTAGATCTCTGCCCCTTTGTGAGATAAAAATACGCAGTGGAGATGATAGACTGCGTTGGACGGTCTCTTGATGGTAAACAGGGCTGGCATACGCTGGCCAGAGATAATGATTAGCTTCACGCGAGACGCCAAGCGGCGGCTCCAGAATCTCGTGCTGCTTTAGTCGCCGTATGGCCTCAGAGCCGCCGGGAGAACCGATGAGGAAGACTCGTTCAGAGAGGATTCGTGAGAGCAGCTTTGTGGGATTACAGAGGCTACCGGCTGAATCCTGCCATTATTTAACTGCCTTCCTTTTTTGCTCTGCTTTTTTGTTCAAGGCCACACATCCTCAAACCTCAGGCAGATATAGAACGTTTGGATTTTTTTTAAATGCATTTAATTGATCAAAAGAGGAATTAAAGACTTTAAAAATGTTACAAAAGATTCTATTTTAACTATATGCTGTTTATTTGAACTTTCTATTCATCTATGAATCTTAAAATAAAACGTATCATGCTTTTCGCAAAAAATATGAAGTACCACGACTCTATTTAACATTGATAATAATCAGAGATGTTTCTTGAGCAGCAAATCAGCATATCAGATTGATTTCTGAAGTCTGGAGTAATGATGCTGGAAGTTCATCTTTGATCACAGAAATAAATTACATTTTAACAGATTTTCACATAGAACACACTTATTTCAATTTGTGATAGTATTTCACAATAATACTGTTTTTACTAGATTTTTTGTCAAATAAATGCAGCCTTGATAAGTTATATTCATTATTTTAACTTTTTTATCAATTTAATGCATAATTTGGAATATAAATAAATAAACAAATAAATAAATAAATAACATCTTGAATGGTTATTTTTTTAGCAATGTAATGCATCCTAAAAATAATATAAATAAATAAAATTATTTTTTCATAAATATATATATATAGTTGAGTTATTTAAATGTATTTACTTACATATTTATCTATCATATATCAGTAATTTTTTACAAATACTGACAAATACAATTTACAATTTTGACTTTTTATATATTTTATATATATATATATATATATATATATATATATATAATAGTAATTAAGTAATTAAATAAATTAAAAAATAGTGACAAAATACAGCTTTTGATACTTATTTGGGGTTAAATGGAAAATTAAAAATAAATAAATAAATAATACCAAAACAATGTTTAGGCATTGATGCTGATTTGGAAATAAATAAATGCATAAATAAATGCATGCATACGTATGTACATACATTTTTTAAAAAATAGTAAAGCATGATGAAAAAAGATAGATATAGACTTTGGCACTGGTTTGGCATTACATAAATAAATAGATATTGAATTAAATAAAGATAAAAAAAAAAAAAAAAAAAGTGAGGAAAACATTTACAAATTCTGTCCAAGTGTCACAATCACCTTTTTTGTTTTTTATTCTTTGGGAGAAACATGCTTCCATAATTTACATATACAAAAATAAAGTGTGCATTTTTCTGCTGTAATCATGCATGTATATGATCACTTCACTGTCTACTGAAAGTGAAAAGACATAAAATCCTTAAGACAATCGGAGTACCTGACCTCTGACCTTTAGGGGCAGTATTGAGCACGATTCTGTTTATGCACTGCAGTGTTCCTCTCATTTCTCCTCCACTCCTTTGTTTTTCTCCGTCTTTCCATCATCTCTGGGTTTGATTGACGTGCACCAGCCCTTCTGCGTGCATGACATCAGCGTCTCTCTGCTGATCTGCCAGCTGCTGATGTCACGGCTCAGTTTCACGCTGGGATTTCCGCTCCGTTGAGCGGGATGAAGGGACGCTGGTGGGTGAGAGCCGGGTGAGGCGGGTCACGGCCAGCCTGTGCATCCCACAGGAACCCTCCCGCTGCTGGAGGGTTATTTGGGGAAGGGTCCAGTGCGTCCATGTTTATGTCCAACTTTGCATACTTTCACAACACACTTCTGAGTTTGTGTTAAGACTGTATGCCAGGATGTATGTGACCCTGGACCACAAAACCAGTCATAAGTAGCACGGGTATATTTGTAGCAATAGCCAAAAATACATTGCATGGGTCAGAATTATCGATTTTTTTTATTTTTTTTTTCTCCACAAAAACCATTAGAATATTAGGTAAAGATCATGTTCCATGAAGATATTTTGTACATTTTCTCAGGTAAATATATCAAAACTTAATTTTTGATTAGTAATATGCATTGCTAAGAACTTCATTTGGACAACTTTAAAGGCAATTTTGCACCTTCAGATTCCAGATTTTCAAATAGTTGTATCTCGGCCAAATATTGTCCTATCCTAACAAACCATACATCAGTGAAAGCTTATTTATTCAGCTCAAACCCTTTTGACTGGTTTTGTGGTCCAGGGTTGCATACTACAGAACATAAGTTTTAATATTTTGTTGATTTATTACATAAATCTAAATGCTATAGTTGTGAATATATAGTGAGTATACTGGGCAAATCACCTAATTAATATTCATGAGCATACAACACATTTATAGGCCCTTTAAAAACGTTTAAACATTCCTCTCTCTCTCTTTCTGTGTGACTTCTGTCTCTTTTGGTTTTCATTGATAAGGGAACTATTAGTCAAATGTTCGCCCACATGCGTAGGAAAAGGAAGTTGCCTCTTCAACATCAAAGAGCCGTTGTATGCTGAGGTTTCAGCTTTATGAACTCATGCATGTGTCATTTGAATGTGCTGCTGATGCTTTTGATTGGCTGTTGCTGTATTCTGATAGAAGAAGAGTGACTTCATTTGATTCCACTTAAGCATAAAGCAGATTGTACATTATCATGCTTACTGAATAAATGTGCATTGAATATGTGTAAATGTGTGATCACAAAATGAATATCCATGAAACATTTGCTTGACCTCTGGAAAAACAAGTCTGAACAAATGTTGTGTTGGATCTCAGTCACGTTTGCCTGTTTTACATCTGAATCTCTCTCTGTGTCTGTCTGCAGTCTCACCCGCTGTCTCTGTGTAACACCAGTGAAGATGACCGTCAGGAGAGCATCTTCATCAGCATCGTCAAACTCGAGAGTCCAGAGAGCAAAGTGCCGCAGTGCCAGCCGCTGCTGGATAAAGTAAGACTGATGGGGAAACTCAAACACGCATGCATGAACACTACAAGAGTTTGTTATGATTTATTTAAGTTCACTTATAATGTTTGCCCAGGTTTTGTGCACCAGAAAGTCATAATGTTGTTTTTCGAGATCATTTTCTGTCCTCTCTGACCCTTGAATGAAACAGGCTGGTTGAGTCGTGTATTGAATATGTTAATGAGCTCTGCTGTGATTGGCTGCATACTGTTGTTGTTCAGCCTGTCATTCATAAGAGCAGGATAAGTTGCTTTCAAATAGAGGTTATTATTATTATTTACTATTAATGTATTCATTCAAAGTTTTATTTTATTTTGTTATTTTATGTTTTTAGTTCATTTTAATTTCAGTTTTAGTAATTTTATGTTTCATAAAAGTAATGAGTGAAATAAGTAAAAATTTTCATTTATTAATGTTCATAAAAGATTTTCATCTTTTTTATTTATTTATTTGACTTTCATTTCAATTAATAAAAAAAAACATTTTTAACAGCATTGATGTTAATCAGCTTATGATTGTGATTTCCTAATTCTCAAAAAATGTTTTTGCAACTTTTAGTATATTACTTTTTATATTTTCAGTAATTGTATGTGCTTTTTTTATTTTTATTAGTTTTTTTTTATATATATATCTGTTTTAGTTTTAGTTATTTTAGCACTTAAACTTATTTTATTTCAGTTAGTAGCCGAGGCAACATTTTAAATTTTCAATTCAATTGAAGTACAAGTATTTTGTCTAATATTTATTTATTTATTTATTTATTTATTTGTTTTTGTTTGTTTGTTTGTTTTGTTTTATTTCAGTTGACAAAACATTTAAATAGTTTTAGATTTAACAACATTGATGTTAATGAGCTTCTATGACATTGTGTCTATATTTGTGCAGAATATGCTTCTGATCTTACACTGACCAAAATTATAAATGCAACACTTTTGTTTTTGCCCCATTTTTCATGGGCTAAACTCAAAGATCTAAGACTTTTTCTATGTACACAAAAGGTTTATTTCTCTCAAATATTGTTTATAAATCTGTCTAAATCTGTGTTAGTGAGCACTTCTCCTTTGTCGAGATAATCCATCCACCTCACAGGTGTGGCATATCAAGATGCTGATTAGACAGCATGATTATTGCACAGGTGTGCCTTAGGCTGGCCACAATAAAAGGGGGGGTCTGAAAACCAGTCAGTATCTGGTGTGACCACCATTTGCCTCACGCAGTGCAACACATCTCTTTCGCATAGAGTTGATCAGGTTGTTGATTGTGGCCTGTGGAATGTCGGTCCAATCCTCTTCAATGGCTGTGCGAAGTTGCTGGATATTGGCAGGGACTGGAACAGGCTGTCGTATACGCCGATGCAGAGCATCTCAAACATGCTCAATGGGTGACATGTCCAGCGAGTATGCTGGCAATGCGAGAACTGGGATGTTTTCAGCTTCCAGGAATTGTGTACAGATCCTTGCAACATGGGGCCGTGCATTATCATGCTGCAACATGAGGTGATGGTCGTGGATGAATGGCACAACAATGGGCCTCAGGATCTCGTCACAGTATCTCTGTGCATTCAATAAAATGCACCTGTGTTCATTGTCCATAACATACGCCTGCCCATACCATAACCCCACCGCCACCATGGGCCACTCGATCCACAACGTTGACATCGGCAAACCGCTCACCCACACGACGCCATACACGCTGTCTGCCATCTGCTCTGTACAGTGAAAACCGGGATTCATCTGCGAAGAGAACACCTCTCCAAAGTGCCAGACGCCATCGAATGTGAGCATTTGCCTACTCAAGTCGGTTACGACGACAAACTGCAGTCAGTTCGAGACCTCAGTGAGGACGACGAGCATGCAGATGAGCTTCCCTGAGGTGGTTTCTGGCCATTTGTGCAGAAATTCTTTGGTTATGCAAACCGATTGTTGCAGCAGCTGTCCGAATGGCTGGTCTCAGACGATCTTGGAGGTGAAGATGCTGGATGTGGAGGTCCTGGGCTGGTGTGGTTACACGTGGTCTGCGGTTGTCAGGCCGGTTGGATGTACTGCCAAATTCTCTAACACGCCTTTGGAGACGGCTAATGGTAGAGAAATGAACGTTCAATTCACGGGCAACAGCTCTGGTGGACATTTCTAAAGTCAGCATGCCAATTGCACACTCCCTCAAAACTTGCTGTGCTAAAACTGCACATTTTAGAGTAGCATTTTAGAGTGGCCTGCCTAAGGCACACACCTGTGCAATAATCATGCTGTCTAATCAGCTTCTTGATATGCCACACCTGTGAGGTGGATGGATTATCTCGGCAAAGGAGAAGTGCTCACCAATACAGATTTAGACAGATTTATGAACAATATTTGAGAGAAACAGGCCTTTTGTGTACATAGAAAAAGTCATAGATCTTTGAGTTCAGCTCATGAAAAATGGTGGCAAAAACAAAAGTGTTGCGTTTATAATTTTGGTCAGTGTAGTTTTAGTGAGATGTCTGGATGGAGCTTGTGTTGTGAATTAGGAGCAGTCAGGCAGATTGCCGGCCTCCTCCGAGCCTCATGCACTCGTGGCACAGCTAATATTAGCTGGACGAGTGAGGCGCTCATCAGTTTGAGCGAGTCTGTGAAAGCACAGGAGGTGCGGGACACACCGGCAGGAGGCTCGGCGCTTTGGGCCGTTTCCTCAGGACTCTGGCGCTGGACGTGAGAGATGTCAGATGCTGCTGTCACAAACTGAAAACATCAAACCGTCTGTTCCAAACTCCAGTGAGCTGCTTCTGTCTGCTGCCTACACAGGCTGTGCACAGTTTACAACTGAAGAATCTGCTCACTTACAGTCTGAAATTGAATTAATTTGGGCAAAACACACAGAGAATTAGAAATGGAATGACAGTTGAATTTACGTTCGGGCTCAGTAAAATGAAAGAAATTAATAACCCCATTCAGCAAGGATGCATTAAATTAATCAAAAGTGACAGTAAAGACTTATAATGTTACAAATGTTTTTTTTTTATTTCAGATAAATATTGTTTATCTATCTATCTATCTATCTATAGTTCACTCATTCGTTTGTTCATTCTGTCTACTTTATCTATCGTTCGCTTTGTATCGTCATTCTATCTTTCATTCATTCTATCATTTTTTTCATTCTATTGTTTGTACGTTCTCTTTTGCTCATTCTATCATTTGTTATATTAATCGTTTGTTCTATCATTCGTTCCTTATATCTGTGTATTGATTCTACAAATAGAACAAATGTACGATAGATCTAACAAATGATAGAATGAATGAAAGATATAATGAACGACAGACAGAACAAACGATAGAAAATCTGTTCTATCTATCATGTTTTCTGTGGTTCCTTGTATCTATCGTTTGTTCTGCCTGTCATTTGTTCTATCTATCGTAGGGCTATCAAACGATTAATCACGATTAATCACATCCAAAATAAGTTTGTTTACATACTACTGTATGTGTGTGTATTGTGTATAATAATTATGTATATATAAATACACACACATACCAGTCAAAAGTTTTTGGACAGTAAGATGTTTTAAAGAAGTCTCTTCTGTTCACCAAGCCTGCATTTATTTAATCCAGAGTACAGCAAAAACAGTAACATTTTGAAATATTTTTGCTATTTAAAATAACACTTTTCTATTTAAATATATTTTAAAATGTAATTTATTCCTGTGTTTTCAATGCTGAATTTTTAGAATCATTACTCCAGTCACATGATCCTACAGAAATCATTGTAATATTCTGATTTGCTCCTCAAAAAACATTTATGATTATGTTGAAAACAGCTGAGTAGAACTGTTTTTAAGTTTCTTTGATGGATAGAAAGTTCAGAGGAACAGCATTTATCTGAAATAGAAACAGAATGAAATTGAAATGTTTTGTTACATTATTAATGTCTTTATCATAACTTTTGATCAATTTAAAACATCCTTGCTAAATAAAAGTATTAATTTCTATCATTTCTTTCCCAAAAAAAAAAAAAAAAAAAAAAAAAAAAAAAATATATATATATATATATATATATATATATATATATATATATATATATATATATATATATATATATATATATATATATATGAGTAGAAGAGACTTTAAAAAAACATTAAAAATCTTACCGTCCAAAAACTTTTGACTGGTAGTGTACATGTATATATTTAAATTTTAATTTAGATTATATAGAAATATAACTATTTTTTATATAAATCTAAGATGGTTTTCCTTAGTATATGCATGTATGTGTGTGTATTTATATACACATAGTATGTACATAAACTTTTATTTTGGATGCTATTAATCGCAGTTATTTGTTTGATAGCCTTAATCTATCATTCATTATATCTTAATGTTCGTTTTATTACTTATTTATTGTTATATCTATCATTGGTTCATTCGATCTGTTCTATTTGATTCATTATATCTATCCTTCGTTCTATTGTTTGTTCTATTGTTCATTTGAAGAGTTTATTTAAAAAACTCAATTTTTTACAATTTTCAAAAATCATGTTTTTATTATGTTACCATGTTTTTAGTTTTACTGTGTTAGTTAGCTGAATTATTTTTCTTCTTTTTTTTTTTAATTAAAATAACCCAACTGCAGTCGATTGAGATTAATTGAAATGTACAATGAAAAACATGATTTTCGAAAATGGTTAAAAACTGAGTTATCTGTTTTTGCAGATGAACTCTTCATTTATTTTATTGTCTGTTCTGTCGTTTGTTCTATGTGTCTGTCGTTCATTATATCTAATGTTCGTTCTATCATTTGTTATATGTATCATTCGATCTGTCGTTAGTCCTATCCATCTGTCTGTCTGTCTTATTGTTCCATCTATCATGGATATCTCATCCATTTATGTATCTATCCATCTATCTAATCCTAATTAATGTGAACTTTTTCCACCGAAATGTGCTATTTTTCGCCACGTTTCAAATCGAGTAGTATTAAGTCAGGTTTACATGGGCCTGATGTCTGCATTTTATTGAACTGAATCTCTTTTCTGTTGAAACTTTCAGCAATTAATAAAATATATTTATGATTCACATTTTCCCCTCAACTCCACTCCACCAAGTTCGTCGCAGTGCATTCTGGGATTGGCTTCTCCACTGAAGATTGATGTGATGTTGGCTCTCAGCGGAGGTTTGTGAGTTCAGCGGCGATGTTGCTAAATGTCGTCTAGGTCGGCAGCTGATCAGAGCTGAAGGGATTGTCGGAGTTTAATACGGTTGTGCGTGTGAACGTCACGCCGTCTGCACCAATCGCACACAACCAGACAAGTTAATCAGAGTTAATAACCCGTCTGAGGAAACCGCACACAGTCGCGCTTCCATTCTTCACTTTTAGCGCTTGTTTACGTCTTTTTCTTGGTAGCGGCATGGGCCTGGACGGATTACTGCTGCGGATCCGACTTTGTTTAGTGAACATCTGAAGGACTTTCAAGAAAACAAAGCGTTCTGTTCCAGTGGTTCTGGATGGGCTCTCAGTAAGCCGACGGTATAAATACACCGAAGACCAGGCTGAATTGAGGGCTTTTGGTTGTCTGATGGTTGTGAATGTTTAGCTTTTCTGTACACACATCATTTCACTGTTTACATCATATCGTGTTTCCCAACAGTGCAGCTGTCTCATTTCATTCTTTGAGATGCTATTCATATTCATAATTATATTACACTTCATTCATATTCATATTACTTTTTATTTTTATGTTTTCCATTTTCATTTTAAAATTTTAGTCTGTTTTGTACGTAGTTTTTTTAAATATATATATTTTATATATGTAGCATTTCAAGCTCCAAAAAGGACAAAAGTTCAAAATGGCATTTTATTTAAACATTTTAATAGTAATTTATTTATTTAAGCACTGTATTGGTTTCTGTGCTTGATGTCATGTTTTTTGTTTTTTTACTTTTTAATTTACATTATATGCCAACTAGATTGGGGGGAAATATTTTTAAAAGTGTCAAATTAAAATGTTTTTAATTTAATTGTTTTATTTTAATATATAATATATTTTTATTTTGGATATAATATAAAATATATTATAATATATATATTTTTATAATTTAATCATTTTAGAACTGTCAAGTGCCAAAAAAAATAAATTAATAATAATTTTACATTTTAAATACATTTTAAATAAATTACTATTTGTTTATCATTTTGGTTTATGCTTTTAGTTTATATCTTGATTTTTAATATATATTATTTTGACATTATAATTTATATTAGAGTCAGATTATTTTAATATATTAGTAACCATCTAGCTGGTGTAAAGAAATGTTTTAAAAGTTTTTTTTTATATGTATAATTTTATAACTGTCAAGCTCCAAAAAGGACCAAAAAGCACCATAAAAGATTATTAGATTTAGTTTATTGTAATATATTAATAAAAAAATATTAATTAGAGTATTCTTTTAGTTCACATCTTGATTGTATGTTTAAGCATTTTAATTATTTGAATTATTATTTTAATATATTTTTAAAAAATAATGTTTTTTATTTATATTTTTATATTTTATAATTTTATAACTGTCAAGCTTCGTTAAGGACAAGGCAAAAATCTTTAAAATATGTATTTTTTCATCTTTAAATCTGTTTATAATAATAATAATAATATGTCAGCTAGATGGGGAAAAATATTTTATTTATTTAATATTTTATTTTATTAAAAAAAATTATATATGTATCTTATTAAAAATAGAGAGAGTGAGAGAAAGAGAATTTTTTTTTAAATAATAATAATATGCAAAAATCACAAAAGACCATATGACCTGTACGTTACATTTAGCTTATTTTACTCTTTTACTAATACTAAAGTAATTTTGTTAATAATAATTTATGAATATGAATATCCTTTTAGTTTACATCTTTATTTTTTATATTTATTTTTTTAGTTTTATTAATATGTTAATAATAAAATAATAATAATAATAATAATAATAATAATAATATCCCAGCTGGATGCAGAAAAATATGTTTAATGTTGTTTAAAAAACAACTTTTTTTATTTTTTTATATGTATATTTTATCATTTTATAACTGCCAATAAATAAATGTAAATAAAAATAAAATACAAATAAATTAATAATGTTTTATTACTATTTATTTAAATATCCTTATATATATATATATATATATATATATATATATATATATATATATATATATATATATATATATATATATATATATATATATATATATATATATAATTTATTTTTTATTTATTTTTTATTTTTTATTTTTTTGTCACTATAATTCATATTAGATTTAAATTATTTTAATATATTATTGGCAACTATATTATACTATATAAGTTGATATTTTTATTTGATTTGATTTAATTTACCGTTTTTGTATGGTTTTAGTGTTAGTTAATAACCCTGCCGTGCAGTTCTGTATTAAACTCTCGTGACTGAAATGTTCCACTGCAACTTCCTTCATTTGCATCGCAGATCAATCCAATGCAAATGTTCCCGTCTGAAGACATCACGGAGTTTAACGGCAGTTTCCGACCAGATGCCGATTTCCTTCACGGCCTTGTATTTCAGCAGATCGAACGAGAGACTTCAGGCTGGAACCGCGGATAATGTACGTCCCTTTCATAAAGCGTCCCAGTCTGGACTAGTCCGGCGGTATGAAAAGAGCTCCAAATATTTACCCAAAACTGCTCATAGTCTCCCACACAATCCAAACATCCCCTGCGTCTCGGGCTGAAGGTCCACGCCAAACCATCAAAGGCAAAAGCCTGGGATTCCAGCTCATTGTGATTACGAACGCTCCCAAAAGACCTGCTGACTTTATATTTGCTCAACGCTTAATCCGCAAAGCGCTGTTTTCATGCCGAATGAAAGGAGCGAGTGTTTGGCCGTGTCTTTCGGTGGGAACGTGAGTCAGAGCGAGCAGGAAGAGACAGGACCCGTGCCTCGACATGCTGCCGTTCTCCCAGATCCCCCGCTCCTCAATCAAACGCTCCTTTGCTCCACATCTAATCCTGTTTGCTTTGAGAAATCAGATGGAGAAGTGAAGAAAGAGATGGAGGAGAGCTCTTAATCGCTGCCATGATGTTACCGACGCGTAGCGTCTTTCGTTGAATAAGGAAATATTTCGCAGAATGTCCGTGCTGCTTTTTCTCTATGCTGTAAAAAAAGTATCATAAAAGTTCTATTTTTTTTTTTTTTTTTAATTATTTTATAATTCCAGAAGTTATGTTCTGTGTTCCAGAACTGCATGTTCTTCAACAAGAGCAATTGTTTAATTGATGGTTTAGAAGATTAAAAGAATAATGAATTTAGTTCATATTTTTATTTTTATTTTTATTTTTTCACATTTTAATTCATATTAGAGTTTTATTATAGTAATGATTTATTCATTTAAATACTCTTTTAGTTTACATCTAAATTGTGTTTTTTAGCATTAACTTGTTTTAGAGGCCAATTATTTTAATATTAATAAGTATTTAATTCTATGTATATTTTTAGCATTTTAATTTATTGGAAGTCAATTTATAATTTATTCAACTAGTTTTTTTTATATTAGCGTTAGAATTATTTTAATATATTAACAAAAATTTATTCATTTAAATACACTTTGTTTGCAGATTAATATTGTGTTTTTTAGCAATTTATTTTAGAGTGTTAGATTATTTTAATATATTAATAATAATTTATACATTTAAATTCTCTGTTTACATCTTACATCATAGTTTATTAATTTAAATACACTTAGTTTTTTAGCCATTTATTTTATAGTGTTAGATAGATAGTGTTTTAATATATTATTAATTCTAATTATTAATTTAATATGTTTTTTACAGCTTAAATGTATGTTTTTTAGCATTTTAATTTATATTGGAAATCAGTTATTTTAAAATTAATAATTTGTTCAAGTAGTTTTTTTTTTCATTTATATTAGCATTATAATTATTTTAATATATTAATAATATTTATTAATTTAAATGCACTTAGTTTGCATATTAATATTGTGTTTTTAGCTATTAGAATGTTAGATTGTTCTAATATATTAATAATAATTATTAATTTAATATGCTTTTTACAGCTTAAATATGTTTTTTAGTATTTTAATTTATATTGGAAATCAGTTATTTTAAAATTAATAATTTATTCAAGTAGTTTTTTTCATTTATATTAGCATTATAATTATTTTAATATATTAATATTTATTATTTTAAATACACTTAGTTTGCATATTAATATAGTTTTTTAGCTATTTATTTTAGTGTTTTAATATATTTTAATATATTAATAATTTATACATTTAAATTCTCTGTTTACATCTTACATCATAGTTTATTTATTTAAAAACACTTAGTTTGCATTTACATTTAAATTCTCTGTTTACGTCTTGATTTAGTTTTTTAGCATTTTATAGTTGCATTATTTTATTATGTTAATAATTTATTCATTTAAATAATGTTTTTTTATGCATAATTTATTATGTCTTGATGCGTAATAATAATATTGATGTGTCATAATAGTGATTTAACTACACTTAGTTTGCATATTATAATTGTTTTTAACACTATTTATTTTAGTGTTCGATTATTTTAATATATTAATAATCATTATTAATTTAATAAATTTTTAGCATTTTAATTTGTATTGGAAGTCAATTATTTTAAAATTAATAATTTATTCATGCAAGTACTCTTAATTTACATAGTTTTTTCATTAGAATCATTCTAATATATTAATAATATTTATTAATTTAAATATGTTTAGTTTGCATAATAATATTGTGTTTTTTAGCAATTTATTTTAGTGTGTTAGATTATTTTAATTTTTTACAGTAAGAGCTGTAAAAATGAACGTACAGCTGCAGTCAGGTCTATTCGTAGACTTGTGCAAATTACAAAAGTGTTCAGAGGAAGTTGCAAACCTTCAGTCAAACTCTCCTTTTATTGTCCATTCAGTCTGATTGAGCATCTATTAAGGAGCTCTCATTAGTGATTAGGTTGGGCTCTGCTCTGCTTGTTCAAACATGCGTGTGCGTGTACGTTTGCGTGACCCGTGGTGGGCGGCACAGGCTCAGGAAGTGAGTTTAAAGAGGGAAATCCTCGAACACACGCGTGTAAATCTGTCGCTTTGGCCGTGTTTCTCTCAGAGCTCAAACTCAGCCTGTCTTTTACAGCCTTATTCTCTCACTCCATCTTTCTTTGTGTTCTTTGACATCGGCATACAGTGGAAACGCTCCGTACGTCATCACACTCTGAGAGATGATTGGATATCAGTACTAATACACCAACGTACTTCTTACACAGAGTACTGTTTAAAACATTGTTTAACTGGATGGATTATACAATATTTGTTTACAGTATTTCAAAAAGTAGTATTTTACAAGGTGACAAAAAAGTAACTTTTTTTTTTTTTTTTTTTTTTTTACAATGAATTGCATCTTTATTAAAACTAAACTTTAAAAAAATTATTTTTTAAATATATATATATATTTTTTTTTATTAAAATGACACGATAAAACATGTTCAGGTTTTGTAATATGTACTAAGGAACCCTAAGGAAATATTTTGGATAAACAAAATTACATCTATATAAGCCTTTTTTATTAATACTTTTTCATTTTGCCCTTTTTTTTTTTTTTTGCAAATTGTCATAAATGCATCCAGATTTTTTTTTATTCATCTTATTATTGTTATTGTTGTTGTTGTTGTTATTATTATTATTATTATTATTATTATTATTATTATTATTATCATTAATTATTTCAAAATGTATTTTTTAATAAATGTAAATATAATTTTTTTTAAATGAAAAAAATGATTAAAACTTTTAAAATGTTTTTATTTTATTTTATTTTATTTTATTTTTTAAATACACAGATGTCATTAACACATGTACAGGTAATATTTAACCACAAAATAAATATTTTGCATAAATAAAATGAAGCATATATTATTTTTATTATTTTTAACATTTATTAATTATTCTACAATTGATTTGCATTTGTTTGTTTAATGTTTGGTTTAATAAAATTCTATTATTATTATTATTATTATTATTATTATTATTTTTAAAAACTAAGCAGGTGTCATTAAAACATGTCTGCATCGTATTTTACCACAAAATAAATGTTTTGTGAAATGAGGCATATAGTGACCTGTATTGTTGTTGTTTTTTTTAATCATCTTAACTATTTTTAGTATTTCATTTTGACATTTTCTGCCAAATTCTTGTGCATTCAGATGTTTTTTATTCATAGTCATATTCATATTCATATTCATATTCATATTATTATTATTATTATTATTATTATTATTATTATTATTATTATTATGTTTTGTGACAGTGTACATTATGCAACTGTTTTACAGCATTTAAAAAAGTATATGTAATACATTTTAATAAAAATACTTTTTTTAAATGAAAAAGATTAAAACTTTTAAAAAATCTATTAATCTTTATTTATTTATCTATTTAAATGCACACATCATTAAAACATGTCCAGGTAATATTTAACCACAAAATAAATACTTTGCATGGACAAAATGAAGCCTATATTATTTTTATTATGTTTAACAGTATGCATTATTCTATCATTGATTTGCGTTTATGTTTTAATAAAAATACAAAATTTTTCATTTTTAATATTAGTAGTTGTAGTAGTAGTAGTTACAAAACTAAACAGATGTCATTAAAACATGTCTGCATCATATTTCACCACAAAATAAATATTTTGCGAAATGAGTCGTATAGTAGCCTGTATTGTTCTTTTTTATTATTCTTAAGTTTTTTTGGTATTTCATTTTGACATTTTCTGCCAAATTGTAATGGATTCAGATTTTAAAAACAAAATCAGTGTTTAAAAAAGTGTTTTTTGTAAGTTTCAGTAAAAATACTCTGATGAATTTTGTCTGATGTAAAATGACTTTTCACTGCTGCTACATGAACTGAGTGCAGCAGAGCGTTGGATTAAAGTTCGTTCCGGCGTTGGGAATTTCAGGAAGTGCAGATCGAGTTTGTTTTTCTTCCAGTAAATTCTTGGCTTGTTCTCATTTACATGCTTTAAGTTCCTTTAGCAGCTTTGAAACTTCATCCAAATTGAAAGGAGACGCATTTGTCCTGCATGAGAGCTGTGTTTTCCTCCGTCTGTCGGACGTGTTTTTGTCGTTTCAGGGACTGTACAGGGTCATATTCATATTTCAGATGCTTAAGGACATGAATATGTTCTGTCAAACACTGAACATTAAAGAGAATCGGTGTTTGTGTGAAGTGTGATGGATGAGCGCCGCATCCTCTATTACACGACAGGAAATGAGTAAATGAGCTGAGATCTGCTGTTTCTATCAGAATGATTTCTGAAGGGTTACGTGACTCTGAAGACTGGAGTAGCGATGCTGAAAATTCAGCTTTGATCTCAGAAATAAATTACATTTTAAAATATATTCACATTGAAACCAGTTATTTGAAATGGCAATAATATTTCAGAATTTGACTGTTTTTACTATGTTTTTAATCAAATAAATGCAGTCTTGGTCAGCAGAAGGATCTTCTTTCAAAAACATTAATGATTGTAGATTTAGTTAACTGTATTAACCAATATGAATTGGAGTTTCATGATAATTACGTGAACTCAAGATCCATTAAACGTAATAAAAACATCTGACTTCCTCCTGCCTTTCAGCTGTAAGCCAGACACACACTCTAAACTAAAGAAAAGCATTTTTCTGGCATGGGTTTCTGTTGGGTCGTCTCTCTTCCCAGTGTTTTTTGCGGGCTGATGTTATCATGTGTGTGATAAAGAGAGAAGAATGAGCAGCTTTGTATGCAGGACATCCCTCATCATCATCATCATCAGAGAGAGAGTTTGATTGGAGTTGGAATGCATTTATACAGAGCACAGGAAGTGGGCGTGTCTTGTCTTTTATGTAGTGCCTGTCAGGGTGTGTTTGCTGCGTTTCTCTGTGTGTGTTGCCCCATGCCGCTCTCTTTCACTCGTACACGTCTTTGTGAGTGAGCGAGTGTGTGTGTGTGTCGGGGTGTATCTGATTGTGTGTGTGAGTGTGTGTGTGTGTTTTGGCCCATTTGTCGCTGGGCAACGGCTCCCACAGTTGTTGTGGATTCCAGCGCTGCATCTGTTGTGTTTGAAGCTCAAGGTCGCCCGGCGGGGCGATAACTCTTCTCTTGTTGTTACACACTGTATGTCGCACACTTTGTGGGATGTTCCCATTGGAACGGGTTCTTCTCACATGGATGAGAACACAAGCGCCCACATCTCCTTTTTGTGCAGCTGCGTGTGTGTGTGTTCAGTCTCCTGATGATTGGTTAAAGATGAAGTATTTTTGTTTTAAAAATTAATTAATAAATAGTCTTAAAAAGTTATAAATTAGTAAAAGTCTTAAATGTTAATAAAACATTGTTTTTTGAACTTTTTGTTATAAAACATTGTACTTTTTAAATTTATTTAAAAAAAATGCAGATTTGTTGCACAAGAAACATTTCTTATTTGACAAATATTATTAAAAATATAACATTTTTAATATTATAATTAAATTAATATAATAATAAATTAGACACATTATGAAAACATGTCAGTCATATTTCACAGCAAAATAATATTTTCCATAGAAAATGATAAAAATGATATGCCTAGGCTGTATTGACTTTTATTTATTTATTTTTTTTTTTATTGCATTGCATTGTGAAATCAACAAATTCTCAGTATTTCAAAAGATTAAAAAAAAAAACAAAAACATGTGGTTGCATTAATTATTATAAATAATTTGGATTAATGTAATTATTTTGTAGTTGAATCAGCATTAATTAAAGGCAGTGCAACAAATAATGCCTTTATGTATATATAAAACATATATATATATATATATATATATATATAATTTAATACATTTCTTGTTTCAAATTTAACTACACAGATAGCATGAAAAAGATATCCAGGTCATAAGAAGTGAAGCTGCATACAAAATGAAGCCTATATTGATATTGCTTGTTTTTGTTTTGTTTAGTTTTATTATTTATTATATATTATTTATTATATTTAGTATAATTATAAATTATTTGCATTATCTTCATTACTGTAGTAGGTTATATTTTTCCCTCAATTAAATCAGTACAACAGTGCTACCGGTAAAGTATTATTTAGTATTATTCATTCATTTATTTATTTGTTTAATACACCAATGTCATCAAAAAAATGTCCAGGTAATATTTCACCACAAAAAAAATATTTTGCATGGACAAAATGAAGCCTATATTATTATTATGTTTAACAGTATGCATTATACAACAGCTTTTACAGCATTTCAAAAAGTATTTGTAATACATTTAAATAAAAATAGTTTTTAAAAATAGTTTTTTCAAAACTTTTTAAAACGCATACATTTTTATGTATGTATTTATTTAATACACAGGTGTCATTATCCTCATTACTGTAGTAGGCAATTTTTTTTCTCAATTAAATCATCTTTTTTTTTATATTGTAGTCATAAAAATGTATGCAAAATTGTGATGGTCCGATCATTTTTAAATATCATGAATGGCAACGAACTGCATGGAATCTGATTTTTGCAAATCTGCTTCGATCATTCCTGGAAATCCATTTCAGTCTGACGAGTCAGATTTAGCGTAGCTTTTTCATGTAAAATGTTAACACGTCAGATGCCGGACTTCTTTGCAGAAACAAGCTTTTGTTGCTGTGAAGTGCAAGTCAAGCGGAAAAAAGGGAAAATATTCTGCTTGTATACGCACCTCTTTGAGTTTTGGAAACAACCGAGACGGCAGCACGGAATAAGTCGCACATTCAAGATTCCAGCTTGTGAGTGCCTCCATGTTTGCATGACAGTATCTCAGGGAATTTTTTTTATGTTCTTTAGCATTTTTGTCACATTCTGTTTTACCACATTTTCACTTCTTACCGTTTCTGGAAACTTGCCGCACATTCAGCGGTGTAAATGAAGCCCGGCCGCCCTCCGTAACGGGGTCACGCTCAGTTCACGCGTCCAGTCAGCGTCTGCGATCTGAACAAATGATTCAGAGCTGGTTTTCAGACGTGCAGTTCGTGATTCTGATTCACTTGATCTGAGATCTGCCGTTTTGAGTCTGTAGATTGTGAAGCGGCAACAATAGCATGAGCATCAGATGGCATTCCTGCCTCTGTGTTCCCTTCAAAACAAGCTCATATCTCTCTCCTTTTTCGCATTTAAGTGTGAAGTGTGTGTGATAATGTTTTGAGATGTACAGGTATTGGGGGAATAAGAGCACTCCCTTTTGCACACTTATTTTCCTCCATCCGCAAGTATTTCATATAGGATACAATGGCGCTAAAGGCACACCTCAAGAGAAAATGTGCTGTTCACTGTGACTAAAATGTAGAGTTGCAAAAAATGTATATTATATTTTTATATATATATATATATATTCATTTTTGACCAAGATGGCTTTTAGCTGGTTGTGTATGTATGTATGTATGTATATATATATATATATATGTGTGTGTGTGTATGTGTGTCTAAGTTAATACTTGTTCAAAATAACCTCCTTCAAAGTTTGTACTATTTTCTGCTAATTTTGAAAAATAAAACAATACATTTTTGTTCAATAAATATATTGTGATTAAACTGTTAATATAAAAAATATATTTTGAAGTACAGAAACAAAATCATTTTAAAAAGTACAAATTTTGAAAGCATTGAAGGAGATTCCATAAATATTGAAATAATTATTTACAGTAGTAACAAACAAATTATATTTTATTATATGATGATTAATATAATGTTTTTAAACATGATGGTTTCATTCTAAACATGGTGATTATCTCTAAGATGGACACACAATATAATATATGATATGTACCATCTGAAACTAACCATGTCTAGTCAACAAATGGAAAAGTCAGCCTTCTATTAATTATCATGTTAATTATTGTGCCTTTTAGCCCCAACAGCAGGGGTGCTTTTGCCCCAAATACCATACTTTTACTTATTTTTTCGATATTTAAAAACTGCTGCTTTAATTATCAAAACAAAACTGAAAATCATTAAGAAGACTTTTGTTTCAAAATATATGCATTTATTTTTACGATTCTCATTTGCTATTTAAATCTACAACATTTTTAAAAACATAAAATATTAGATCAAGTCAGCACAGAATCAACTTTGCGTTGCTTCCCACGATCACGTCAAGGATCAGACAAATTTGCACATGCATCTTGAAAAGCTTTGGAAAGTGCTACACCATGTTTCTGTGCCATCTAGTGGTTTAGAGGAAAATAATATCACCTAATAAAGGCACCTTTTACCTCATTGTACTAATATATATATATTATGTATGTATGTATGTGTGTATATATATATTTATTTTTTTATTTTTTTGTGTCTGTGGAAACAGTAATGCATTTTAATTTTCAGGATTTTTTGATGAATAGAAAGTTCAAAGAAGCATTTATTTAAAATAAAACACACTTGTAATAATATAAATGTCTTTACTGGCACTTTTGATCAATTTTATGCAACCTAGCTGAATAAAAATATTAATTTCTTAAAAAAAATAAAAAATAAAAAATTCTTTACCAGTTCAAAAGAGTTCACTTTTAAATTTACGCGATTACTTGAGTTCAAATGTAAAATCTGTGCCCTGAAGTAAAACTATCTGAAAATTACTGATCTGAAAGTCAGTTAATTTCTATGGCACTTTATGCAATTAAGATTGTTTTTAAATAGCTTTATTGTAGTAAATGGGAAAATGACAGTAATTAATGTTGCAAAATGAATCAGTTATTAAACAAATTCAGACACAATGTCAGTGCAGTCAAATCAATAATATTACAGAATCTAAAATGTTTTTTGAATAAAAGTGTTGTTTGTCCTCATGCTGATGGCTACTGTAGGTAAAGGTGTGAGCGTGGGAAGGCTCCTTTTGGAAACTGGGAATGCTAAATGTTTGTGTCTCGTGTCATTCTTGAAGGTGCGCTCATTTCTTCACATGTCAGATGGTTGGCGGTGTGTGAACTCTGAGGAATGCCGCTCTAAATATAACTCTAGGAGCCTGATGCTGGTACACACAGTGACCTGCTGCCATTTACAGCTTCACTGGAACTTTTGGCCCTCTAGTGGTTGAAGCATAAAACAAAGGTTGCTTGCGGAGGAAAATTGTTTTGGTCGTTGCATGAGTTGCGCTTTGGCCGTCCTGATCTGTTTGGATGAATCAGTTGTGAACATGTTTACAGATGATCGCTTTATTTGTGAACGTCACTAACGACATCAAAACTCTGCCTGACGTTAATCGGGTTTGATGCCAAATTGAATTTAACATGGATGAAAATGAGGCAAAACTCTTTTAAAAACTCTTTTATGGAGTTTTTGTCCACTGGAAGTTTTTATAGAAAGAAGGCTTGTTTCCATTTCTGTCCCAAATGAAATGTGCATTGCATGCACTACCTTGAATATTGTCTATAATGAAAGATGAATATCTGGAAAATATGCAAGTAGCTCAACTGCTGCTGTTGTTTTGACTTGAAAATGAATGTTTTAAAAATGTTGGCAATGATGCTGTGTTGTTTTAGTATCATTGAGAAATTATTACAGCAGGGGCGGTTCTAGGGTGAGTGGATATCCGGGGCTTAGCCCAGACATCCTTCAAATAAAATGTATAAAAGTTATATAGATTAAGTTGCTTTTTTTTTTTTTTTTTAAAGAACAAACACGCAGCGCTCTATAGCCTACACATATTTTTAAGGAGCTCCTGCATGCATTTACATTGCACTTACAAATTGCATAAAAAATATTATGAGATTGATGTTTTAAATATGTTTTAAAAATGAGTGAAAAAATAGAATGACATTTAAATATGAAACTAAAAATGCCAGTCTTAATGATGGAGCCATTGTCATTTGTTCAGCTGATTCGTTCACAACTGCTGATTCATTCAAAAACAAAGTAAGAAACTATTTTTATGAATGGGTCAGTGAATCATTGATTCAAAAACGCATTAAAAAAGCACAAATTCATTTCATACCAAAACATAGCATGGCTTTGCTTAGACTAGAGCTATAATACAATATTTTGTCTTGTAAGACAAAAATATTGTCTTTTAGTTTATTTAATATGTCAACAAGCTGAAATACAGGTTCATACAGATTTACATTTTATTTCAGTTGACATTTAGTTTAAGTAACAATATATTTATTTATTTGTTTGTTTAGTAAGTTATCTATAATAATCCTGCATATCATAATATGTAAGATAAAACAGTGGAAACTGTTATATCTTGTCTAGTAGGTTATTTATAGGCAAATAGACTAAGGTAGGAACTAGTTTAGAGGCATTGTTACCAACATAAACATTGTTTTGTGAATCAAGTCAATACAGAGGAAATGTGATGCTATGAAAACCTTGATTTGCGTTTAACAGGTACTGTTACTTTTGCTTGCAGACTCTCTTTGGTTCAAGTTTCACTTGTTGTGGCTTCAGGTTTATACAGTATGACACGTAGCATATAGTAGTAGCCTGGTCTTTTTCCCTTAAATTACAGATAAAACATAAGCACACACTTTCCACCAAAAACCATCCTGACAGCTCTAAAATATAAATAATAATATTGTTATTATTATTATGTATTGTATAATATTGTTCATTTTAAAGAAAAAGTAGATTTTTTTTTTCAGTTTATTGGAGTGTGTTTTACTAGAAAATAATATTTCAGTCTTTCTACTTCAGAATTCCGTGTTAAATTCAATGCATTACATGGAACATCCATTTAGTGGAACGTAATGCATTGAATTTAACACGGAATTCTGAAGTAGAAAGACTGAAATAGTATTTTTTAGTAAAACACACTCCAATAAACTGCAAAAAAATCTACTTTTTGTTTAAAATGAGCAATATTATGCAATACATAGTACTACTACTAATAAAAACTATTAAATTCAATGCATTACGTGACATTTTGGTCATTATTTGTGAAATTTACTAGCAATTTCTGATGGAAAAACATTTTCTACACCAATTTTTTTTAGTGTAGTTTTAATCACTGTTAAATTAGAGCTATTAAAATGCCTGCCGCTCGTCTGATTCCTTAGTTTTTGAGTGTCGCACACACGCGGGGAATGTGCCGGTGTTTCTGCTGCGCCCTGCAGCGCCGCCGCGTATAAATTTTACTGTCGTCATTTTTCTGCCTTTGATGCAGAGAGTGTTGTTTGAAGATCAGCCGCTGTGTAATTGGCTGTGAAATACCTCTGCGGATCGGCCCGGGCCTGCGCTCGTGAACACAGGAGGGAAGCGGGTCAGAGAACGGGGATCGCTGCAGGGCCGCAACGGTGGGAGATACAGAGGTTGAAACCTGCTAATCAAGACCTATAACCTTCAAATGAAGTGTAAAACTACTCATTATGAATCTTTTTTTTTATTAAATTAACACTTTTATTCAGCAAAGACATGGTAAATGAATAAAAAATGACAGTAAAGACATTTATAATGTCACAAAAGATTTCTATTTCAAATATATGCTGTACTTTCTTTTTTCAATCTTAAATGCTGTAAGATTTTTTTCATCAAAAAATCTTGAAAAATAAGATGTTTTCACAAAAATATTGGGCAGCACAACTGTTTTCAGCAGTGGTAATAATCATAAATGTTTTTTGAGCAGCAAATCAGCATATTAAAATGATTTCTGAAGGATCATGTGACACTGAAGAAAATTCAGCTTCATATCGCAGAAATATATTACAATTTAATGTATATTCACATAGAAAATTGTTATTTTAAATTCTAATATTATTTCAAAATATTACTGATTTTGTTTTTTATACACATATATATTATAATAAAAAGTATATTTTATATATTTATAAAAATATAAATATATAATAAAAATATTACCTAAATAAATAAATAAATATATTTGAATGTAAATAAATTAGAAAGTTTAAATATTGTATTATTAGTGCTGTCAAACGATTAATCACAATAAATTAATTAATATTTATATTCATATAATTGATATTACACATAAGTGTTTTTAATATATAAACATGTACATGTGTGCGTATTTATATATACTTAAAAAAATGCATGCAGTACATACATTATGTAAACAAAAACATTTATTTTGAATGCGATTAATCGCGATTATTAATCATTTGACAGCACTACTTAATGTATAAAAGCAGACCCAAATATTGCATGTAATACTAAATGTGTAATGTTTCAAAAACATTAAAAAAAAAAAAAAAAATGTTACTAACCCTAAATTTTGAAAGTGTAAGTATAAACACATCACAGCTGCACTTCCAATAAATGTTCATTAAATGAATTAAGCATATTTGTAATCAACTTTTCTATCGGCTTTTGTTTTATCATTTCAGATCTACTTTATTCAGAATTCTTTATTTGCAGTCAGTGCTCTTTCTTTGACATTTGGTTTCTTAAAAAATGACATTTATATGTTAAGTCTGCTTTTTTTGGACTGACTTAGAGTCTTTTTCATTTTAGTGGATTATTAAAGTTGTCCATCTTCAAGAAATGCATAAAATCTAATGCACTTTGATGTGCCTTTTAAAATATCCACTTTATCCTTGAATCTTTTCATCATCAGGCCAAAACGCGAAAAGATCTGCTAGTTAGCGGCCGTATAACAGGGCGGTGCTGTAATCCAGACAGGATTTACGGCCGTGACTCAGTCTTGACCAAACAGACTGTGTTTCACCCTATAGCGGAACAACGCTCTTGTGTTTCCAGACATCAGTGGCCAAAGCTTGACATTTATAATGGAGACGGGACTTTGAGTTGATAGATCGAGTTGTTTTTCTGCACTAAAAGCGTATGCGGTGATTGTGAGCTAGCGGCTGATGGGCGATTTGGAGTTTTTGAGGGGGTTTCTATTAATAGAGACAATACAGAGGACGATGGAAATCATTGGTGTTCACATCTGTCCCGTCGTAAGTCATATAACGATTTAATGTCAAATCACGAATGCAGGGTTTCTGCAAGTCTTAAAAAGGCCTTAAAATGTCTTAATTTACCCTGCCACAAATTAAGGCCCTAAATTTGAACAGAAAGTCTTACATTCATTGTGTCATGGCATTAAATATTGCACACACTGCAAAAATAAAGATCTTCCTCACAATTTCTGTCTTGTTTTCCATTGCAAAAAAAATGGAAACATTTACTTGAAATGCAAAATGAACATAAGACGTCCTGTTTGATGAGAAATTGAATAAAATTAAGTGAGTTTATGCTTTAAACAAGAACAAATATCTGTCAAAAGGATTAAAAATGGGCTTTTCCTTTGAATTAAGCTGATCTGACTCCATTGGCAGATATTTGTTGTTTTAATCATGAACTCACTTCATTTTGATCAGTTTGAAAAACAAGACTCCAAAAAATGTTTTTCTTCCTTAGTATTTCTATCATTTTTTTTTCAATACAAATATCTAAACATACTTAAATAATTTATTTAATTATTAAGTCTTTTTTTCTGAAAAACTGATCCAAATTATACAATTTTAAGCTTAAAATAATAATAATAATAAAAAAAACTATCAATGGGATCAAAAAAATCAACTTAAATGAAAGGGAAAACTAAATGATTTTTCTCACCCCATTGGCAGATATTTCTACTTGTTTTAGTCATAAACTCACTTAATTTTAATTATTTTTTGAGAAAACAAGACGTAATAAATTGTCATTTTAAATCTGTTTTGATTTTAGGCATTTGCACTGAAAAACAAGATAAAAATACTGATGATCAGAAGTACAGTAAAAGTTGTTTTCACATTCTAGTATTTGAAAGCAGATCTATTCAAAACTTAAGCTATTTTATTTGTAAAAATGAATCAAAAAGTAACAAAGATCTGTTGGAAGTTGTGTTTTTAAACTTTGA
Organism: Cirrhinus mrigala; assembly: GCA_036247105.1. Classification (NCBI taxonomy): domain Eukaryota; kingdom Metazoa; phylum Chordata; class Actinopteri; order Cypriniformes; family Cyprinidae; genus Cirrhinus; species Cirrhinus mrigala. The sequence continues at coordinate 44,952,617 of CM070011.1, forward strand.
AGTGTTACTAATACAAGATTCACGTTTGGAGACTATATTGACGTGATGCGTTCCACTTAATTTATTCCTTACATTTTCTTTACTTGGTCTTAAAACCTTTGGTCATCGAACCTGCAGAACCCTGTGAATGACTGAGGTGCTTTACTAAGCGATCAGCCTGTGTTGTGGAGCGTCTCGAGATACACAAGTACACAGATGTTTACTTCTGCTGCAGTTAGTTTATTCACAAATAAAAGTGTGTTTAAGTTGGAGAACTCGGTTCAAAGCGTGAACTGATGCTGTTTGGATGGCTCTATCAGGTGTGTATACACACATACACACACACAGAGACGCAGAGTGGGAATGATATCACTGGTTTCACAGTGTTGGATTGGCTCATAACCACATTAAACGAGCAGCTTATAAAAGCCGGATTCCTGGGCTCCGTTCCGGCTCCTCCGCGGCGCTCTTCTCTTTCTTTCTCTGTTCTTAGCGCTTTTAAAGCTGGAATTCTTGAATCGGTTGCAAAACGCAGACAAGTGAAGCCCTGTGGTCACAGAGAGAGAGCGAGAAGGAGAGATTTGGCAAAAAAGCATATTCCTTGTGCATGTTAGAATTGGGAATTATCCTGAAGTCAGCGGGGTTTTGTGGATTTAAGAGGTGGAAATGAATTTTATTGGGTGTTTGGCCACTTAAAGTGAGATTTCACATCGTAGGATGCGTTTACTATCATAGGATGGGTTTTAATATTTAGATATTAAATTTGATATCTTTAATGTAAATCTGTACATTGGGGTCTATAATTTTTTTTTTTTTTGTTTGTTTTTTGTTTTTTGTTTTTTTGATTGTCTTCAGCTCACAGAGCCTTGATCAAAAAACAGTAAAATAGTGTAATGTTATTTCAGTTTAAAATAGCTGTTTTCTATGTAAATATACAGTAAAATGTAATTTAGTCCTGTGGTCAAAGCTGAATTTTCAGCATAATTTCTCCAGTCTTCAGTGTCACATGATCCTTCAGAAATCAAGCAAATATGCTGATTTGAAACATTTCTGATTATTATCAATGTTGAAAACAGAATATTTTTGTGGAAATCTTACATTTTTTTTTTACATTTCAGGATTCTTTGAATGGAAAGTTCAAAATAACAGCATTTATTTAAAATTGATTTTACTGTCACTTTAAATCAATTGAATTAAATTGATGAATTATGATAAATAAAAGTATTTCATAGAAGAAAAAAAAAACCTGCGGACGCCAAACTGTTGTACTTATATATTTAATGAATTAATAAAACATATAAAAATATAATATAATAAAATATAATTATGACCCTGGACCACAAAACCAGTCATAATTTTTTAAAATGAGAATAAATAACCTTTCCATTGATGTATGGTTTATTAGGATAGGATAATATTTGGCTGAAGTATTTGAAAATTTGGAGTCTGTGGGTGTAAAAATATCTAAATATTGAGAGAATTGCCTTTGAGGTTGTCCAAATGAAGTTCTTAGCAATGCATATAACTAATCATAAATTACGTTTTGATATATTTACGGTAGGAAATTTACAAAATATCTTCATGGAACTTGATCTTTACTTAATATCCTAGTGATTTTTGGCATAAAAGATTAAAAATTGGTCATTTTGACCCATACTATGTATTGTTGGCTATTGCTATAAATATACCCGTGCTACTTAAGACTGGTTTTGTGGTCCAGGGTCACATTTAATGAAATGGATGTCAAATGTGTATATATAATAAATATAAATGACCCCTAACTTATGTGTGTTTGACATTGTAGGGTATTCTAAATTCATTTTGTCAAAGATCTCATGTTTTATAAACACTCTCTGTTTTATAAACACTGCTTGATTTTTAAATGTTGTAATATTTGTTTTTGCTGGATTTCAGTACTGTCACTAGTTTCCTCAGATTGTTTTAGGCTTCTCTCACCTCTTACTAAAAGTTCAACTTTTGCGGCCCCGACTCAGATAAGTCCCAGAAACGCTGTTGCATTTAGAGCTTGTCAACATACAGATGCATGACTGATGTTCACAGGAGAGCGGAGGTTTATCCTGAGCATGACTGATACACTCTCTGTTTCCATCTTCCTCTGTTGTTTTTGCGGCGGCAGCAAGCAGAGGCATGCGTCGCAGCTCGTACAGGCCGTTTAGACTCCTTACGGGAGATTAAGTCACACCTTGCTATGAGAAAGACATTTCCCATTTCCATCTCCCCCCCGGTCTCTCGTTCTCAAGCCTGGGCAAAAACTCCCACAATCCCCTTGGAGAACTGTATAGTGTCCCGTCAACACGTCTTCCTCCTCTTTTATTATGAAGATCTTACATCACAATACGAGTTATTCTTGTAACAGTATATATGACAGAACAGTTATTTTGCAAAAATACTGAGTAAAAAAGACGTTTTTTGCAGTGTTGCGCATGTAAATGGCATAAATCAGCCATGCAGATTCATTCACCACAGTATAATCGATGTAACAACTGCCTTTCCAGCTCTTTTTAACATGTTTAAATCCATGCCACAGATTTTCCCTCAATCATCGCAGATGATGTGAGAAAGCGTGTAGATCTTCTGTGTAGGCCGGGTTATTAGCGCTCGAATGCTTTGGGTAGATCGGATTCACGGGTCTTATGGAATAACAGGATACGGATCAAAACAGGAATGTTTTCATGTGGCAAATGAAAGCACAGGAAGAAGCGGCTAATTAAGCTGCCGCTCGGAGCCCGAGGACACGCTGGAAACTCACTCATGCTTCATATCACGATTTAACCTGTCAGAGATCATACTCACGTGGAACAGTTTACCAGTGGAAACCTGACGAGATTTTACATTTTTTGACTGTATGTGTATATATATATATATTTACAGTGCCCAGCACAAATGAGTACACCCCCTCTGAATAAATATAACAGATTTTTTTTCCTAATGATCACTAATAAAATTCATGGAAAGATGGCAAAATTTTAATATTAAGTATATGACAATATTTTCTGTAAAATAAAAAAAAATAGCCAAGGGATTGCAGAAATGAGTACAGCCTAGATTTAGCAAATGTATAATATTCTAGTACTTAGTCTGTCCTCCAGAACATTAGGTATACTATGAGTGTACAAGTTCATGACAAATTGTCACGTTTGTCTCCTGGAGGACGAGCTCCTTAAATGCCCTGGTCTTTAATGGGGAGTTTTGCTCAGCTTGTCTCTACAGAATCCCCTATAAGTGCTCAAGAGTGTTAAGATTGTGTGAAATACATGTCTACTGAAGGATTTTCACCTTGGGAGAATGAATATCTTCATTGTCGTGCTGAAAAAATGCCCAATAATGCAGGGAATGAGGAGAGGGTAGCATCTTCAGTTTCAGGTTTTTGTATTACATCACACAGTGGTGTGTGAATTCATGACAGCGTTGATGAAGCACAACTCCTTCACACCTTCAGCACTCATACATCCCTATAAAAGAGCTTTCCTACCACTGAACGTCCCTGTGGGAACCAGGCACTTCCCACTGTACTCCTCCTCTAGCAACACCAGAACATTTTGGGTGCTTTTGGATCCGAAACAATTGACTTAGTCTCTTAAGACCAGAGTTTGGATTCCCAAAAGTCTGTATTTTGTAAATATAGACCTTGGAAGAGGTTAAATGAGTTTATTGTGCTTTAGCTACAGTAGGTAGTTCTGGTGTGAATAAACAACCAGGCTGCGTCTTACTGTTTTCATAGCTTTTGCTGATTCTGAGACCCTTGCATGGTGTTTCTCCTGTTCTTTTTCTAACAAAAATTCCCGTTTTGAATCAAATGATTCACGATGCACACTTTAAAGTCCCGTTCTGAATCAATTGATTTGCCATATGCGCTTTGAAGTCCTGTTTTGCATCAACTGATTTGTGATACACGCTTTAAGTCCCGCTCTGAATCAAATGATTCCCCATACACGCTTTGAAGTCCCGTTTTGAATCAAATGATTTGCCATACGCGCTTTGAAGTCCCGTTCTGAATCAAACGATTGGTGATACGTCCTTTAAAGTCCCGTTCTGAATCAAATGATTCGCAATACGCGCTTTACAGTCCGGTTTTGAATCAAATGATTCGCCATATGCGCTTTAAGTCTAGTTCTGAATCAAATGATTCGAGATCCGATTGGAGTGTTTCAAAAAAGTGAATCATTTTGTGGCACAGTGGTTTACTGATTCGGAGTTTCAAAAAGCTCCGTTGATGCTGTGTTCTTTGTCCACTTTCCCTATATAATTTATTCTTGTTTGAAATTAAGTCATTACAATTAATAGGCCTAATTTACAATGTTTTTATTAAGCTGTGTTCATGTTAGACACCATTTCCGTCGTTTTAAAAAACATTTCATGATGTGACACTCAGTATCTGGTATTTGGCTAAAAAGATGGGTATATAATGTACGTTGTTAACTGATTACACTAACATTAGGTTACTTAGGCTTAGGCCTAAGTGGAGTTGGGTCAACCTCTGCCTAGAAAAAAGTTTTCAAAAGCATCCCCCCTACTTTTTCACCCTGTACATATATATGTGTGTGTCTATATATATATATATATATATATATATTATATATATATATATATATATATATATATATATATATATATATTGTGTGTGTGTGTGTGTGTGTGATTCATTTCTATTTGATATACATGCCAAATTAGGCTTCAGTAGATCGGCCCAATACTGACGTTGTTATTTAGTGTCTGGATGCCAGTGAGACGTTACCGTCAAGCTACTGTAGTTGATCATTTCAGGAATGTGAAGTTATTACAGTAGATGACTGTGTTTCATTCCTTGTGTGTGGCTTACTTTAATCATCTGAGGTTATCTGAGGGAATCTATCCGAGGGTTTTGTCTCTCCGGTGTTGGACGGGCTCCCTTCGCCTGCGGGCTGGAAATAAACCAACAGCTCTGAGAACAAGGGATCAAGCTGTATTAACAAATATCCATTTATGTAGATGATAGAGGTATGATTGTTTAGTGCGATCGAATGAACCGTCGAGTGATTAAGTGAAGGGAAAGAAAGAAAGGATGAGGAGGGACGTCTAATGATGATTTCAATACATTTCTTGCCTTTATCTCACCAACTGCCTTTAATGTCTGTTTAAATGAATAGTTCACTCAAATATTTTGTTCTGTCATTATTTACTCAGCCTTGTGTCGTTCCAAACCTGTACGCTGTTGTTTTTCTGTTCATTGTGAGCATGTCAAGCTTGAAAAAGCACTAAAGAAGTGCTCTGCATCTGAGTTCAGGCACATATGAACTGTATTTATGATACGTTCATGGCAGCTTCATGTCATTTTTAGTGTTTGACGTCCTCTGGTCACTGTCTGCTTTCATTGTACCGTAAAGAACAGCATGGACGCCATGCATTGGATTGATTTTTAACAATAACTTATAAACTGTTAAAGACAGAGCCACTGTGATCTCCAAGTTTGTTAATCAATGGTATATGCTTTTGTTGAAGCTATCAGTTCACATTTTCAACTTATTTTTTAATAACAGAGGAATTCCTGGTTAAAAACTACATTACCCATAATTCTGCTGTGAAATCTCCACCAATCAGAGAATCAGATATTGTTTCTGTTTATGTGATCAACATCTTTGAACCAATAGTTTTATATTTCTCTATAGTTTTAATTTGATTATATCATTGGCGATGCATGAATAAATAATGGAATGGAATAAAATTGATTTATTTTGTAATTATGTTGAGTTTTCAGTGTATGTGGACTATCACAGTATGTCGGAGAAAATGCCTTTTGTGTACCATGAAAAGCAAGTAAATATTACATGACAAGTAATAGTTAAATGATTGCAGAAATTTAGTCATGATTTCAATATAAATAAGGATTCATTTTTAGGTGTCATCAATACGTCAGTTTTGTACATTTAAATGCTGAAAATACGCAAGCATTTCTAGGTTTAGATGCTGTAAATACGTCAGCATTGTACATTTTAATGTCTGAAAAAACAAAAGTAAATGTGCAATTTGAAGAAACACATTTTGCGTAAAAATACATACAAATTATCATGAGATCACGTTGCAAGTTCTCTTTTAGTCTGATTTTCAGTAATTTTTTGCTTCAAATTAAAGTTTTTAATCAGATTCTCCACGTAGCTGGTTGGTTTGGTTCACAGCTTAAAAATCTTTAACAAACACCTTTATAAAATACATATGGGGAAAAAAATAATGAGGGAAAATACATCTAGAGGTACTTCTAGAACCAATGGTGCTGAAAAAGTGAATAACACTAATGCAATCCAAGCTTTTTTTGTGTTCCATAAAGTTTTTAAACAACATGATTTTTAAACTAAATTTTCTTAGTTATTGCCAGAATTAGATTTTTTTTTAATATATAGGGTACAATGGGGCTAAAGGCCTTTGATATTATTTTCGTCTAAACCACTAGATGGCAAAAAAAAAAAAAAATTGGCGTAGCACTTTCCAAAACATTCGCTTTTCAAGATACATGTGCAAATTTGCCTGATCTTTCTGTGCTTACTTGATCTAATATTTGGTGTTTTTAAAAATGTTGTAGATTTAAGTAGCAAATTAGAATCGCTAAAATTTTTGTTAATAACTTGAGACAAAGGTCTATTTAATGATTTTATTTAAGATCATTAAAGCAGCAGTTTTTAAATAACTAAAGAATATGTAAAAGTATGGTATTTGGGGTAAAAAGCACCCCTGCTGTTGGGGCTAAAGGCACAATAATTAACATAATTAATAGAAGGCTGACTTTTCCATTTGTTGACATGACATGGTTAGATTCAAATGGTGAATATCATATATTATATTGTGTGTCCATCTTAGAGATAATCGCCATGTTTAGAATGAAACCATATATCATATAATAAAAGGGGGGCAGCCGTGGCCTAATGGTTAGGGAGTCGGGCTCGTAATCGCAAGGTTGCGGGTTTGAGTCCCAGGTCCGGCAGGGATTGAAGGTGAAGGGAGTGAATAACCAGCGCATAGCAGCGATAGCAATATGGCTGCCCACTGCTCCGGGTGTGTGTTCATGGTGTGGGTGTGTGTGTGTGTGTGTGTGTGTGTGTGTTTGATCACTTCTCACTACTGTGTGTGTGCACTTGGATGGGTAAAATGCAGAGCACAAATTCCGAGTATGGGTCACCGTACTTGGCCACACGTCACGTCCTTTCCTTTCCTTTTCCTTTCCTAAAATGGCATTTGTTGTTACTACTGTAACACCAGCGTGGGGTAAAAGGCCCCCCTTGCTACTTCATACATTTCTAAGATTTTTAAACCAAATGAACGACTTGTATGATTTATTTTCACACAAAATCTGTTGCTCCATGAATGTTCAATACGGTGAAAAGCACCTTTTTTTTCCTTAGGGTGTGCCTTTAGCCCCATTGTACCCTATACAGAATTCTATTGGCTTCTTCTATTTTGTCAGCTCTTGTTCTTCCAAACACACTCGCACACATCAGCTATCATGAGTTTATACCCGGCATCATTATGCCGTTCACCGCTGCCCCTCCTCTTCCTGCGTCATCCAGCCAATCAGCTGAAAGCAGACAGATAGCACCGTCTCTCACACACACACATTTACGTCTGTAAGTCACATTACACAGCTGAACCCTCTCATTAACCCTGCAGATGAGACAAAACTCACACTTAACAAGTTTCTCAAGATTCTCACACACCAAGCCAAACTCAAAGCCAGTAATCTGAATGCTTTCAGCTCTTATAGAAAACACTGATGATTTCCGTTCACATACTCAGTTAAACCTGTTAGCTTTGTGCGTGTGTGTGTGTAGCTAGCAGGCTAATGACGGGTCTGATTGTACTTCCTGTCTCTGAAGAGGCCGTCTGCAGACTTGAGGCCTGTTATTAAAGCCTTTAACACACAGCAAGCACAGTCTCTGTCCGGCATTACAGTCAGAGCATTAACTTTTTAACCATAGTTTCTCATCATTTCTAATTTATCTGTTATTTATGAAGGAAACAAGATGACACTTGCAACATCAGTTGCATTTTACTAGTTCACAGTGATTATAAACTATCAATCAGACGACAGAAGGCATGTCGTAGGTTGTGTGCAACAGGTTTTTCAGCAAAGTTTTGGTCGTGTTAACAAATTACAGTAGTTTTTACTGTGCAAAGCTCACCGACATGATGCTAGAACCTTCCTATGCAGTTGCTGTGAGTGTTTTCTTACAGGCTTTTGAGTAAAGAGTTTCCTCCAATGTGCATCTGTGTGATTTTTGTCACCTGTTTTATCATCCAGCGGGTGATATTGCCTACGTCTGATTACCCAGTAATTGCACGCTTCTCCTCAAAAACATGTGTGATTTTGAGGACACGTCTGGAGCACAAACGTTTTAGGATGACATACACAAACCCAAGTTTAATTAGAGTTTGGTTTGTTCAAATCACTAACCTTCCGTCTAATTTACAGTAATAGCAAGGCTTGACTTTGCAAGCCCTGCTAATTATAACCGCTCAATCACATCACCACAACTAAATGCACACACATTGTCTGAAACACAGCAGTATACTTTCCTGCGGCTCGTACTGTGACCTTTGACCTTTGAACTCTCAGCAGTTGGGCAGGAAGTAGACCTTCGGTGAGTTATTGGTCATTGTTTGGGCAGAATTCTTTCCCAGTCGCACAAGAAGCGCATCTATCTTGAGAAAGACAGGGAGGGTTTGACACAGTGGAAGGAAGTGCTAGTGTTTTTCTAGTATATGAACTCAGTTTTTCTTTTCTAAAGTGTTAAAGACTGATCTGAAGCCTTTAGAAGGTTGTGCTTTATTGATAATTCATGACAGTAATGATTGTGATTTCACTCATGTGAAATATTATATCATTTGTCGTTGCCGGCAATGTAGTGCATAGAGTGTTTTGGTACAACTGGATGAATTTAAAAGGTGCATTTAATTGTTTTTCAATCTCTACTTACTCTTCATGTCTCCAGGTCTCTTAAAATGTCTTAGGAATTTGGTAAGAAGTTACTGAATGTGCAGACTTTCATTTTAACACACTCTCTCACACAGGGGTCAGTAGAGGTGCTGAATTGCATAATGACTCAGTGTCTCATGTGATATATGTGATAGGATTGCCATCTGCTGGCTTGTGGGATTTATACAACACAACTGATGCTGTCTCTGTCTATTTGTGTCTTTCAGGCTCGTCTGGCTCTTCAGAGGGGCGCTCAGGCTGTCATCTTTGACATCACAGATGATCCCGGTGCTGCTCAGGAGGTCTGCATGTTTGTGTCACTTATAATTGCTATATAATAGCTGCTCCTTCATCAATGCATTTTTATTATTTATTTGTATGTTTTTAATTTATTTTTTTATGAATTATTATAGTTTAATTCTCTTTTTTTGTTTTTTTGTTTTTTATTTTTTTGTTTGGAAGACCAAACAAAGAATAAATGAACATCAATTTCATTCGATAATTTATTTTTGAATCTCCTTCAGTCAGTTTATTTTTGTTTATTTATGGAAGTCAGTTTATGAAAAAAGCAAGTTATATATTTTATTATTATTTATTGTATTTTTATTTTTTATAAATAAAAATATTATTATTAGTATTTATTTTATTATCATACTTTTTTTTTTTTTTTTTTTTTTTTTATTCTTGTAAGACAGTTGCAGATAAAAGCAACTTATTGCTGTTTTAAAAATCACTCTAGTAACTAAAGTATTTTGGCAGATTGTTACCATGGTAAATTTGAAAATGTTTTGTTTCTAGGCCATGTAGTTCAAAATATATTCCATTCCAAACATTCCATTTAGAACAAATTCCATTTGTTTTAAATGTTTTTGGTAAAACTTTTCTCACTATTAACTAGTTGCTTATTAGCATGCTTATTATTAACATATTGGCTGTTTATTAGTACTTATAAAGCACATAGTCTGTGGCAACTACCTTACTAACTGTTAAAAAGCAGTAAATTAAGTTTACTGAGGCCAAAGTTGTAGTTAATGGTTTATTAATATCGAGATTTGGACCTTAAAATAAAGTGTGACCACGTTTTTTTTGTTGTTTGTTTTTTTACACACAGCTGCGTGATTCAGGTTCATTGCCTCGTCCAGTGGTGCTGGTGAAGTCATCCGATGCTGAAGAACTGATGGGACTCGTCAATAAAAACGAAGAAGCCATGGTGTTCATAGACATCATGGTGGAGACTCAAAAATGGGTGAGCAATCATATCCACATTGAATTGATATCTTTTCATTTCTAGAGTTTTCTGTTTCAACCTACCTGCTGAAAATAAGAGTTTAAACCAGCATGATTTTACATGGCTGGTTAGTGATAAGTCAGCTAACTGACCAGTATGCCCATCCATGCAACTAGAAATGTTGCTGCATCAAAATCTTTGCTAGTCCTGGAGCAACATTCCCATCAACCAGTCAAAATTTAGGGAAGTTTAGGCCTAGTGTAAGAGCTGGAGTTGAGTTTTTAGGGCTGATCAATAGTTTAAAAAAATATGGTCAGCATTGTTGGTTTAACAGGAACAATGCTATGATCCAGTATGGTCCTTCTGGAGATACTGGTTGGCCAAGAAAGTATGTATATTAGTACCTTTTGAAAATGTTACTGCCTTAGCGACAGCTTTTGTAACCAACCATCCTGGCCTTTTCAGGAGGGTTTGTTTAATTTGTGTCAAGAATTTGCTTTGACTTCAAGCGTTCATGGAAAAGCACCTTCTGGCTGTTCATTGGGTTAAAATCTATTAGTCGGTGGTTTGATGACAAACTAATGGCAGGACACTCAAGCTTCACTCTTTGTATGTTGTGTATGCAGCCTCACTATGACGTTGGCATCCTGTTGACTGTGGCTCTGGTTGTGTTGGCCATCATCATGATCTTTGCGCTACGCTTCCGCTGCAGGTCCAACAGAACCTGGGTAAGAAAACACAACACACATTATACCAGGGTCGGCCAACTTTGGCCCTGAAGAGCCACAGCCCTGCAGAGTTTTGCTTCAACTTTGATTAAAAACCAGCCTGTAGTTTTCTAGTAACCCTTAGACCTTGATTAGAGCTTGTTGTTTGATTAGGGTTGGAGCGCAACTCTGAGAACTCTAGCTCTCCAATACCGAAGTTGGCCACTCCTGCATTATACCAATTCAGTCTATGTTTACTTTTAGTCTTGTCCAATGCATAATTGTACTCTTTTCCTCCTTTTCATGATCATAACATATTGTTTTGATTGTCACTGTCAAAATCACAGGACTCTGTGCACCAGCAGACTATGCGTGCCATCAGCAGGTTGGAAACGCGCACATACAGCTCTCAGGGTTGCTCTGGCTCCCAGCGTTCTCGCGGGGCTCCAGGGTCAAACAGCAGCTCCAATTCCAGCCCAATCTGTGCCATCTGTCTTGAGGAATTCATGGATGGCCAGGTAGGAGACGAAAAGCATAAAAATGCATTATATAATTTTGAAGAGGGGCAAGAGAAACCATCAAAGAGACAGGAAAAGGACCACTATTGTCTTGAGGCACACCAGTGGCACATTTAATATTACTTTTCTCTGTCTCTCTGGCAGGAATTGAGAATCATCTCCTGTGCTCATGAGTTCCATAAGGAGTGTGTCGACCCCTGGCTCCTACAACACCGCACCTGCCCACTATGCATGCACAACATCATGGGTAAACAGCCTCAGGGTACATATACATTTCTCCAATAATACTGTTATAGAGCTTCCAAGGCAGCACTGTATTGAAATTCCTCTTCTTTATCGTATGCTTCCTAAATATAAACACAACCAGTTGCCTGTGTGACTTTCTTCTGTGGAACACAGAAGATATTTTGAAGAATGTTTATTTGTCTTTGGAGTCCAGAGTTGTTTGGACCTAAATGTTCTTCAAAATGTCTTTTGATGTTATAAGAAAAGGAGTTCATATACAGGGGTTGGACAATGAAACTGAAACATGGGCCAGTATAGTGTTGGAGGTTTCATGGCTATATTTTGCGCAGTCTGGTGGCCAATCTTCACCGATTGCACATTCCACCAGTAAGAGCAGAGTATGAATGTTAACTATGTGCACCCAGTGGTTCAAACATTGTACCCTGAAGGTGGCGCCGTGTATCAGGATGATAATGCACCAATACACACAGCAAGACTGGTGACAGAGTCGTTCGATAAACATGAAAGTGAAGTTGAACATCTCCTATGGCCTGCACAGTCACCAGGTCTTTATTATTGAGCTACTTTGGGGTGTTTTGTAGGAGCAAGTCAGTATACGTTTTCCTACACCAGCATCCCATAGTGATTCGGCCACTATTCTGCAAGAGGAATGGCTCAAAGTCCCTCTGGCTACAGTGCAGGACTTGTATTGTCATTCCCAAGATGAAATGATACTGTATTGGCCACAAAAGGAGGCACAACACCATACTAATTGTGGTCTAAAACCAGGTGTTTCAGTTTCATTGTCCAACCCCTGTAGGTTTGGTAAGACCTAAAGCAGGATTTCATTTGCTCAGAACCAAGGCCTGAATGTACCCTAAACAATACAACTCTAGTTCTTGATATTCCGTAGCAGTTTTTATGCTTTTCCTAACAAAGAACCAAATGTTTTCTCATCCCTCATCTATCCTCCATCAGGTTCAGATTTGGCATCCCGTCAGCCCCAAAGGAGTCGAATGGCACCCCCTCCACCAGAGCACAGTCAGGCCTTCCTCCTTCCCCATCACTATTCAAATCAACACCCTTATCCCCAGCACCACGTTCCCTTTTCCCTGCGGCATCATTACCCCCGTAACCCCTCTGGACCTTTACCCCAACTGGGCCACTATGGTAACTCTCCCCCTCTTCATCCACGGACTCTCCGTTGCTTTCCCAGCAGACCGTTGGGTGCTAGCTGTGCGTACCACTTGGCTCCGGATGCCCATCCTGGACGTCCGCACAGGACAGGCGGGCACGGGTGTCGGACTGGGGGGCATCATTATGCAGCCCCCAGAAGGTCGTGCCACCGCTGCCCCGGAGGACCTTTGCGGAATGCTTCAGGTTCTCGGATGCATCATGTGGTGTCGTCCGCAAACCATCCAACTCATCATCACCTGCCACGTGGAGGAGGCTCACACAGTCGGCAAGACGATGGCAGCTGCTCGGGAGGGAGCTACCATACGGAGCGGAGCGGTTATCTTGCAGACGGACCGGCTAGCGATTCCAGCTCGGGATCGTGCCACGGCTCGTCCAGCGACTCTGTATTGAACTGTACGGATGTTAGCCTGCAGGGTGTCTATGGCAGCTGGTCCACTTTTCGTAGTTCTCTCAGCAGTGATTACGACCCGTTTGTCTACTGCGGACCGGGCAAAGCTCCACGCAGAGGGAGCATGGAGGCCACGCAAAGGCCTCGTTCCCTGGACTCGGTAGTGAACCGAACTGCGGGTGGAAGCGGCGGTGATGCCGGTGGCATTTGCCCAGAAGAACAGCAGCAGCAGGTGGCTGTGTTCAGTCATGTTCACTATCATAGGCATAGACACCACTATTACGAGGACGGGGAACTCAGTCAAGGGCCCGGCCGAGGCTCTGATGAGGATCAAGGGGCCACGTCCTCAGCCGCTGCAGCGGCTGGCCCTTGTCACGTAACTAAAGACAAAGACTCCACCGGGTGTCAGGTACAGCACCAGTCTTGCCACTGCCCCAAAACAGACCTCAGTTCAAGGAGGGTTGAGGATAAAGACCCAGACCCTGTTTCCTCCTCAGGTGCCTCCGTGATCCTTCCCTCCCCTCCTTTAACCTCTCCGTCCCCGCCTTGTTGCCACAAAGGCCCAGGGTGGACGACCAGTCGGAAAGCAGCCGGCTGTCCATTAGAAGCGCCTTCGCCGGTTGTGCACTTCCATCAAAACTTGGACCTTCAGGATGATTGTAGCATTCATATCCACTACGGACAGGGAGCGGGAAGCTACTGCTGCACACCTCCACCAGACATGGCCCCCACACTGCTACCGGTGCCCCTCATCTTGGACTCGACGGGTATGACCGATTGGCCGTGCTGTAGCGGGGCGCATGTGGTATGGCAGAAGCAGGTGCAGCAGGCCCATTCAGAGCCTCAGCTCCTGGGACCCACTTCTGGAATGGACAGACCCCTGTGTAGGGCCCATCATGGCCCAGGGGATGAACTTCCTATGGACATCTGTCTGTACTGCCAAAGTCTACACAATAGTCAGGGTGAGTATGTCTGACTGTAGTGCTTTACTATAGAGTGCTGCATGAATCCTAAGAGTCCTAAGAGTTGCATTTTTGCACTTGCAGTTCCATCGTTGATCAGTCACTGATTTTTGGTTAAATGCCTGAAATAAGGTTTGTGGTTACCACAAGATATTTTCACATTGTATTCTTTTTATACAAAGACGGTTCACTCGTATACTTATGAATGGGAGAAACTGCAACATGCAATATGGCGGAATAGTCCCACCTTCTAAATAAGGTAAAGACATTGCGTCAGTGCAGCGACTGTTAGAAGTCCCAGTTCCTATAGAAACCTGAGACTGGACCGGCCAATGCGCATGCGCAGTCATAAACTCGTTGTGGCTGCGCATGTGCATTGGCTGGTCTAGCTTGAAAAATAACTTTTTTTAAATGCTAGTTGAGCATAGGAAACAACATTCATGGGGCAGTTCATTTCATATTTTATTGCTGGTTTAAAATATGTAATTTAATTGTGAGTTCAGTGAGCAGTTTTTCAGATTTCAGGATTGCCCCATTTATTTAGATAGTACTTGGTCTTGGATGGGCTGCCGAGTGAACAGACTTTGCTTGAAAGGGACTTTGCTTCTAAGAAATTGCTAATCATGTTTTTTTTCTCTCTCTCTGCAGGGTCAGAGGAAGAGTCTGGTGTTTGAGAAAACTCTTCATCCAAAACTCCTCGCGCTGCTACACAAGAGCCGAAATGGACAAAACTCTTCGGTGATCTCTCGCTGTCTCTTTTCACTCATATGTTGAGTCTTCCGGATAATTCCAAACATCTTCTGCAATATCAAACTGCATTACCCAGAATCTCCAGACCTCAGAATTTTGCTCTTGCAAAGAATTCAGCAGTCATTGATGATTAGATGGGTTTCCAAAGTACTCTTCAGTAGTAACTCACTGTTACTTGCACCTTTCTAACATCCAGAACAAGTCATTCTTGGTACTGTCAAGGTACTTTACCCAATACAATCCAAATGTGACTTTTAATAGGCAAACAAGTTTTGATTCAGGCAGTTAACAAAGAATCTGGAAGATGCACATGAGATCCCTGTTTCTTCCTTTCATTTGGTTTAAAACAGGATCTTCAGTTAGGATCTTCTTTTAAAAACAAGTCTGCGAATTCCTTGGTGATCTTCATGAAAGCCCTTAAAGATATACACACGTCTTTCCATATTCCATTGAGATTTAGACTTGTGTACTTTATGCAAGTACGTAGACGCTTCTATCTACACAAGCTTGGCTGTTGTGTTCTGAAATGGGTCAGAACCAATTCATAACGCAACGTTAGCGCAATCTGTCTTGTTCTAGAGTCATTTTTCTCTTTCAGGTTAACTACTATCATGGCAGAATCCTGTTTACAACAGCTACCTGATTAATAACATATAATTTGAAGGTATCACTATACCTTGAAGACTGAAACTGAGAGCTTGCATCAGCTGTGCATTTACTTCTGTGTTTGCGTACTTGCATAAAGTATGTTTCATTAGTTCACAGTGCCTGCTGGCTAATTTTTAACTATCTAGTCATTGCGACGCTACCCGCCTCTTCCATTTTATTTCTAGCTCTTTACCTATGTGTTGGGCTACGTTCAAGCATCTGGCCTGGTTTTCCAGCACTACCTCAGATAACCAATCAGAAAAGTCCTGTTAGCGAGACGGTACTTCAAAGGTACTTGTACGTTGGCCTCTCGTTACCTCTGACAGATATTAACTCGGAGGAGCGATAGGAAGCTGTACTTTGTCATCTGTCCTTGGAAAGGATCATTTCATTGAGGTTTCAGGTCTCGGTTTTGTTAATTCAAAAATGGCAGCTGTTATTTACAAATGTTTGTGTCTTCATTTATTAATTTTGCTTGTCAAAACTGAATGAATTGACTGAATATGTTTGGGGAAAGTTGTGAAGATTTTTTTTTTTTTTTTGGTTTCGTTGTTTTGGTCTTGTTAAGCCTGAGGGCTGAGAAGGACTCCATTTCCCAGAATGCTTTGCTTTCACCTCTGTGACTTTCATATTCCCTTAAAGGGACACGACATTTCATAGAAACCAACCAGCATACAAGCTTACCAAAAGTGCCTCTGTAACCCATGAAATGAACACTTCATGAAGTTTATACATACGTTTATGTAGCCTGCTGTCTTGTTCGTGGCAATACCAGCCGACACACAAAACTTGAGTTGACTCGATGCGTATTGCCTGCAAGCATAGTCATCTTTACTCTGTTACCCAGAAATCTCTGTTGTCACATATTGTACAATTCAACCTTTAAAGGAATGCTTTGGGTTCAAAACAGCTAAAACATGTGACTTGCTGGAAATAAATCCTTCCTTTTGATTTGGAAAAATTTCAGATGCTGTTTTGAACCTGAAATGTTCCTTTAAATACAGAAGAGGAAACACTGGAAATCTTGCCATGACAAACAACTGAATGTTTATTTTATTTTATTTTTCATTTTTTTGTCAGTAAATGGTCAAATTGCTCAAAGGTCTTGATCCTTTGAACCAGAAACACCTCCCATGAGTCTTTTTGGCATGTTGATTTTCATCAAAATGAGGCTGAATCCCAAACGAAAATAAGACAAAATATCGTAAACCCAGTATAGGGTTTCCTCATATGGGGTTCCCACACCTTATGACCAATGACTTTCCCTGTTGTTTTTGATTATTGGAAACATTTTTTAAATCATGTTATAAAGATTACACACAGAAAGAGCAATTTACAATCTATTAAACGTTTCAGAGCCATGCGTAATCGCAAAAAAAATGTTTTTAACTATAGAAATATTGTTGTTGTTTTTTTAATAGCTTCTCCAGGCCTTGTATTTTCAATACTTTGCATGGGAACCCTGTTAAGTTAAGATATTTGGATGCATCTAAACAGTCATTTGTTCACCTTTTAATCAACCAAAGATATGAAACATCCAATATTTTCATTAAGTTGCTGTAGTAATTAAATCCTCATGATTTTCTTTTGATTCAAGATAGTACGTAAACACAGCTATTGCCACCAACTACCACAGATTCTGTCTCATACAGATTCACACGTAAAACTCTTGGCTTTATCTAGAAAGGATGCAAACAGCACTTTGCCTTGGGAAAAACAAAATCTGCATGTGATTTGAGAAAGGAACGCAAAGCAAAACAATCGAAGCACTATGTAGCTACCAGTTCTACGTCAATCAATGAAACAGTGAGGATGATTTGATTTTTCTCTACCGTTGGTCCTTTGTGTTGGTCGTCAGTTATGTCTGTATTGTTCATACGCTCTCTTTTTCACAGAGAATCAATTAAAACTGCCTTTTTTTAATAGAGCTAAATCCCTTCAGAAATCAAGGGATATGCCAGTATATGTTCAATATTTTGTGTAAAAAAAAAAAAGAAAGAAAAACAAACAGTTATAAGATAAAGTGTTGTATTTTATATATAATAGAACATTTCAATATGGTAATGTCACTAATATATTTATTTACTAATATATTTATCCATTTTTGTCCAGGTCTGAGAAAATTTTTAAAAATGTTATTTTCTCACTTTTGGAATGATATTCTTTATGAAACGTACAGCTGCCATCATAGATGTATAAACCTGGCATCATTCCGATTATATACAAATAAATTATTTTGAAATAAAAATACAGAGAAGGTTGTCTTTATTTTATTTTATGTATAATTGTGTTTGTATGTGTCTATAAATATGTTTGTTTGTTTTATTAAATTTTTTAGTTGTCATTCTCATCTATCTATCTATATAAATATATATATATATATATATATATATATATATATATATATATATATATATATATATATATATTTTTTTTTTTTTTTTTTTTTTTTTTTGTTGGAGGGGGTGGGATGCATCCTGTTCATTTTTGTTACATTTTTCTAAAATTTAGAATTTTTTGAATTTTAATGTTTTGTTTAACAAAATGCTTTCTCTGTGCTCAGGTTTGATTGTAGTAATAATAATGCAAAAACTGACACTTCAAATGAACATTTAAAAGAAAAACATTTAAACCTTTACAAAAAGATGTCTTTGAGAATGTCTAAATATGTATCCATATCCACAACTTATTAAAAATCAGTACTTATGTCTAAAATCAACTAGAGAATTTATAAGCCTTTTATATAGAACTATATAGGAATCTAATGGCTAATCCATGGAATTGCACATTTTTTTTATTTATTTATTTTTTTTTTTACTCCCACCAGATGGCACTAATCTGGCTTCAAAAATTGGATTTTACAGGCATTGTCTCTTATTTTAACATGAAATACTGCCTTAATTGAAAAGTAATATATTTTTTTATTATTATTTTCAATGGGAAAATTTTTATAATAATTGTTCCATAAATATTAATTAGTACAATGAAATTCTCTCAAAATACATAATTAAAAAGAAAAAATATTATTGAACAAAAATATATTACATTGATTTTACCAGGGAACATGTCCGATTACTTTTGACAGCGAAGACCACAAGTGTGACTCCCATATTACAAGTTAAGAAGTTTTCTCAAACCCATGTGACTCTGAAGATTTTGTGGTGTGGATGTATCGAATGAACAAATAAGAAAATAATACAGATCATACACTTCTTATATTAAATGTCTTTATTGTTGCCGTGGACTTTCAGTGTTAGTGGATGGAAGCGCGAGGCTTGAGTAAATCACCTTTATGCAGTTGTGTGTGTTAGTAAAAGGCCTTCGGGACGCCCTGGCTGTCCGGTGTGAGAGCCGTCAGGTTTCCTCTGGCGTCCTGGTCTATCTCAATGGCCTCGAACAGAGATTTGAAGTTTCCAGCTCCAAAACCCTATGGATAAGACACGGTAGAATCACAGGTTTACCTGCGTTCTTTTGATGGAAAAACATGCAACCCTAACAACAAGTAATGTTGAAGTAAACAAAATCTTGAAGTAGAAAATCCAAAGTATCTTGTAAAACGTACTCCAATAATCAACTTCAAAATATTTTTTACACAATTACCTCACATTCTCTTCAACTTTGCTTTTCAAACCGGAACAATTAAATAGCAGAGAAAAAGAAAAAGCAACCAAATTCCTCTTAGTAATAAATATAATGAGTACTAACATTGCTATCATTGATGTGCAACCTGTATATATCTCAAAAAATGTGTTTTAGATAATCCTTTAAAAACAAACCACAGTCTTTGGATTAGATCTCTTAGTGTCACTGGGTTCATTTTCTTGCTCTGCTTGACGTTTTAAGAACCACAAAAGAAACTAAAGCCCCCTTTAATGTGATTCAGATAAAAATGTCTTATCTTTAGGCATTTCCTTCACTTCACAAGCTTTAAAAAGCCCCTAATAAAACTATGAGCCTGTCCAAACATGTTTCTCAGAGCTCAGACTCAAACTCAATACTGTATCTGGATTTACTGTACCTCCATGCAGACTATACATTTGATCTCATATATTTCATCTGATGGCATGATGCCATTCATTTTTTGTAATTTATACCCATCATTCATTACACTGTTCTGCATCATGTCTGCTGAAAGAAATCCAACGCTCGTTTCTTACTCATTTGAGTTGCTGATTGCAAAAATAATGTCTGTTTTGCTCGAGTTCATCACACTTTCTCGCAAAATATGATGCAGTTTGTAGCATCTTTGCTTTTGACAACCATTTGTAAGGTGAAGAATTCTTGTATTCTCCGTCAAGCAGCAGAAAAACACCAAACAGATGATTCCTGTCTGAATCTGCGCCATGCACTTTATGCCAGTTCTGATTTTGCCAGTTCCTATTTTGAGAAGGAATTTTACTTGACTGAATCCATCAATAACTATTAGAAAAAAAGATATCTATTTTAAAAAAAAGTCAGATTCTGAGGGGAAAAAGAGATACTATTTTCTTAAAATGCTGTTTATATCACACAATTCTGATGTAAAAAAAAAAAAAAAAAAAAAAAGTCACAATTACCTGTACTTTTTATTCAGTGGCAGAAACAGGCATCCAGTATAGCAAGTTTATATAGTTTATAAGTTATGCAGTTCCGACTTGATTTCTTCCAAACCTGAGTTTATTATCACACAATTCTATGAAAAAGGCAAATCTATTTTATTTTATTTTATTTTATTTTATTTTATTTTATTTTATTCAGTGGTGAAAATGGGCATCCAGTATTGCAAGTTTTTGTATATTGCAGTTCCGACTTTATTTCCTCAAAACCTAAGTTCGCTTTTATTTTATTTTAGGGTTAGGTTATATATATATACACTTTTTTATTTTATTTTATTTTATTTTATTTTATTCAGTGGTGAAAATGGGTATTTCTGCCAAACATGAGTTTATATCACACAATTCTGAGAAAAATTTATTTTATTTTATTTTATTTTATTTTATTTTATTTACAATTCTGAGATAAAGGCAAATTACTTTTTTTTTTTTTTTTTTTTTTTTTTATATATATATATTTTAAAATATATTTATTATTTTATTTTATTCAGTGACAAAAACAGGCTTTCATATTAAAGTCTGGAAGAATGAGGTAAAACACAAACTCACGTGGTGGTTGTTCCTCTGGATGACCTCCAGGAAGAGTGTCGGTCTGTCCTGCACGGGTTTGGTGAAGATCTGTAGCAGGTAACCTTTATCATCATAGTCTACTAAGATTTTTAACTCCTGCATTGGATAAATGAACAACTTTTTCAACATGAATTAGAAAAAAACATTCAGACATGTCCACTTATTGAACAGAATCCACTGTAATAATGGTTTCTCTGACCTGCAGCGTTTTGAGGTCCTCCTTCACCTTGATCTTAGCCGTCTTGAGTTTCTGCCGTAGGGTGTCGTAGTAGTTATCAGGTGCGGACAGGAACTCCATCCCTCGAGCTCGGAGGTTCACAATCTGATTCATCAGGAAAAAGTTTCATGTTTTGTATTATTTGACTTTTAGTCTTATAGGAGTGAATCATACTGAGAGGAGTTGTGAACCGTACAGCTTGGATGATGTTGGACGTGTTTAGGGCGATATGCTGTACTCCGGGTCCTCCGTTGTAGTCGATGTACTCCTTTACAAACAACAACAAACAAACAAGGTCAGATGGATGTTTATTATAGATTTCAAATGTCATAGGTGAAGTGTGTACCACATTTGTGGTAATTATGTTGACAAATGTAGTCAGTGTCTCCTAGAGTTTTCAAGCTACAACCACCAAACTTGGATCAGACCTTCAGACTGGTCTGACTTGGGTCGCTCTATCTTTTCTAAATGATCGGACTTATGGTTTTTGTTAAACAGACAGTCAAATCTATGAAAGACTTTCATTGAGGGGGTCAAAACTTTTGAACAAATAACATATAACATTTTATTTACTTTGAGTAAAATCTTCAAACTTCAAGCTTTTTAAAGTTATTTCAAACAATAGCTTTGTTGTTAGCGTGGCAAAGCTTTGTTTGAAATAACTTTAAAAAGCTTGAGGTTTTGCATCAACTTTTGCATCTGAACTCTTCATATATATATATATATATATATATATATATATATATATATATGAAGAGTTCAGATGCAAAAGCCCCTTAATCCATCTAACATATTTCTTTAAAATGAGCATTTCTTTCTGGCTACTTTGTATGGGTTTCTAAGTAAGTACCGGTACTTCTGATTGGGCTGAGGCTGGAATTTAGCGAGTTTGAAGTAAAAGTATTTGATGGATGTATAATATGTGTCAGGAGCTTTCACTCAGCATCATTATCTCATTTCTGACTGAGATGGCTTTTAGCTGGTTTTGTATATTGAACTCTTCATATATATATGTATATATATATATAAACAGACTTTTTTAATAAATAAACTTTTCTTAAATAATAATAATTATTAAAATTTTCTTTTTTATTTTATATTACAGCTGTAATTTACAACAGTAGCCTAATACATTTTTGTAGAATTAAAACTTGTAATCATGGTCAATTAAATATTATATATATATATATATATATATATATATATATATATATATAAGTAGATTAAATAGATATAGATATATTTATATACATATTAATTTTTGTAGAATTCCAAACTTGTAATCAAAAAAAAAAAAAAAGAAAGAAAGAAATATATAAATATATATATATATATAAATAAATATATAAATATCTCAACGGTAATAAAATAACACTTCTTAATGAATAAATAAATAAAATGTCATATTGGTGTTAAAATCGCCATACATGACAAAATAACTGCAATATATTTTTTGGACCAAGTTGTGCTGCCCTAAATATATCAATCCAAAAAAAAAAAAAAAAACTACTCAAATAAAACATTGACTAAAGATTCAGTATTTAATATGTTTGCATGCCTGTCATCACAGAACAGTGAAAACTGAATGCGAATGTGTTTAAATTATTGAAATATTAAGTTAAATCTCAAATAAATATTTTATGTCTAAGGAGTTTATCTGATGAAAAAGTTTAGAAATTGCTGCCTTAAAGAATTCAGTTAAAACAAGAAGTTAGACGAATCTGCTGGAAGAACCTGGATTTGTGATTTCTTTTTCCCTGTGGCTGGTTCATTAATGGGCATCTTAATGGTTTCCTCATAATTGGTGACTACGATGGACCTGAGCGCGCTGTATTGGGTGTGGATCTGTTTGTCATCGATAGACCAGAACCTGTGGAACATCAGACAATTCTGATACCTGCAGGAAAAAAAACGACAGACCGTGTTATTTGCCAGTGACATTTCCTCCACTTTGACTTATTGATTTGTTTGTTGGACGTGTGACCCTCACCAGTCCGAAACTGGCACCATTTTATCATCTGGCTGGTTTCCCACAATGTGATCGATAAAGCTTAAATGTCCTGGCGGCCTTTGCAAGAGAGAAAAAAACACTTGTGAGAAGTTTGATGCTTTTGAACGCTAAAACATATTATTTAACCATAATTGCATGCATTTTTTGGTTTGCATATCTGCACTTCAAATTATTCTAATGAATTTGCCAGTGAAATGACTCACAGTTTTGCTAACAGAGGGTCTCTGAACAGCGGCTCTTTGAATCCTGGCAGAAACAGACCTTTATACGGCCCCATGTACTCCACAAACGTGTGCGTCGTGTCTCCGTACTGCAAAACATCACATTTCCAGCTCAAGCTTTTAAAGGAAGTGTACGTGTGTCCGTGTCAAACTCTTGTTGACTTACAGTCTGAATTACAGCGTATTTAATTTTGCCGCCTGAATCCTGCTCGATCCACGGCTCTTTGACGATCACCGCTCCTCTCTCTTTTGCTTTCTGCAAATACAAATACACTTTTATTCCAAAGTCCCTTCAAGGCAAACCAGTTCTGTGCAGTTTTTTTATGTGTACTAACTGACTGTAAACTGAATACTGTGCAGAAAACACTGTACTGCCTATTTAAAAAGTTTTTTATCTAATTTTACCTTTTTTGTTTAGTTTTGCTTTGTAAAGTTAATTCTTTTTAGCTACACCCATTTTACCCTCATATTTTGATTACTGTATTGCAGAAAAAAATGCTGCTGTTAACCATAACATTTGATTAATTTACTTGGAAATAATGCCTAAAAAAATAATGATAGTTTTAAAAAGTGCAATAGTATGTCTTATGTAAGAAAAATTGTTGTTGTTTTTTAATTATAATGTTTTGTTTTGTTTTTTAATTACATTTTCATTACTGTAATGCATAAATGGCTGCTGCTGTTAACCATAACATGTTATAAATTGTGGAAATAACGCCTAAAATAAAAGAAAGAATAGTTTTAAAAGTGCACTAGTATGCATTATGATTAGGAGAAGGTTTATTAAGGAGATTAAGGTGTTGAAACCAATTGTAACTCTCAAATTGTAATTACTGTAATGCAAAAAAAAAAAGAAAAGAAAGAAAACCTACCCCTGCTGGTATGCATGAAAATTGATTATCACAAAAATAATACCTATTTTATAGAGTGCATATACTTTCTACAATGATACTTTAAAAAAATTCTTATTACATGTTTTTGAGTTTTTTATGATTTGTTATATTCTTTTCATGCCTGGTAAACCCAAATTATCATTAAGGCAATGCATGCATGGAATGAATGAATGAATGAATAATAAATAAATAAATGCTGTTAATCTTAAAATGTAAATAATTATCATACAAATAGTGCTTATTTTAAAAGTTTATTTTATTTATTTATTTTTGCATTCTAATTTTTTTTCATGACAGTTAAACCCATTTTAACCCTCAAATTCTCATTTTTAAAATAAAATGCTTAGATGTGATCAACTGTCATGGAGGTAATGTCATCTTGCAAAACAAACTTATTTTGAGGTGATAGACTTCACTTCACTATCATTTGTTAATAATGTAACATGCTACTGTCTGAAACACTGACAGCTGATTTACCTTGACTAAAAAGTCACAGTCCTCCACTTGAAATGCCACGTCTTTTACTCCATCTCCATGTTTCACAATATGCTCGCCCATTTCTGTGGAGAGATGCTGATGAGCACTTTTCATTGTTTCTTAATTTTCATTTCATGGATCTGTTGAACCATGCAGGCTCATTTTAACCCTTGGGTTAACCGAATATTTCATTATCTTATTTTGATTTGCTCTGTTTTTTGTTTTGCATTGTAATGTTCTTATCATAACAGTTAAAGCCATTGTAAGCCTCAAATGATCAATTACTGTAATGCAAAAAAACAAACAAACAAACAAACAAAAAGATTAATTGTCATGGAAATAATGTTAAAATGCGAAACAGTATATGCAATGTGACATTTTTCTTCATGAATAATACTAAAAAAATTAACAAAATTTAGAATTTACCTTCATTTTCCTAATGCAAAATATCATGCTTTAAGCTAAATTTAATGTATTACGTTTATAAATGGATTAAGAATACGTGCCCTGGATTTTCTTCTTGCCAGAATGTTTCAGAATAATTGAAATGATTCATACCTTCATTTCCAGGGTTCAGAGCAGACTCAAAGACAAAGATTATCTGGGAAAAGAAGAGATACATTTGACTCTGTGAGGTGCTTCTGAAGCAAGTAAAGCACTTTCTTAAAGAAGGTGGTTTATTTCCAGTCATTTTAGGACTATATTAATTTATATTCACACACACCTTGTCCTGTCTGATGGCATGAGACACCACCTCTCTGCTGCCCGTCTCCAGACCTTTATATGCCAGCGGCTCGAAGCCAAACTTATCGCAGTAAAATGCTGCAGCCTACAGGAACAACAACATAAAAAAGATGCTTTCGGTATGAGTCGATTGTAAGGATAGAACAGTATTTTACGTTTTTTATAAGGTACAAAACTAAACAATTCAAAATTCTCAAATGTCTATTAAAACAAATACATATAATGAATTTGTTTGCGCTGAAAAAACACTGTAAAAAATTCTGACCAATAATTTTTTAAAAATATATTTAGTTTTGACCTTCTTATATCATAACGGTGGCAAGAAAATACATTTCCAATTTTACAGTAGCCCATGTTTATGTGTTATATGTTCACATGTGTTTTACTATAGTTTTTGTTAATATTTTAAATTAGATTTTATTTTTATATTTTCTGCTTTAATGTTAGTTTTAGTCAGAGGTTTATTCATTTTGTTGTGTGTTTTTGTCATTTTTATTACTTTTTTGTTGTCTTTTAAAAATATTTCTATATTGTTTTTATTCATTTATTTCAGTTTTAGTTTAACTTATTTTAGTACATAAAGTTAAACTACATGGAAATGAGAATTGTTACTTTGGAAAATAGCTAAAACAAAATAGTTTTTATTATTATTATTTTTATTTTTATTTTTAACATTTATTTTTATTTCAAGTAACAGAAATGTTTTTTTTTTGTTTTGTTTTGTTTTTAATTTTATTTATTGTAATTATTGTAATTATATATATATATATATATATATATATATATATATATATATATATATATATATATATATATTTAATTTTAGTTTTAATTACCTCTAATATCCCTGATATAAATGTATTTTCTTGGATTGCAATATATGGAGGGCAAAATATATTTTTTAATGCTTGTGAAAATATATTTATATGCTTAATATATATATATTTTTAAACATACTAAAAATAAAATATATTCAAAAATTTTTTTTTTTTTTTTTTTTTTTGCAGTATGGGTTCAGTGCTTGTTTTACAAGAGAATACTAGTTCTTTCTAATCTTTTTACTTCAAAATTTCATGTTTAATTCAGTCTGTTATTTGCCATTTCTGAGTGTTGTTCTTTTTTTTTTTTTTTTTTTTTTTTACACCCATTTTTGACAAACCTAAACTTAACAAGACAAGATTTACAATAAGCTGTACAAAATGAGCACACAATATTGGTCAGCTGTGTTAATATGTAAACCTGTTTGTCTGAGGCTTCTGAGATCAGATGAGATGAACTATTGCATCACTGTTAGATTAAGATCACATTATTGATTTCATCTTCAGAGAACTTCGTCATCTGCATCATTTCCTCTGGAAGCTTCTCTGATCCTATGCTAACATTAGCAGGTCAAATATATGAGCTACATACAATATTACTGTCCTAAAATTCCTTCATTTAATTTCAAGCCACTTTATTACATTTAAATTGTGCCACTGAGTTTATATTCAGTGCCAATATCGTATCAGAAACTCATTTTGCATCTAACCATCTTTACTAAGGTTTCCAATTTAAAACGAATATTCATGAAAATGTAATTAGGTGCAGAATTTCAAAGCACTGCAAATTAACATGATCCAGTCACACTGCTGTTTTTAACTCAGTAAACTCACCTGTTTGGCGTTTCCCACCCAGAATTTCACATGGTGAAAATGTAGAAATTTCCCTCTCTCTGGCTGCAACCGAAAAATAAAATGAAATATAATAGATTTTTTATGCCAAAATAAGATAACTGTCTTTTTAATTTATTTTTTTTTATCATTTAAAATAATAAAGTCATGTTACCTTCTCTCCTTTGTCAGTATAGGAAGTCTAAAGAAAAAATAGAGATTCTAGACTGAAACAGAGCTTTCTCCAAACTAAACTTTAAACCAAAAAACAGCCAATATGCACAGATTAATATCTAATATACCACACATTTCTGCATCATAATTTTACCATAAATTAAAGAAAATACAGTTCATGGATTTGAACTTTACACTGTATGTATGACTGGACTCACCATGTTGAGGTTGTCAGTGCGTCTGATGGACAGAAGAGCTTCACACACACACACGGCCTGTTTTATGGAGCTCAGGTTAAACACCCCTTCGGTCTCATCCAGCCAAAAAAGCTTCTGCACACACACCCACACACACCCTCTGTCTCTCTCTCTCACACACACACACACACACACACACACAATATATATGTGGTATACGGGGACTCTCCATAGATGTAATGCTTTTTTTTTTTTTTTTTACTGTACAAACTGTATTTTCTATCCCCGTACCCTCACTCAAAACTACAGGCAAAAAACTTAATTCTGTATGATTTATAAGCTGTTTTCCTCATGGGGACTAAAAAAAAGTCCCCACAAGGTCAAAATTTACTGGTATTACTATACACGTGGACAAACACACACACAGCAAAGCTTTCCAGAGAAATAGGTCATTGTACGGACACATCTGGAGCATAATACATAAAATACATAATTTGATGGATTTTATGTCACATTTTCATTATCTAAAATAAAATGAATGTTAAATAAAATATTCAAAAATTACGGCTGTCAAACGATTAATCGTGATTATTCGCATACAAAATAAACGGGTTTTTTTAGGAGTTTGCCTAATGTGTGTGTACTGTATGTGTATGTATATATTTAAGAAATATTTACAAGTATATGTATTTATTATAATTTTTATATCATTTATATATTATATATAAATAAAAATATGTTGTACATAACATATTTCTCTTAAATACATACATTAATTTGTGTGTATTAATATATACATAATAATTACACACACATATACTAAGGAAAACACAAACTTTTATTTTGTATGCGATTAATCCCGATTAATCCCGATTAATTGTTTGACAGCCCTAAAAAAATGTAAACCTATTTTTATTTTCACTGCACTGTAAATAAATAAATAAATAAAAATAAAAAAAATTTCAACTTAAAAAGTAGTTCATGCTGCCTTAAAATTTTAAGTTTAGGCAACATAAAATGTTAAAATGTAATACATAAAAATGTGGATATTTGAGCAACAAAAACACTTTTTTTTAAGTTGAAACAACTTAAGTTGTTTTGTTTTTTTATAGTTGTATAGTTTTTCATTTAGTTTAACTTAAACTAATAACAAATTAAGTAAACTAAAACTAATAAACTAATGAAGATAAATTTATGTAAACTATAAAGGCATGTTTAAAAACGTATAAAAATGACAAAAACACACAAAAAAAGTTAACTAAAATTAAAGTGAAAAGAGAAAATAAAAAAATTAAATCCAATTTTTTAAATATGAACAAAAACAAAATAGTTTACGACTGATACTAAATTAATACTGGTTCACCTTCTCCTTACCAGTAATGTAAAATCTAATGTTATAATAAAATATAATTTTATATAATTTATAAAATGTGACCCTGGACCACAAAACCAGTCATAAGTAGTATGGGTATATTTGTAGCAATAGCCAAAAATACATTGTAAATTAAAATGATCAATTTTTCTTTTACGCCAAAAATCATTAGGATATTAAGTAAAGATCATGTTCCATGAAGATATTTCATAAATTTACTACCATAAATATATCAAAAGGTAATTTTTGATTAGTAATATGCAATGCTAAGAACTTCATTTTGACTTTAAAGGCGATTTTCTCAATATTTTGACTTTTTGTTTGCACCGTCAGATTCCAGATTTTCAAATAGTTGTATTTCAGCCAAATATTGTCCTATCCTAACAATCATACAATGGAAAACTTATTTATTAAGCTTTCAGATTTTGTATAAACTCAATTTCAAAGAAAAAAAAGACCATTATGATTGGTTTTGTGGTCCAGGGTCACAATAGGAAATAATTTTATCAAATCTGAGTATATGAATTTGAATGTATAGAAGTACATCAGAATATATGAAATTTAAATCAGAATACATAGTTGTAAGCCTACATATATAGATGCAAAATGTAAGTTATAAATATATAGAAGTAAAACAGAATATATAGTCATACTTCTGAATGTATGTAATGTATGTAAATATATCTAAATATATAGATACAAAATTTAATATGTGAATGTAAAATCATGAATACATGTACAGAAGTAAATCTGAATGGATAGTAAGTCTGAATTTATAGAGGTAAGAATATAATAAGATATAAGTTTGAATACATAAATGCAAATTGTGAATATATTTATAAATCTAGCTGCTAAAATATTTCTGGATCGTTCTACTGGCACAATATGACAAATATTGTATATGAGCGTGGTAGAAATATACACAAATGTGACCCTGAACCACACAACCAGTCATAAGGGTCAGGTTTTTTTTAAATTGAGATACATTGTCTGAAAGCTGAAATAAGCTTTCCATTGATGTATGGTTTGCTAGGAGATACAACAATTTGAAAATCTGGAATCTGAGGGCGCAAAAAATCTAAATATTGAAAAACTCCTTTAAAGTTGTCCAACTTAAGTTCTTAGCAATGCATACAGTGTTGCCAAGTCCACGGTTTTCCCGCGGAATTTGGTTACTTTAACACTGTTGCCGCGCTTTGTTTTTGATGTCCGCGGCTTGAAGCGACCCCAATAACGTCATATTCAGCCTCTGAAATACGAGTTTACTGAGGGAACTCCAACTAAAAAAAAGTGTAAAAAAAATAAGTTTTGATACATTTACGGTAGGAAATTTACAAACAATCTTTATGGAACATGATCTTTACTTTATATCCTAATGATTTTTGGCATAAAAGAAAAATCGATAATTTTGACCCACACAATGTATTGTTGGCTACTGCTACAAATAAACCCGTGCTACTTAAGACTGGTTTGTGGCCCAGGGTCACATATACATACAGTGTATATGAGAATAATGGGCATTTATTGTGGGATTGCACAGTGTTTTCCTTTGTACGCTAGAGGGAGTCATTGCATCATTACATATTTCATGCCAGTGAAGCTTCTAGAAACTCTTAACCAGACATTGGCATATTGACAAAGCTGTAAAAAAAATTTCTGACATTAAAAAAAACACGTTTTACATTTTTTTTTTGTCATTGCCGTTTTAATACACAGATGAGATTTACACTGAATCGCTTTCCAGTTTGATCTGGTCATCAGAACCCACGAAAGCAGGTTTCTCTACTTAGGAAAGCAAGTTCTTCAGAAATGATCATCTGACTGGACAGTAATATGATATTACAAATAACATGAAGCAAATGAAGAAACCTGAGCTCATCAAACAGAACATCTAGGTACTTCTTCATTTGGTGACCAGAAGGAAGTGTTGCCTTGCCAAAGATTTGCTGTTTTGACAGAGCGGCAGGTGCATTTTGCTTTATAGAAACATTTTATGACTGTCTGAATAGGAAGTCTCTTGTATAACTTGTTTTTGACCTTGTATGTAAGGACACTGAAAGACTCGACTACCTTTGCCCCAGTTCACCATCATTTCATCATAACGACTATGCATGAAAAACAGGTGAGAAGCCATATGACTGATAACAAGAATGGGAATGCTGAAGTTGGAGTGGGCGGGGCTACAGTCTGTCAATCACCAGCCAGCCCTCTGTACATTAATGACAAGGGTTATTCAAGGTGCACTTCAGTGAAATTATGTTTCTTGTGATTTTAAAAAGTTTTTGATCTAAAAGCTTAGATTTGAAACTAAAATTGGTTTTGTAGACACCCATAAGTTTTGCTGAGATATAAATGAATCTCATTGACGTACATCAAAATGCCCTTACAAAACCAAATTATATGGGAATATTACATACTGGCAAATATAATGTAATATATTATCCTTTCCATTTTACGGTATATTTTAATATACTGCAAAATATGCACGGACCATGTATGACTATATATTGATATATATTAAAAAATATAGCAATTAAGAAAAAAATTGCATTAAATTTTTACATGTAATAGCATTATGAAAACACTCAATTAATTTCACTTTCATGAGTTAACGCTTGGGTTCACATAAATCTCAATGCATAAAATTTTATCTGATTTTTTTGTTTGCATAGTTATGCATTTCATATATAAAAAATATCTGTGGTGGTATATAATCAAAAATTTTTATATTAAAATGTAAAGATTTTTGGACATTTGGATGTCTTGTTAAGCTCATATGTATTTTCCTTATAATTGTATATATTGCACGGACATACAAAATATATATGTACCACATTTTAAAGTGTATTATTGAATATAGAATTGCATAGATTACGATAAGTAAATATATTGTCATATATTTTTCAACTGAAAAGTGGCAATTCCTTGTATATTATTCAGCATATTGTAATATATTAACAATATATTATTCTGTATATTTTCACTTTTTATTAAAAATGATTTTCTACCTCAATATTTTTGTCTTCTTTTCCACTAAAAATATCTAAACATCCTTAAATCAAGACATTTACATGAGATCCAAAATGACTTGTTTTGAATATTTGTGATATGAAGTCTTGTTCTTCTGAAAATCTGTCCAAATTAAGTGATTTATGCTTAAAACAAAAAATAAATATCTGCCAACAAGGTCAGAAAAGTAAACTGAGGGAAAACAAGATTTTTCTTACTTTTTCTAATTGTTTTAGGCAAAAAACTCACTTAATTTTGATAATTTTTCAGAAAATAGGACTTAATATCTTTTGCCATTTTGCATCTCATGTAAATATCTTTCGATTTAAGGATATTTGTAATGAAAAACAAGACAAAAATAGTGAGGAAGGTTTTTTTTTAGTGCAGATGAACATGTTATTAAGATCATCTAAATAGGTTAATGTAAAGATGCAGCAGGTTCTTCTCAGCTCATCTGAGGATGAATCAGATCCTGGATCAGATCCCAAGTGGAGAAACTGATAGAGTATTGGCTCATGAACAGGGCGGCACCACAGTATCACTGACTGCTGACAGCTGATGTCAGACGGCCAATCTGTGATTAAAGACGAAAGCCAGCGCAGAAATAGCCCAAGCCCTACGTGCACAGCTATAAACACATGTGAACGTAGGTTAGATTAGGTTAGGTAAACCGTACGATACCGTATCAGCTGAACGTTAAGACTTAACGCTGTCTTAATGAGACAGATAATCAATGACCTATTGTCTTCAGATGTGTTTGCTCACTGTTAATGATCAGCTGGACTCTTCAATGAACAGCAAGGATAAACTACAAGTGTACAGCATCATGTGTTATTGTTCTTGCATTGCAAAGCAATTAAAATAAGCATTGATGTGGAGTCTGCAGAGTTTATTGCAGAGATTAGTAAAAAATGTTCACAATTAGTTTAGCAAACTTAATATTTTTTAAATGCCACAAAATAGTTTGAGATCAAACTGAAATTTGTAGAAGAGGATAGAATAAAACTGAATAAAAATAGAAAAATATTGATAAAATAGAAACATTACTTTTCTAACTTTGTATTTTTTTTCTTGTATATCAGTAAAAAAAAACATCATTCTTAAATCAAAGTGCATTTTTAGAAGCAAAATGACTTAAGATACTAAATTATGTTTTCTGAAAAATCTATCAAAATTAAATGAGTTTATGGTTAAAACAATAAATCTAAATCTGCCAGTGGGTTCAGAAAAATAAACTTAATTTTTTCTGACCTGTTAGCACATTTGTTTCTTGTACTAAGCATAAATTAACTTAAATTTGTAATTATTTATTATTGTTATTTTTTATTTTTTGCAGAATAGAATAGAATAAAATAAAATCTAATAAATTATAAAAAATATTGATAAAATAGAAACTTTATATTTCTAACTTTGTATTTTTTTCCTTTATCAGTAAAAATATCATTCTTAAATTAAAATGCCTTTTTTAGAAGCAAAATTCAATAATGTTTTCTGAAAAATGTATCAAAATTAAGTGAGTTTATGGTTAAAACAATAAATCTAAAACTGCCAATGGCCAATCTGCCAATATGTTTGCACATTTTTTCTTGTATTAAGCATAAATTAACTTAACGTTGATGTATTTTTCAGAAAACTTAATATCTTACTATTTTACCACTCAAGTAAAAAAAAATAAATAAATATTTTTTGCAAAATAGAATTAAATAGAATTGAATAAACTTATAAAAATGAAGAGTTCAGATGCAAAAGCCTCTAAATCCATCTGACGTATTTCTTTAAAACTAGCATTTCTTTCTGGCTACTTTGTATAGGTTTCTATATAAGTACCGGTACTTCTGATTGGGCTGAGCCTGGAATTTAGTGAGTTTAAAGTAAAAGTATTTGATGGACGTATACTATGTGTCAGGAGCATTCACTCAGTATCATTATCTCATTTTTGACCAAGATGGCTTTTAGCTGGTTTCGCATCTGAACTCTTCAAATATTGATAAAATGGAAACACTACTTTTCTAAATTTGTATTTATTCTTGTTTATCAGTAAAAATATTCCTAAATCAAAATGCCATTTTCGAAGCAAAATGACTTAAGATACTGAAAAATCTATCAAAATTAAGTGAGTTTATGGTTAAATCAGTAAATCTACATCTGCTAATGGCCAATCTGTCTGAACATTTTTTTTCTTGTACTAAGCATAAATTAACTTAACGTTGATGTATCAGAAAACTTAAATGTCTTACCATTTTACCACTCAAGTACATTTTTTTTTATTTGTATTTTTTGCAGAATAGAATAGAATAGAATAGAATCTTAATGACACATGACTGGGTTGGTAGAAGTGTTGTAGGTACAGATTTACATGCATACATAAGGCATAAGACACACGTGACTGTGTGAATGCACAGTTGCACAAGTATGCATTACTGTATGCAATGCACAATCCAGAACATTATAGACAGTAAACAATATAATACATATTACGCAAAACAACACAACATGCTGTATACAAATTGCACAATACCATATGTTGTATTTGTACAAAATGCATTTGTTTGTATTGCATCTTTACAATTCCACAAATTTCACAGGCATTAAAAATGATATTCTATTTGAAATCAATGCTTTACTCTATTGGCGTGACGGTGTGACATAAACCTGTTAAACCCTTGAAACGTCTTGAGTAGTTGCACAAATCGATTCAATCCACTCTTCAGGTGGTCAAACTGAGCACTTCATAGCTAAACACACTCGGCTGAAGAGTCTGTTGAATCATGTATGCTCTTGCGCATAAATACATATTGTCACCATTGTTTATTAGACTTTTACCAGAGTAAAATTATGTTTTTGGGTCCTTTACCATGGTATTCTTTTAAACACAGTGCAAGTACCACGGTATTTTGTTGCGTACATATAAAATAACTATGGTAATAGTACTTGACTGCACCTAATATAATAGCTATAAGATATTTAGGCCTATATAATACAAAAGAACATTTTCTTCTTGTTTTAAAACTTGTTTCACATAACGCGCTGCGTCTCTTTAAATCCAAGCCTTGTCTTGCACGACGCGCCGTGAACCACGTGGTCCCCTAGTGCCGCGCTGTGATTTTCTATTGGCTCATACCTCGCCCTCCCCCTCCGCCTCAGCCTAGTCCTTATTGGTTCGCATGTGGGTGTGCTCGAGGCATTCAGGCGTCCTGTTGTTTGAGCCGCTAACCTACCGTAGCCCTCCATTGGCTGTTGGATGTCTAGTACGCGACGGATTCCGCCTCGCTATTGGTCAACCACACGGACACGCTCTATCGGGATTGGCTGACGCATAGGTCATCGCCAGTGAATGCGGAAGTAGTGCGCTCTACTGAGTCACCGTTGTGTCAGCTGATTCTTTCACAGTGAGTATCTTGATCATATTTCATTTTCTGTTTATTTAACTTGATTATTCTTTAATGTGTTTGCGGTTACGTTTGGCAGATTGGTATATAAACTAAATACGCATGATTTAGCGTGGTTTTCATCTGATTTCTGCCGACCATGTGTTTGTATATGGATGTATTGACCAGCTGGGATGGTTTACAGGCTGTAAAATCCTCCACCCATACTAAACACACACTGTACGCGCGCACACACACAGATCAAAGACCACTAACTGGTGTGAACTGCTAGAAGTCAGATTTGAAGAGTATGTTGATGAACTGTATTTAAATATTGAGTATTTCAGTGTACACACATGCACTTTTTAAATGAATTCGTAAGTGCCTTGATTTTTCTAAATGTTACATGTGGCTTTTTATCTGAATTGCTGCTGTTGTGTAAGAAGCCTGCTGTGCAATATTCACAATTAAATGTGACCCTGGATCACAATACCACTCTTAAGT
This sequence comes from Cirrhinus mrigala, assembly GCA_036247105.1. Lineage (NCBI taxonomy): Eukaryota > Metazoa > Chordata > Actinopteri > Cypriniformes > Cyprinidae > Cirrhinus > Cirrhinus mrigala. The sequence continues at coordinate 44,988,179 of CM070011.1, forward strand.
AGCACGGGTATATTTGTAGCAATAGCCAACAATACATTGTGTGGGTCAGAGCTATCTATTTTTCGTTTATGGCAAAAATCATTAGGATATTAAGTAAAGATCATGTTCCATGAAGATATTTTGTAAATTTCCTACCATAAATATGTCAGCTTAATTTTTAATTAGTAATATGCATTGCTAAAAACTTAATTTGGACAACTTTAAAGATGATTTTCTCAATATTTAGTTTTTGTTTTGCACCCTCAGATTGTAGATTTTCAAATATTGCCCTATTGTAACAAACCATCATTTATTCAGCTTTCAGATGATGTATAATTCTCAATTTCAAAAAAATTGACTCTTATGACTGGTTTTGTGGTCCAGGGTCACACATTGCTTCATTTTTAACTATTATTATTATTATTTACATTTATTTAAACTATTTTATTATTATATTAGGTATTTTATATATGTATAAAAATATATATATATTATATATATATATATATATTTATTATTTATTAATTGTGATTATTATTATTATTAGTTTTCACAAGCCTGGCTGGTTAAATCTGGTTAAAAATATTGTTAAACTTATGTCAACAAAGCCTAGTTTATTCTGATGTCTCGATGTGCCTTTTTAAAACTTTTTTTATTTTATTTTTTTAACTTATATTATTTGTGCTTTTACTAGCATATGTCCTCAACAAATTCTTTTTTTAATGTAAAAAAGGAACAAATGCCAATGTTTACCATGCATGCATTTCTAGCATGCATGGTAAATATTGGTATTTTATAGTTTTGTTTTAATTAAAGGCCCAACCTCAAGTTTTATGTCTGTTTTATAATTAAAAGTGTGTATTTGTTGAAATCACTTATTTTTCTAGCAGATGTCATACTAAAGTGCTTCCTTGACATCTGTTGATCACAACAGTCTGATGTGTGACATTTAAGCATTTTTTTTCCAAATTGAGGGCGTCTGCTGAATGCTTTCAGTGTAAATCCTTGTGTTTGCTGTACTTTACTGGTGGATTTATTTGTCCTTCTTCAGTTACACTTGAAACAGACAGTTTGTGGCTTGCGACTAATGGAGCGCTGTTTGCAAAAGCACTTTAATGTCTCTAATGGAGAATAATTGCTCCGGTTCTGTTTGATTATAATCGGCAAGTTCTACCAGTGAGCACCAGTGATTGGCTCCTGTTCAAGCCCACCGGATCCCGTTCTCATTCCTTAGCCCGGGAAGCTCAGCAATCCGTCTCAGTGCTTTAGGTGAAATGTCTAATTGATGGCTCATGCTCATGTTACAGGTCAGACGGCTCTTTAAATAGCCTCATGACTACTCGTGCACCGTTCTGAATCTAGGTCCCTGTAGTCGTGACAGTATGTTTATGATATATTTAATAATAGTTTTGAATGTAGCATTATCTCCTGTCAAAAAAATTGACGTTTTAGCTAGTAAGTGGATGCAGTATGCAGTCATAAGCTGGTTAAGAAGTCTTGAAGATGCATATTCTATGGCCAGAGTTGACTGAAATTCATTTTAATCCTAAAAATGAATTGAATGGGTGCCGTCAGAATGAGAGTCCAAACAGCTGATAAAATCATCACAAGAGTGCACAAGTAATCCACACCACTCCAGCCCATCAATTAACATCTTGTGAAGCCAAAAGCTGCGTGTTTGTAAGAAACAAATCCATCGTTAAGGCATTTTATTATCCTCAAACTGCGCTTAAGGCTGAAATATGAGTCCATAATCCATAATAACACTTCCTCCACTGAAAAAGTCCATCTTTTGTTGTCTCTCGCATCAAAATCCACCCGCATATGTGTTTAGAACTGTGCTTGATCTGTGCAGATTTTTCTCCTGATTCAGACTTTCTTACTGGAGAAAGCAACTAAGCACTTTAGTTGGAAGCAACAGTTTAGAGTTAAATTCCATAATGATGGATTTGCTGTTTGCATCTCAAGATGTAAACTGATGGACTGGAGTGGTGTGGATTATTGTGATGTTTTTATCAGCTGTTTGGACTCTCATTTTGACGGCATCCATTCACTGCAGAGGATCCACTGGTGCAAGTGGCATAAGGCTACATTTCTCCAAATCTGATGAATAAAACGAACCCATCTACATCTTGGATGACCTGACGTCTTCAGCACAATTCAATTTTTGGGTGAACTACTCCTTTAATAGTAGCGGCACGTTTTGTACACAAACGTGAGCACTTCTCGAATGCTTGAGAGTAGGTCACCGGGGATTGTTTTATTGATCTTTTATTGGATATTTTGAATACTTTTACCTCTCTGCTCCTGTACTTTGACATGTTGTGTTTGTGTATAACTCCTTCATATCTCTAGAATGATAAGTAGAGTGAACTAAATGATGATTGAAACACTTTCAAGATTTGTGTGCATTGAACTTTGATATATAATCTAGTGGTTTACTATGCTAAAGTGAGATTAAGTGTGTGTATATAGTAGATGAGCTTGTTTATATGTTCAGTTGAGTATTAGGTGAAACTCAAAGCAAATTATAAGAGAATATAGAAGTGAAACTTTCCTTTCTTAGCATAGAGAAGTGATACTGATGCGACAAGCTGAGGAATTTAAATCAAATTCTGCCTAGAAACACAAAAAACAACTGTTTTTAGAGGGGAAATTTGTGATTATAACCATGAAACTTCTATTATTATATGTCAGATGGTTGTCAGATGGTTGCTGTGGTGTTCTGGATGATTGTCAGCCAACCAAATCATCATTTTCTTAATTGTTCAAAAATCTCAAACAAAATTATATTATATTTTATTTTATTTTATTTTATTTTGTTGTATTTTATTTTTGATTTTATTTTGGACGTTCTATTTTATTTTATTTTAATTATTTATTTATTTTATTTTATTTTATTTTATCTGATAAAAGAAAAAAAGACATCAAATCTTTCCAGGTGGTTTGTAATCTGATTAAATTAGACCTGGCCATATAAAGTTTGAACATTCAGTCTAAAAATCAGATTTATCACAATTCTAGTATATTCTGATGTTTACATAGGTCTTTTTCGCTTATTTCATTATCTGCCACGATCTGCCAAATCCAAAGTGGAAAACAAATCGAAAAGATTTTATTAATTTCCGTAGTTTTCAATGCATTTGGCTCTGCTGTGGTGTTTAATTCCCTCTCACAATTTGTGTTTATAAGATCTGCACAGATGCAGTTTTCATCCAAAGGAAAATAAATGAGATCAGATTGTCATCTATGCTAAACACAGGCCCACCAAATCCAATTTTCCCAGACAGACGATTTCAGTGTATTGAGTTTGCTCTGTTGATGACGACAGTGTTTGTATCTGTGTTTTGAGCTGAGATTGAGGTTGATGAGTGTCTAGAGGTCAGCGAGGTCGTGGACAGGTCGACCTGAGTTTGAGTTCGCCGTCCCCTACGTTTTGACCTGGAAACAGATTCTAGATTGTATCTGGTGTTTTCATCGTGGAGGATTTTGATGTCAGTTTTTGTTATGTTTGAAGCGTATGCAGTGCTGTGTAAAAGTTGGTCGTAGTTTTCTCCGTTTCACAGGCCTTGCCGGTGGATAAACGTATCTGCAGGAATAAAAAAGCTTTGTTTTGTTGCCAAATGTTGGCGGTAATTGAGCTAAAGCACAGACTGTTCAGAGTTTGTCCTGAACTTCACAGGCTGTTACAGTTTCACTTTCTTACAGTAGTTTACTACTGTGTTTAACAAAAGTATGTTGAGGACACGCACAACCATTTTCATAATCTGTCGTTGTATATTTATTTAGTTTGGTGCATTTTTACTACAAAGGACCAAAAAAAAAAAAACCTCATTGAGAGCTAGAAGACAAAAGTAAATGTCGCATTTAATTCAGTTGCATTATATGTCACAGCAAGTTTGGCTGCATCTCTGCGTTGTACTATTGCATTTTATATTTTTTATATTTTTCTATGCATTAAAATGTAATAGCAGCCTAAATTTTGGACATTCCGTGCTCTCATTTTAGGCATTAAGTCGCATTTCTGTCTATCAATCTATTAATTTTAATCGTTGAACGTTTTCTGAAACGTTCATCTAGAATAGTTCAGTGTGTGTTGTGTAAAGTCAGATAAGGACCGGCGTGTTTGGACTTGGCGTGTGCCGTCATTGTGGGTGCGGCTGTGGGAATGCAGCTCTCTTGAAGCTTTGCTGTTCTTGAAGTGTGTGGCAACTCCTCAGGTTCAGATCCACATGTGTTTCCACAGTTATTCCTGATAGATGAACCAAATGTAAAATTTCAAGAATCAGTCAGAGGTGTGTTAGAGGCCTTGTTGACAAACCTATGAAATATTGGCACCAAATAATTTTTTCCAAATGCTACAGAAACTGGTAGTCCCTCTTGTGGGGAATTTTGTGTGGAATGGAAAGTTCATGGTGGCTAAACATAGAAAACAAACTTTCACTTTCTTTTCACTTCCTCCATCACACCTCGCAGGTGAGACGCACACGGAAGTCCTGTAGTAAAGCGTTCGCTCGGTGACTGCAGAGCATGTTAATGCAATAAAAGGCGTTCTGTGCCATGTTTAAAGGAGGTGTGTTTGGAGGCCTGGAAACTATGAGGAAGTTTGTGTGTAACATGGTTAGATAACAAGTGCAATAAATGCTATATTAATGTTCATGTTATTAGTGATTCATAAATATAAGGGGCGTGAGGTTCTTTTAACTTTGTTGGCTTTCTGCTTGTTAGTCTTTATTGTATAAACAGCAATCATGGAGCAAACGGAAATATCAGAGATTTCAGAGATTGTGGTTTCTGAGAAATAGCAAGAGTTTTTGGCTTGTAATCCAAAGAGAAAAGGACCTTTTAAATGTAAATATTTAATTTTATTTGCCAATTTGAAAAATTTTGAGCTTGGGTTCCCATGAAGTATACAATTGATAATTAATTACATAAAATTAAATTAATACATTAAATTAATCCATTTTAATGGATCATAATCTGTTAAAGTGGTTTCATGAGTTCCAACATAACTGGAGTGTGTTTGTTATGAACGTGTATTTTTTTTCCAATTACATTAATAATAAAGTCTCTTATACACTGTAAAAAAAAACAAACATTTTGAAGCTGTAAAAAAAAAAAAAAAAAAAAAAATATATATATATATATGTATATATATATATATATATATATATATATATATATATATATATATATATATATATATATGTATATATATATATGTATATATATATATATATATATATATATATATATATATATATATATATATATATATATATATATAGATTATTATTATTATTATTATTATGTTGAGTAGAATTTTTTCAGGTTTCTTTGAAGAATAGAAAGTTCAGACGAACAGCATTTATCTGAAATGGAAATCTTTTGTAACATTATAAATGTCTTTATCATCACTTTTGAACAATTTAAAGCATCCTTGCTAAATAAATGTATTAATTTCTATAATTTCTTCCATTTTAAAAAAAGAAAAAGAAAAAAGAAAAGGATAATGAACACAGGATAATGATCACAGGAATAAATTACATTAAAAAAAAACATTCAAACAGAAAACAGTTATTTTGAATAGTGAAAATATTTAACAGTTTTACTGTTTTGCAGAAGAGACTTCTATATATGTTTTTGCCCAGTTGTAATTATTTTGTGAAATCTTATTAAATGAATAAATGACGTTTGTAAGCAATAAATGACTTCCGCTTCCAGTGTTCTACAGGTCATTCCAGTGCACTGTAAACACACGGATAGCAGCCGTGTCTCAGGAGGGGTCCGGAGACTCTATTGTGATTGTGAAATATATCACGGGTGGGGGCGTTACATGCAAACAAAACCCAGCATGCACTTCTTTGGTATGCGCGTCTTATGTTGTTATACTGATGCTGCAATGTGGGCGCACATGCATTAAAAGTTTGTTTAGAACACAGCCATGTAAACGTGCGTGCTGTGCATGTGCTGAGATACGCACAAGAACAGCGCGGTCACGTACTACACGCCCCACGCCGCGCACTCGAAACTCCGCCCACTTCGCGCGCTTTGTGTGTGCGCGTGGAGAGGCGTGAGCGAGGCGTGAAGCTTACAGGAGTTTGTGTCCACGCACACAGACGCGCTCAGGTAAGAGCTGAACTTTTTTTTGTCGTGTCTCCGATGAGAACGAGCGCTTCATTCACCGACACACTGTTGCGCGCGAATGGAATGTAGCGCTTGTTACATTTGTAGCGCTTTCGGAAGTTTAGAACGTTCAACAACTGTTACAGTGTTTCAGCGCTGAATGTTACAGTGTGGCTTCAGACGCGAGTTGAACAGTTTCTCTTCTCTTTTTAAATGCCGTAAGATAAAGGGAATGTCAGAAGTTTTGCTGACTTCTTTGACGTGTCTCATGAGAGTTTGTGCTGTGTGAGTGAGAGAGTGAGAGAGTGAATGTTTGCAGGAGTGGATCAGAATCAGAGGGTGTGTTTCAAATGAATCTCTGCAGCAGCCTTGCATTGTGAGTAAAGGGTGCCCTCTTGCATTCAGGTAGAGCTGTCAAGTTTAAAACTGCGCTCTCAGAAAAGAAAAGCTGTCACTGGGGCATATTAGTACCTTAAATGTACATATTAGTACTTTAAAAAGTACATATTAGACCCTTTTGAAAAGGTACAAAGGTGACATCTTTTGTACCTTTTTTCTGAGTGCGTATAAGAATGACCATTTAATTAGTAAGCACAACAAATACACACATACGTTTAATTTCTGTAATATTTATATACATATGAGTGCATCTCTAGTACATGTATCTTTTTTATAAAGTTCCACTCCATTATTATTACATTTTTTTAGCAATGTTTGTCAACATATGTCAAAAAATCTGTTAATGTTAAGTTGTTTGTTAACTTTAATTTGCAAAAATAACTGGAAAAAAAACCCCTGAAAATATATATTAAAATAAAAAAATCTAAAAAAAAAAAAAAAAAAAAAAAATTGTGCTGTCAAATGATTAATCATGATTAATTGCATCCAAAATAAGTTGTTTACAAATGTGTATAATGTAAATACACACATACAGTATATATTTCGAAAATATTTTTTTTGTTTTTGCATGTATATCCATATAATTGATATTAAATATAAAAAAAGTAATATAAAAACATAACATATTTTTCTTAAATATATACATGCATGCGTGTATTTATATGTACATAACAAATATATACAGTACACACACATATATTATGTAAACAAACAAACAAACAAAAATTTTTTTTTGTTAAAGTTCCACTCCATTAATATAACCTTTTTTTTTCTTTTTCTTTTTTTTTTTTTTTTAGCAATGTTTGTCGACATGTGCCAAAAATTTGCTTTTAAATTAAATGTTAAATTGTCTTTGCAAATGAATAAATGAATTAAAAGCTTAATTTGCAAAGACAATTTAACATTTAATTTAAAAACATATTTTTGGCACATGTCGACAAAAAAAAAAATATATACATTTTTTTTAACATGAAGTTCCACTCCATTATTATTATTATTATTATTATTTTAGCAATGTTCGTCAACATATGCCAAAAAAAAAGAAAAAAAAACAGTTTTTAAATTAAATGTTGTCTTTGCAAATAAATAAATGATAAACTTTTTTTAATTTGCAAAAATAGCTGGAATTTTTTAAAAATATATTCAAATATTAATATATTAACAACCATATTCATCAACTTGCACAGCAAAATAATGTTCTGAAACTGTGCCTGCATATGAACTTTCCCTACAGAACTTTCATTTTAACTTTCTTTTAATGGACTTTTAGGTAGAAAACCCAGTCAACAAGTATGCGGCACACATTGTTGGTGATCTGCGTGTTTCCCATGAGCTCTTGGCTCCTGTGGAGTTTTCACTTTCCTTTTCCTGTAAATCAAAGCTCATCCTATTAGTCAGCTTGTAGCCGGAGATCAAGGTCGTCTCGGTGGGTGAGAGCGGCGCTGTGTGAGCAGGAACTCCATGGGTGTGTTCATGAACACATACGAACACATACAAACACACAGTGCTTTACACTGGATCATTAAATTCCGTGTGTGTGTGTGTGTGTGTGTGTGTGTGTGTGTGTTTCCAGCACCTGACAGTGACAGACTGCAGAGTTTGTTGCGCTGATAACCTGTGTGCGTTTGCTTTCCTATTTGTGCGTGTTTGGACCTGTTTGCTCCACTATGTCTTAGACTCAAGATTTTTCTATCGAATTTTGCAAGTATTTGGACTCTGAGCAGGAAAAACACACATGCTGAACATTCCTAAGAAAGAGTTGAGAAAGAGTTTGATCTGAGCAGAAGTGAACACCTAATATTGCGTATTGTATGACGCTGATATGTGTCCTGAATGCTTGCCTGAATCATAACAAAGAAATAAGATACATGAACATAACACCAGAGATTCAAGTTCAACAATTTGGCTTACTGGACTGAACTTAAGGAAGACCATTATGTGTGTATATGGGTCAAAGACAAAAAAGTGTTTAAGCATTAAAAAACAACAAGCATAGTACTGCTTTAAATTGTTTTCGTTTTTCCAAAAAAAAAAAAAAAAAAAGTAAAAGTTTTCTGTTTAATGTAGTTGAATTTTTGTTTTTCTGAGCAAAAAATAAATATCATGCATTTTTCCCTAATTTACAGAAGACACATACTAAAATGTCATTCAGCGTAACAATCTTGTCAGGCATATTTACAACAAAAATCAGTTATTAAATATATATATAATCTCAATTATTTAAGGGAAAAAAAAAAAAAAAAAAAAAAAAAAATATATATATATATATATATATATATATATATATATATATATATATATATATATATATATATATATATATATATAATATAATTACAAAAGATGAATTACTTTCACCCCAAATACTAACAGAATAAGCATTTTTAAGCATGTTTATAAGCATAAATATTGTGTTACACTGAATGACAACGTAACGTTATTTAAATCAAATTTTGACATTTTATTCTGCAAAAACTCATTTGAAACCTTAAAGTAAACACTTTACTTACATTTAATGTGCTTTCTATGGACATAAAATCACTTTTGTAAATTTCTTGACATGGACATCTTAACGTCTTTGACCCATATATATATAATGTTAAACAATTAGACACATTTTTAAGGGAAGTGTTTGTGTAAGATGTTTTCATGCACCCATCAAAAATGGGTAGATGAAGCTGTTTGCATTTGAAATAGTGTCTTTTGCCTCATTTCTACATGGATTTAGTCATGTCCTAGTCAAGAAATGTCAGCAATATAAATGTAGTTTTATTAAAATATTTTCTTTATATTTACTCAAGTACAATTTAAAATGTATTTATTTATTTATGTAAATGGTCATCAGTGTCGTGACCCCTATTAAACACCTTTTGGATGATTTTGACCTCAAATTGTGATTTAAACACCATCTAACCCCACTAATGCTCATGTGTTGAATGGTTTAAGTTTATGACCAGTGTCACCACTAGTCATTGACCGATTTTTAATCTGTTTTCTTTCAGATCGAGTGTCTTGTGAGCTGTTGCTGTAAGTTGTGAGACCCGTCGTGGTGAGGAGAGCTGGCGGAGCCGTAGCCGAGACTAAATCAAAGCACATCTGCTGAGAAAAATGGTGAGTCTGTGGGGTATTTGAGTGTGTCACAGTGCAATAAATCACTTTTTATATTGATTTGGATTAGAAAGATGACATTTCAAGACTTTTTTTGTGAGATCCAGGCACCTTTTTTATCATTTACAGGGCTTTTTCTGATTCAGGGTCATCTGAGGATAACCAACAGTTTATTTGGTTAGATACGTTTTATGTTTTTGGTTAGATACGACATCTTCTATCACCTTTATGAAACAGTCCTTTCATTATTGGCAGATTTTTCCCGTCTTAAGATTGCGTGTTGGGCTTCATGTGTTTGTTGTGACCACGCATTATTAACCGTCATGATGGTTTGCATTCCGCTCTCTTCTTGTTTTTCACTTTCTGCTCTTCCAGAGTGGATTTTCCCTGTAAAACTACCATGCAGGGGTGAACAGATGTTGAGAAGATCTTTGATGTTTGTGTGTACGTGTTTGAGGAAAGGTCAGGGAATGCTGGTGCCTCTTAAACACTGACGGATGCTGCTGGTTGACTTGAAGTTTTATAGGAAGTCTTCTAGCTGCAGAATTGCATTCCGGTTTTGAGGTTAATTATCTGACCTTACGAGCAAAGGTTATTTGAGTCTTTTTACTGCAGTTCCCCAAATGTTTAGGCTCATCTCAAGGATCATCTCAAACTAAACACTGTCAGCATTAGTTTGATCGAGACCATGTTTGGCTGTAGTTTTATTATGTTTTGACAGTTTCTGCAGAAAAAAAAAAAAAAAAAAAAATCTTAAATCAGTGCAGAAAGTCTTAACTTCATAGTCACGGCATTAAATGTTGAATGCACTGCAGAAAATTAAACCCTTCTTCAGTAATTTTGTCTAGTTTTCCATATCTGAACATCCTTCAAATCAAGATGCAAATACTTGAGATGCAAAATGAAGATCTAAAGTCTTGTTTTCTGAAAAAACAAAACTAAGTTTGTGTTAAAAACAAGAAATACACATTATCGGCAGATATTCTTGTTTTAATCATAAACTCGCTTCATTTTGATCAATTCATCAGAAAATTATAAATGTAGTTTGGTTACAGATGAGCATGTCTGGGTTGTTATTGTTAACCAAAACAAAATCCATAAAAAACCTTAATAAAATAAACATTTGCTAAAATAATATGAAATATAAAAACATTTAAACTTATTTTAACTAGTTGCCGTTTCTTATTTTTGTTTAGTTTAACTTGAAGTACTAAAATAACTAAAACAAATAATGCATTTAATAAAAACTAAATAGATATATTTAAAAATTATATATTTATTAAGATATGAGATATATTTAAAATAAACAAAATAAAAATGACAAAAAAAACACAAAATCACTAAACCTTCAACTAAAATTAATGAGAAAATAGATAAAAATATAAAGTAAAATGGAAAAGTAAACAGACAAAACCTAATTAAAATTTTAACACAAATTATAATAGTATATCAATGATACTAAAATAACACTGGTGCATTTATTTGTTTCTTAAACTTTACATTTTATTTTATTTCAACTAGCTGCAAAGACAGCATTTCTTATTTTTGTTTTAAATTAAGTACTAAAATATCAGACTAAAACTAATATGAAAGTAAAGAAAGTAAAATGTTAACTATGATATAGATATATTTAAAGTGAAAATGTAATAAAAAAGACAAAATGGAGTTGCTAAAATTAACTAAAATTGAAGTTAAACAGGAAATAGAAAAAATCAAATTCAAAAATATTAACCAATGACTCCAAAATAACATGCTGTTGCATGTATGTGACCCTGGACCACAAGACCAGTGATGAGAGTAAATTTTTTTGAAACCGAGATTTATACAAGCTGAATAAATAAGCTTTTTAAATAAGATTTATGGTTTGTTAGGACAATATTTGGCCGTGATACAACTATTGAAAATCTAAAATCTGAGAGTGCAAAAAAGTCAAAATATTGAGAAAATGGCCTTTAAAGTTGTTCAAATGAAGTTCTTAGCAATGCATATTACTAATCAAGTTAAGTAAAAATTAAGTTTTGACATTTTTACGGTAGGAAACTTACAAAATATCTTCATGGAACATGATCTTTACTTAATATCCTAATGATTTATGGCATAAAAGAAAAATCTTTTGACCCATACAGTGTATTGTTGGCTATTGCTACAAATATACCTGTGCCAGTTATGACTGGTTTTGTGGTCGAGAGTCACATATTAGTTGTGAACATGGTTTATTTGATCAGAATTCAAAGTTATAATGTCCAGTTTTTCCTGTAAAGCACAGTGACAGTTCAGTTCAGCCTTGTAGTTCTCTGGTCTCCTGATTTGAACTTCATTCACACCTTAAAGACACTGAGTGTGAGAGCAGCGGAGTGTGAAGCCGTGGGCTTTCCATGATGCTGTGGCGCTCTGAGCGAGCAAACGCGTCCCTCGACACTCATTAAACACTTAGCGCTCGCCATAAACAAAGCACAGCCTGTGCCTCGTCTTCCTCGGAACCGTTTAAAAACCTCGTAAGAGTAAAGCGAAACATTGCCAGTTCAGCTCTGCGCTGTGGCCCGTACGGAGCCAAGCTCGTGCCAAAAAGTGGCTCAGAAGCTCTTCGTAGAAACTGTGTTATTGTCTCTTTGAGACTAGACCAGAACCAGAACGCTGCAGTTGCTTTTTTTTTTCTTGATCCAGAGTTTCTGCGGGTCAAATTTAAGACTGTAAAATGTCTTAAATAGTATAACAAAAGTCTTCACTTTGAGGTCTTTAAATTTGGGGCGGAAAAGAGTCGCAGTGAAACATAAATGTGGTTATTAAACAATGTTTACATTATGGTTTTTATATTATAATATGTTGTAGATGGTTGTAAGAGTGCATGAATGAAAGGCTGGAAGTAGTAAGGCATAAACATTTCATAATAAGAGTCCCAGTGTATTTTGCGTTTGTTTATGATTAAAAGTCTCTCATTGTGCATTAAAAATCTTAAAAGTCTCCTGGCTATTGCTGGTATTTTGGTTGCACAATAAACAGCATCTGGCATTTAAATCAATGTAAACTAGTAATTTTTTATTGCTTTTCTTTAAAAACACATTATTGCATCTGCTAAATTGCAGATAAAGGTCTTAGAAAAATTTAAATATGATTTTAAAAGCTCTGCTGAAACCTAGTGATAACTAATTGGTGTGTGTGATGCTGGTTCTGTGTTCTGGTCGAGTGGGCGCAGTCAATGCTTCCCAGTGCCCGTTGCGGCCGCGGTTCATATTGTGTAGCCTCTTTAATTGTCTGGGGAACAAAGTGCATGGAAAATGTTCCTGTGAAGATGTTCTGAATGTGATCATTTGGGCTGTTTTTCTTGCTTCTTGTTCTGTTGAGACTCCATTTGCTAAATTAGCTACTGTTTTTGTTGTTGTAAGAGCATCTTTAGATTCTAGATTGAGTTTTCTGTTGAGGAAATTGATTGTTGAATTTGTGGTTGGCATGTTTCCATTCTTATCCGTTCAGAATCTGAGCTAATATAATAATTTATTATTATAAATTGATTTGACTCCCTTATAATTGGCCCTGAATTACAATTAGAATTGAAATGCCCGGAAGAGGAATTTGCAAAGAAATGTACACACTCACCAAAGGTGTTCTGTTGTGCTTTCCCATTTTATAAACCTGCTCCTCTTTTTTTGGATAATTTTTTGGACTTCAAAAATAAATTAGAGCTTTTTTTTGTAAGTGCTTTTCCATTATAGTCCATAAAATTAACATTAAATAATTAAATGAATCTTACAATAATACACACCAGTTTTAAGTATTTTTTTCTGTACTATTATAATTTTTATTAATATTTTGAATTTTTTTTAATTTATTTAAATTTTAGGTTGTTATGTAAGTAAATGTAGTAATTATGTACATTTTTTTTAAATACTACTATATAGTTTTAATTTAATTCTACTCTGTTTAACTAAATATAAATTAAGTTTAATTTTAAATAATTGATTTTTGTATATTTTTTCAGTTTATTTCAGTTTTATTTTGTAGTTTTAGTGCTTAATCGTAAACTTTTTATTTTATTTCAGCTAGCTGCAAAGGCAGCATTCCTTATTTTTAAAATGTACTAAAATAGCAGACTAAATAAACTAATATAAGAAAGTAAAATGTTAACTATGATGTAGATATATTGAAAGAAAAAAATTTAATACCAGTTTTAAGTATTATTTGTGTACTATTATAATTTTTATTAATATTTTGAATTTATCTCTTTATATTTTTCTTTTTTATTTTCATTTACATTTTAGTTTTAGTTATTTTTCATGTGCTTTTTTATATATTACTATATAGCTTTAATTTAATTTACAGGACAGTTTTATTGCATGTTAAATTAATTAAATGTAAATTTAAGTTTAAAATTATTAAAATTTAAATAAATGTTATTTAATTTTTTTCAGTTTTTCCAGTTTTATTTTGTAGTTTTAGTACTTGATCATAAACTAAAATTAGAAAACTTGCATTGGCAAGTAACTGAGATAAGTTTAAGGTAAAGTTTTCCCTTTAATAATTATATTTTATATCTTCTATTTTATTTTGGTTTTATTATTTATTGGCAATTTTTTTTTTTTTTTTTTTTTAAATCATTCACACCACTGAATTCTGTATGTGTCATTTCAAACTGATTTATATCAGTGTTTAATATCTTCTGTCCTGTTATGTGTATGGTGACATTTTTATTGTTAATTCATGCGTAAAAATAAATACTATTGTTAACAACTATTAATATGTCTTTCTTAGAATTTTTTTTCATTTGAAATTAATTCTACGTTTGAAATTCAAATTTGAATTAAATTTTGCATCTTTTTCCAAAGTCATTTCAAGTTCAATTCAGTAGAACAACTTCTGTTCAGATCATTTGAGAGGTGAGTTTTTCAGCAGGTGTGTCTGTGTGTCCGTACATTCATTCACACACCCAGAAAACAATTGATTTACACGCTCTGTTCCTGTCCGGTCATATTTCGTTCCCTTTCACTCACAGACGTCAATGAGGATCTTTTACCATGGTTTTGTCTGTGAATAATGGCCCTTATGAAGGTGGGGCCAAACACCGTCCCGCATGATGTCAGGCTCTGAGCTCACCTGTATCCGGCCTCCATATGAGGGTTCAGTTTCAGTGCTAAAATATGGGCTGAGCTGCTTTATGGCTCAATGAGCTTCAAGGAAACACGTAAGACTCTTGAGTTCAAGTGAAACCAGTAAATTTACATCTACATGAATAATTTCTATTTTATATAGGTTGTTCATAAAAATAATTACAAATCTCTCTCTCTATATAGCTGTGCTTGTTTCTCTCTGTCTGCTGACGTACAGTCATTAAGTACATTAATGATCTAGTGCTTGCCTACTTAATTATTATGCATTACTCAGAATGTTGGACGTCACTCAATGTTGGTGTTTACAGGTTGTTGTATATTGATAAATGAGTGTGACAACGGTTGTTTACTGTAGACTGATGTGTTTTGATGGCTCATGCAGTTAAACAGAGTGAGTTGTTTGTTGTGTTGTTGTAGTTTTTCCTTCTTTATGGCCCTGTGTCATGCAATTGTGTGACGTGCACGTCAGGTTTCGGGGGAACGCCGTGTGTGTGACATGAGGAGTGAGTGTGAGAGACGGGAGGGCTGTGTTTTGCTGAAGGGGCACTCAGTCTGTGGCAGGGTGTCCTCCATTCCTAAAATAGGTGTCATGGAGTCATAAAAGCCACGTCTGCAGTGAATCACATCACCATCAGCTATAGCAATGTTGTCTATGAAAGCAGGACGTGTGCGAACACACTTCTAAAGGTGCAACTACACTTAAAAAAAGAATAATAATGAAAAATAAAATTAATACAATTTATATAATTTAAAATATTCAAATAAATATTCAAATAAATATTTAAAATCATATTACATTTTTGTTTGATTTTGAATGATTTTGTTCATTTTTGAATGATTTCTGAAGAATCGTGTGACACTTAAGACTGGAGTAACAGCTGATGAAAATTCACAGAAATAAATTAAATTTTACAGTATGTTAAAATAAAAAACATTATTTTATATTGTAATAACATTTTGCAATATTACTGTTTTTTTTTCTGTATTTTTGATCAAATAAATGCAGCCTTGATGATCAGAAGAGACTTCTTTAAAAAAAAAAAAAAAGCATTATATATATTATATATTTTATAACTATCTGATGTTATAAATTATTATATATATTTTGTAAATGAAAATATTTAATTCATAAAAGATTGTGTACACTTTTTACATTTTATGTAAGGGGCCATGAATTGTGAAATCTAATTTTCTTTTGACATACAAGAGCTCATTGTACTATAAAAACATCCTGCAAGTTTCAGAACTCAAAATTTTGTTAGTAAAAAAAAACAAAAATACAGCTTATATTGAAGCCAAGCTTCTGAAATGACTCGTTTTGTAATGTCACATTATGACATCACAGTGAGATGAAAGCCCGCCTCTGCGGAATCAGATCAACGCCTACTTTTACATCACTGCCTGTTTAGCCCCGCCCACCAATTTGTGCATGTAGTGGGTAATTAAAGACAGAGTTAAACAGAGGTTTACTCAGCAACCAAACAGTAAAGATGACTCTGAGGAAAACAAGACACTGTACAGGACTAAGTCTTTGCATTACCTTATTTCTGATTCTAAAATTAGGAAAGAGTGGATGAACATCCAGATCGTGTCAGTAAGAACCTGCTCATTGGTTTGCTTCAGTTTACCATGGATTTGTTTTTAAACAAGACACAATTCAATGTAGGATTTTTAGAAAGATTGAAACTAAAAGATGATGCTGTGTCAACTATATTGGATCCGACCCGACAGTAATGTCGCAACACACAAGTGTGAGTAACTGTTTTTATCATGTTTCCCTATTGCATTGCCTGTTGCAGATCCTTTAATATGTGCTGATTTATACTGTGCTTTGTTGTAAAATTCTTGTTATTTATATATTACAGTTGAAGTCAAAAGTTTACATACACCTTGCAGAATTTTTTTTGTTGTTGTTTGTTTAGTGATAGTTGTTCATGAGTTCTGTTTTTCAGAAAAATCCTACAGGTTCCACAAATTCTTTGCTTTTTCAGCATTTTTGTGTATTTGAACCTTTCCAATAATGACTGTATGATTTTGAGATCCATCTTTTCACACTGAGGAAACTCATATGCAATTATTACAGAAGGTTCAAACTCAAATGCACACGTGCTGATGGTGTATCTGTAGTCGTGTAGTATTTCAGGCTTGTATGAGAGAGAAAGAGCCGTGACTTCGGATCCTAAAGAGCTTAAATCATTTGTTGTCATGCGCCGACTCTCTTCCTCTCTGTCTGTACTTTTCGTCTGTCACGACATCAGAGTTTCCCCGTGTTCGAGAGACGGTCACACTAATGTCTCAGCCTTCACCTTCACATTCTGCCAGATGGAAATGCAGTGTGCTTGTCTGGACGGGGCTTTATGTGATTGCGTCAGGTGCTGTTTTTGACATGCATATGTGAAACACAAGGGTCCTTACTGTTGTGCATGACTTTTTGAACTCTGTGACTTGAGTTTAGAACATAAATATGCTCTTGTTTTAGTTTAGGAAGTGTTCTTATATTTTATGCATGAACCAAAACAATATTCCAAAAAAAAAAAAAAAAACACTTTTTTTTTTTTTTTTTTTTTTTTTTTTTTTTTTTTAAACGTTTAAAAAAAAAATTGAAATGAGAGAATGGGGAAAAATGTATAATCACTTGCAAAATGCCATTCTTTTAATATTTTGGTTAAGTAAATGATTTTAAAAAAAAAATGCAAACTTTATTTTATGTAACGCCTTTTTGGCTTCTCAAGACAAAACACAACAGAGAACAGTAAAACCAAATTTTAAAAACATTTAAAAATTTAAAAGTGGGAAACTGGTTTGACTTAAGGTGGCATAGTGTTAGAAAAGTGATATTTGATGTTCTGAGTGAACATTTAATCAGTATGTGAAGACATGAAGTATTGGGTTGAGTTGGGTATGAAATGTTCTGCATGGTGGGAATGACGTCACGTTGGAGTAGCGGCACATCGTGGCACGTTCTTCACGCTCTGAGCGTTTTGGAGTCTCTCCTAGAGACGGATGGCAAAGTACAGCGCGTCCTTTAGTGCAGACAGTTGCATGCTGGGAAACTGCAGAGCGAGTGTGTCTCAGCGTGTTACAATGGAGCCGGCGAAGGAGGGAGGGAGGAGGAGATGCTGAAGAATGCTGTGTCACTGGAGCCGCTGCGGATCCCCGCTCTCTTTCCCTCTCCTCTGTGTGTGTCAGTGTCTCTCGCCCGTCGTGACTGAAGCGCGCTGATGCGTCCCCTCCCCCCCAACTGCAGCCATGCAGCATTGCAGCGCTTCAGCAGACTGAACTCACAGTGAGCAATACATTAACCTGATGAGCACATGATGTTATACATGTTATACAAGCGTTTTTTAAATCCGATTAATTGAGAAAATAATCAAATAATGGAATTGAGGAAATAATCTAATGCTTGTTAGCTGCAGCCCTGTTTTTAAATAAAACATGAATATTAAATAATAAATGAATGTTAAAATATAAATAGCTGTAGCTCAAGGTCATGGGTTTAGTTTTTGATTAAACAGATTTAAAATGTATACCTCATAGTCAAACGTAGACACTTAAAAATGTAATATATAATATAATATAATACAATAAAATATTCTATGAATTACATATTAATTAATATAAAAAGCAATACATAAATACATCATGTAGCAAATTAATAATATAAATATGTCCATTTGTAAATATATTAATTATTATATAATAATTTTGTGTTTGTCATTTTTAGTAGGCTTTGTTGTTTTTGACATGTCTGTCGAT
Source organism: Cirrhinus mrigala (assembly GCA_036247105.1). NCBI lineage: Eukaryota > Metazoa > Chordata > Actinopteri > Cypriniformes > Cyprinidae > Cirrhinus > Cirrhinus mrigala. The sequence continues at coordinate 45,006,649 of CM070011.1, forward strand.
TTCATTAATTTGAGCCAGTTTTTATTTTTATTTTTTGTTTCATATTTTTAATATATTAAGAAGTATATGGACATGGACATGAACTGTATGGCATCATTATTTTATTATCATCAAGATACTATTACTGTTTTTATTAAAATGTCATTCTTATTTTAATATCATTATTTTATTAATATTTTTTTAAATAATAATCAGCTTTATTTTTAGTCAAACTTTCAAATTTAGTAAAAGCTTTGTTGTTTTTTGGGGTCATTTTTAATATATATATATATATATATATATATATATATATATATATATATATATATATATATATATATATATATATATATAATATAATAATTTATTATTATTATTATTATTATTTTATTTTATTTTATTTTTTTTAAATTTGTTTTAGTTTTAGTACATCAAGGTAGACTCAATTCAAATTGTAAAACTGAAACTCAATTAAAAAACGATTTTTTTTTGTGTTTTTTGTTTTTATATTTTCTGTTTTTATTTTTTATTTTATTTTAATATTTTATTCAAAATATTAAGATGTAAACATGGACTGTACTGCATCATTATTTTAGTTTCATTAAGATACTATTCCATTTTTTTTAGTCTTTATTAATATTTTAATAAAAATAATTAATATTTTATTAATATTAATATATAATATTTATTAATATTTTTTCGTATTTATTTATATTTTTTATTAAAAATGTTTTCTTACAAAAACATTTTTATATATTTACATTTTATGCATTTTTGAACTTTTCTTAAATTTAAGTTTAATTTATTTTAGTACATCAAGGTAGACTCATTATTTTAGTATCATTAAGATACTATTACAGTTTTTATTAATCTTCATTAATATTTTAATTAATAATTTAATAACGGTCATATTTTATTAATATGTAATATCATTTTATATTTGTTTATTAATATTATTTAATAGTTTTTATTTATATTGTTATTATAAAAATATATTTTGCATTTTTATTCTTACATATCTTTACATTTAATACATTTTTGTATATTTTTTTTATGTATACATTTTGTTTTAGTTTTATTTTAGTACATCAAGGTAAACTCAGTCAAAAGTGGAAAAGCTGCCTCGACAACTAGCTGAATTTTCTTTTCCATATTTTATTTCACTTAACACCCATTTTATTTCAAATAACAAACTGGCTTTAATTTTTGTTGTAGTTAACTATAATAACCCTGTTCTGCATTGTGGCACATTCATTCATTATTACATGCAACTGGTGAGCACGATGCAATGGAAAGCTGCGTTTGTTGTCTTTATTTCTCACATTTCTTTATTTCCAGTCTCAGACTGGAAACTGTCGGGTGTTTTTGAGCTCATGAATGCAGTAATATGTGCAGCGCTGGTGTCTTGCTGAGGTTGCAGGCTGGCACAGATGATATCTCGGTGAAGGGTGAACGCACGAATAAAGAGAGAGAGAGAGAGAGAGAGAGAGAGAGAGAGAGAGAGAGAGAGAGCGAGCGTGCACGTGAGGGGGATGCAGTGCACGAGGGCGGAGCTTCGCATCAGGCAATACCCCGTCTAATTCTCTCTCTCTCCATCTCTGATCTCTGTGCTTGACGCCGGTAAACCTGTCTGTCTCTCCTCTCCGCTCCTGTCCCGCTTTCACCAGCGCCTCCGTCTTTGTTCTGGAATATTCTGAGCGACAGGCAGTGCAGGGAATTGTGCGTGCGATCGGTGTGTGTGTGTGAGGTGGCGAAACACACGCTGGTCTCGGCCGAGGGAAGGATGGTTTTGCCGGCTGGTCTTGCGGCGGTTCTCATCCGAGTTCGTGTCTCCCGGGCAACCGCGCCCTCCCTCCGCGCGCCATGAGCCGGACCAACCGCGCCTCCTGCTCAATGCTCAACTGCTTCGTAAGTCCGTCTGTGTGTGTGTGTGAGAACGCTGCAGCTGTGGTGATTGATGGCACGTGACACTACAGATGTGTGTGTGTGAATTACAGAAGTGCTGTTTCTACAGAGAAAGCGAGAGTGAGGAGAGTGAGAGTGAGACTGTGACTGTGTTTTGTGATAAAGAGAGCAGCTTCACACGTGAACGTGGCGCTTGGATGCCCAACCTGAGGAAAACATGGTCTGTGATGGACAGATAGAGAAGTTCAGAAGAGTGTCAGATTAGAAATATTTTGAGGTCTTCAGTTTTTTAACAGTGTCCTTAATCTGAAACTTTGAAATCTGTGGTATGATAACAAAACATTATATTATATTATATTATATTATATTATATATTAACAACAACAATGTATTATTATGTAGCGTAATATTATACTAAATATAAAAAACAACAGTAAGCATATTAAGAAAATTAAATATTTTTATAATAATTTAATTTAATCTTTGGTATGATAACAGTTTTTAATATTATATTACTAAACAACAACAACAACAACAACAAAATGTATTATTATTATTATTATTATTATTATTATTATTATTATTATTATGTAGTATAATATACTAAATAATAATACAAATAAGAGTAAGCATAATAATAAGAAAATAAAATATTTGTACAATAATTAAATCTTTGGTATGATTAAAAAAAGAGTATTATATTATATTATATATTATAGTATATTACATTATATTACATTATATTCATTGTATTATATTGCTCAGCAACAACAACAACAATTTATTATTTTTTATTTATTTATTTGTATTATTATGTAGCATAATGTTATACTAAAAAATAAAAACTATAGTAAGCATAATAAGAAAATGAAATATTTTTATAATAATGAAATCTTGGTATGATAAAGTTTATTTTATTATATTATATTACTCAACAACAACAACAACAAAATGTTGTATTATTATTATTGTTATTATTATTATTATTATTATTATTATTAATATTATTGTTATTATTATACCACATAATATTTTTATTATCATGTGGTATAATATACTAATTAATAATACAAAGAACAGTAAACATAAGAAAATAAAATATTTTTATAATAATTGTTATATATTATATTATATTATATTACTTAACAACAACAACATATTATTATTATTATTATTATTATTATTATTATTATTAATTATGTAGTATAGTATTATACTAAATAAAAAAATTAATATTTTAGAATAATTGCTATAATATATTTTTATAGTAGCTTAGTATTTTACCAAGTAACCAATAATAATGCTAATAAATAATATAATTCAAAATAAGTATAATATGGAAAATATTATATTGTTATAATCATTATTATTATAATATTATTGTATACAATTACTATAAAATACAATTATACTAATAATATAGCATAACATTATACAAAATAATAATAAAAACAAAAAACGGGATAAGAAAATGGAAATAGAAAATTGAAAAATAAGATTTTATATTTAAAATTGTATATTATAAAAGTATATTCTTATAATTTTTTATTATTATTAATACAGCTGCATAATATTTTACCTATAATAATAATAATAATAATAATAATAATAATAATAATAATAATAATAATAATAATAATAATAATAATGTATAATAAGCATAATAAGGAAAAGGTTATTTTGTTATGATCAGTATTGTTATTGTTATATTAGTACAATATAATTAATCATAATGAAGTGTAATAAGTTATTTATTATTTACGACAATAGTCATTGTAACGGCCACAATGTTATTAATAATGCTGGGGTATTGCATTGTATTAGTTTTTGGTTGGTTTTGCATGTTTCTGTGTGGTTTAGTCTCTAGTTTTCTGTGTGGCTGTGTGATTGTGTGTGTTGATCTCTTTAGTCTGAGAGCACATGGCTGTAGTGTAGTGTGTCGCCTATAGAGTGGTTATGTAAGGCGGATGGAAGGGGACTGAAGGTTGATCTCCAGCTGCTCACTCAGCACTTCTCATGTTAATGAGGATGAGTTCAGTTCAGACATGGATGAATGTTTGGTGTTTATAGTTTCTATAGAAGGTCTTGAAAGTTTTGAAAATTTATAAGCACAAGGGTGACTGTATTTCTAGTTAAGATTTATTTATAATAAAGTGTGATGTGTCCCAAACCGAACATGACTGTTGTTTGGACCAAAACAATTAATTTACTGGATTATGTAAAAATAGGCACATGGGTATTTAGTTAAGAAAGCATTTCATTTGTTTATTGAATTTCCAGGTAAAATATTGATTATAAAATTATATTTCAAATGTTTTAAAAATATAATTGTTATTTTAAAAATAACAAACAACTGTAAAAAAAAAAAAAGCTTTTTAATGTTTTGGATTTTTAATATGTGAAGCAGAAAAAAATACCTATTATTAATTTATATTTTATTAATTATAAAAAAGCTATAAAAAACATACAACAGGTATTTACTATATAAAACATTTGTCAAAATTCCACCAAAAATAATTAAAATGTAAAAAAAAACTCTATAAATGTATTAAAAAAAAACATAACTTTAAAAATAACATGTATGATGGGTATTTACTATGTAAAGCATTTTATGTCAAATTTCAAAAAAAAAAAAAAAAAAAACATAAAATAAAATCTATTATAAAATAGCTATAAAAATAAAAAAATATAATGGGTATTTACTAATTAAAACATTTTTGTCAAAATTCCACCAAAAATAATTTATATAAAATATTTTATAAATCATTATTAAATATGTAGAAAAATAACATAATTATCCAAATATGATGTGTATGATGGGTGTTTACTATATGAAGTATTTTGTCTAATTTCCAGAAAAAAAAAAACTGTCATAAAATCATTTTTCAAATAATGTGTTGGGTTTTCAATATGTAAAGCATTTAAATGTGTTGAATTTCCAGAAAAAACAAAAAAATTATAAAAAATACATCTTTGATCTATTTTAAAATAACTATAAAAATAACAAATCACTATATAAATGCGCATGAGATGGTTTAGTATATAAAGCACTTTATTTCTCAAATTTCCAGAAAAAATATCTATTATAAAATTATTTTTTATCAACTCTAATAAAATAGCTATACAAATAACACATACCGTGGGTTTATACTATATAAAACATTTGTCAAATTTTTAATATGCAAAGCATTTAAATGTTTTGCATCTGCAGAAAAAAAAAAATAAATAAAAAAAGAAAAACATAACTATAAAAATAACATGTGTGCTGGGTATTTAGTACATAAAGCATTTTGTCAAATTTCCAGCAAATAAATAAAATTATAAATTAAAATAACATGTTTATGATATAACACATTTTATTTGTTGAATTTTCTAGCAACAATTGCTAGCTATATTATACAAAAAAAGCATGATAGATATTTAGTATATACATATAATTGGTTTATAATTTTTCACTATATATTAGTACATATTTTATTTCTCAATTTTCCAGCAAAAATAACTATTACACAATTCTATTATAAAATGACTAAAAATAGCATTACTATAAAAATAACATATTATGAGATTTACTCGTGTGATGTAAGACACTTGTAGTATCTCAGACACCTGCATTAGACTGAAGATTGTTTATATTTGCTCGTGCTGTGAGTGTTTTGTTCTCAGTGAGAGGCTGTTATTGAATGAGGAATGATTTTTCCGTGCGCTGACGTGCTCTCAATATCTGATGAAGCGGTAATATGAGCTCTGTGTTGTTCATGTGCGTGTTTTGCATGCATTTTCCCGGCATGCTGGTGTTAAATGTGGAGTCCCGTACGAGAGCTGTGTGTGGTGAGTCTGAGCGAGCGCACGTGTGCGGCTGTGACCTCTCGCACGAGGATCATCGTTCTCGTCGCGGCCCGCGGATCAGCCGCTGTAAAGCCCGCGGCAGATGGAGAGTCGTGATGAACTCACCTTCAGTCTTAACGCGCTTCCTCTAGGAACTCGTTTCAGTGTTGCTCACAGGGTGTTTAGATGTAAGTATCTCTCATACGTAACTCTCAACTAGGGCACAGTCATAAATTACAATGTAAACTCATTAATTGTGCAAACTTTTTAATGAGTTAGATTTGCATACACTTGTCCTGTGTGTGTTTAGTGATTTAATGAAGAACAGACACTGTTCTGTGAAGGTTATGAAGGAGCATGTTTTTTTTTTTGTATCCAAGGTTTATACACATTTAAATATAAAAATATATTTTTTTTAAAGTAAAATAAAAATGGAAAATTTGCATATTGTATACAACTTATATATTTGGTTTTTTTATATTTACTTGCATATAAACATTGCACTATTAGGGTTAAAACCATTTTAAAAAATCATTACTTGGAACAAAATACATGTTAACTTAAAAGTAAATATTGTATTTTTAGGCTAGCTGGCCAGGCAATGTTTCTATGCATTATATTTTTAGTTTAATTTAAAGTACTAAATTAGCTAACTTTTTATATATAATATAAAAAAGTTAAAAATATAAATATAAATGTTTTAATTTAACTTTATACTAAAATAACTAAAACTATTAAGTAATAAAAATTAATACAATTCTAAAAATAAAAATAAATATAAAAAAGTAAAGTAAATATAAAAAAAGTAAACTATTTCAGCTAGTCGACAAGACAATATTATATGTACTTGAAATGATGTACTTTTATGTACTTAATGTACTAAAATAACTAAAACTAATAAATAATAAAACATGCTAAAATAAAAATTTAGTTTAACTGAAAGTAGTAAAATAACTAAAACTAATAAATAAAAAGTTAAAACAATTCTATATATATATATATATATATATATATATATATATATATATATATATATATATATATATATATATATATATATATATATAAATATATATATATATATATATATATATATATATATATATATATATATATATATAAATATATAAATATAAATATAAAAAAGTAAACTTTTTATTTCAGCCAGTTGACTAGGCAGTTTTTCTCATTTTTTATTTTAACTTAGTACTAAAATAACTAAAACTAATAAATAATAAAAAAATAATACAATTCTAAAAATAAAACTAAATATATAAAAATAAAATGAATGTATATAAAAAAAATAAAAATAAAATTGTGAATTTTATTTCAGCTAGTTGACAAGGCAGTATTTAATTTTTTTTAGTTTTTAACTTAAAGCACTAAAATAACTAAAACTAATAAATAAAAATGAATAAAATTCTAAAAATGGATATATATAAAATAAAAAAATAAAAAAATGTAATAAAAATGACAGAATTCATCAAAATGACTAAATCTTTAATTAAAATTAAAGTGAAAACAGAAATTCAAATCAAATGTTACTCAAAAAATATTGCTGTTTTTATATGTGTATGTGTCGCTATGGTTAAATGTCAATAAGGAAAGCAATAAGGCCAAGTGAAAGGTGTATAGTTTTTTTTTTTTTATTAGCACACAAAGTGGATGTCAATATAATAAAAGATTAATATTTACAGTAAACATTTCTTCTCCCATGTAATAAAGTTGATTAGTCTGATAATGAACGCCTGAAGGAACGAGTTGCATCAATATAGAATCAAACTGATGTGTGGTTTGGGTTGATGAATATATGAGCGTGTAGAGAGGATCTGGCTGTGGTTTGTGTGTCCCGTGTTGAAGGATGCTGTAGGATCTCCTGAGGCGCTGCATTGAAGGGTGTTGTACGTTCGTCCCGTCTGTGTACGTGTGCTGATGCTGAGATCTCGTGCGGATCGTGTTTGATTTGATCTTCTTCATCATGCACGAGCTCAGCCCCACATACGGCCGTGTTTCACGCGTGTTCTCGTCTGCATTGGGCTCTGGTGCCGCGGATGATCTTTTCAAATATTCCGGCTCCTAAAATATTTAGTAGCGACTCCCATTCCACCGAAGCATTTGTTCTTCATCTCTGTTCCTCCTCATGCATCTGTTCTTCTCTCTGAGCTTTCATGGATTGTTTCTCGGTTGATTTAGACGGCTGTGGTTAGCGACTGCAATGAAATTTAGGCAAAAAATTTGGACAAAATCATCAATGGAGAAGTGCTCGATCTTCAACTTTTTAGCCTGTGCTGTTTTCTGTGCATGAATGCATGAACAAAACACACTAAACATTATTGTGGCTCATCTGCAGTCAGTGAGCTTTGATTCTTTTGATATCAGAAAGTTTCAAACACAGAAAGATGCCGATCAAACACATTTTATGTCAAATTTCCAGCAAAAATTACTCTTATAAAATATAACTAAAATATAAAAAAGTAAAATATAAATATAAAAAAGTAAACATTTTATTTCAGCTAGTTGACAAGGCAATATTTCAAATTTTTTGTTTAACTTGAAGTACTAAAATAACTAAAATTAATAAGTACAAATTAATGCAATTCTAAAAATTAAAATAAAAATATATCAAATAAAAAAGTAAAATGAATATATATATCAAATATAAAAAGTAAACAGTTTATTTCAGCTAGTTGACAAGGAAGTATTTCTAATATTTAGTTTACAGTAAAACTAATAAATAAATTAATACAATTATAAAAATAAAAATATAAAAAAGTAACTAAAAATTGCATGATCGTTATTTAGTATACAACACATTTTATGTCAAATTTTCATCAAAAAGGACTTTTATAAAATGTTATATAAAAATAAAAACTATAAAAATGCTTGTGATGGGTATTTATGTAAAGCATTTTTCTTTTTTGCTCAAATTTACAGTAAAAATAACATTTTATTTTATATACTATTATATATGTTTGAATAAGTCAAGTAATAAAATAAAAATAAAAAATAAAGTATTTATTACAGACGCTGTTTAAATGCTTGTATTTCAACAACAAATTGGAGTAGAAACATAATTATATCATTAAGTTGATATAAAAACTGCCTTATGTGCAATTTAAACATTTATATATGACTCAGTTTTTATTTGATTGTTGGTGTATTAAATGCGTTTGATTAATTAATTGATTATAAAAATACTTTTTATAATACTTTTTTTTTTTTTTTTGGTTTGGCTTTCAGCTGATTGAAAAGTATAATTTACAGTACAAAAAAATCTGTAGCTGTAATAAAATAAGGAAATTAAATTCTAAAATAAATTAAATATTTTAATAAATAAATGTGTTTTTACCGTAGCTTTTTTTGTCACATCTTAGTATTATTTATTTATATTAATGATAGTAATAATAGTAATAATAATAAAAAATAATTAATTAGTAATAATTATGAAATAATATTAAAATGTATTTATTTTACTGTTCTATATTTTTAGTATTTTATTAATTTTTATTAATTTAGTAATTTGTTGTAGTTGTAGTAATTTTGATGCATGCTGTGATTTAATAATTAATAATAATAATAACAATATTAATAATAGTAATAATAATATTTAAATATAATTAAATAAATAAATAATAATGATAATAATAATAATAATAATAATAATAATAATAATAATAATAATAATAATAATATAATATTATTATTTTTTTAAAGGTAATTTTATTTTAGGTTTTAGCATCTGTAATAGCAGTTAAATGCATGTCACTAGTTCCAACAGACTTGTAGACATATTTAGAAATTGCAGTCCTTTCTTTGCAATCGTTTAGTTGCTGAACCGCAGTGTGAATATTGTATATTTACAAAGCTTCTCATTTATTTAGATTTTTGTTACTGCAGCTATAGCTATATTACTATATTATTATATGTTAACTCAGACGAAGCCCTTTCAAGAAAATAACTTTTCGTCCTGTTTGAAGAGTATGTGGGAAGAGTAAACCGGAGACAGAATTACTGTGGTATCCATGGAAACAAGACTGATTGATGGATGAATACTGGATATGTTTAACCTGAATCACTGTAATAATCTCTAGTCAATCTAACTCGTGCGCTTCCCGCTGGATTACAGTAGATGATGATTGTTTTAATGAATTAAACCAATAGCGTTCCCGTCCCAAAACCTCTTTGAATGATTTAATTCATGCTTTTGTCCTCCAATGACCGATCTGAAAACACAGTAGACGGGATATAAAATAATCACAAAATAATCAAATGACATGAAGCACCAGTCGTCTTTTAGTATTATTTATATACTATTGTAGTTTTTCTTAATATTTTGATTTAGGTTTTATTTTTATAATTTCCTAAATTGTGTATATGTATATATATTTTCATCTTTTAGGTTTTAATTTATTATTTGTTTAATTGTTAGCATTTTTTGTGCTTTTGCTTTTATTTTATATACGTTTCTAATTAGTTTTTTCTCGTTACATTTTCATTTTTATATTTATATTTTATTGTGGCTTTATTTTAACAACCAAAAATGTTTTATTCTACTCGTATGCTTGTAATTTTATTTAAGCTTTATTTCAGTAAAAGAAAATTATTTTTTAGTTTTACTTGTGTGCTTTTGTCATTTTTATTTTTCTATAAAGCTTTATTTTATTTGTAGTTGTATTTGTTTAATTTGTATTTTTTTTTAAATATTTTTTCATCTAATATTTATTGTATTTCAGCTTTATTTCAATTGACAAAAATTATAAGTTCTATTATGTGCCTTTTATTACTTTTATTTCTATATCTGACATCTTTTAATTTCTGTTTTAGTTTTAATAATTTTATGTGCTTTTGTCATTTTTGTTTTTCTGTAAAGCTTTTTTATTTTTAGTTGTTTTCTCCTGTGCTTGTCTTTTTATATTATTTTATATACATTCAGAATTAATATTTATTTTCATATTTTTTATTTAATATTTATAGTATTTCAGCTTTTTCAATTACCAAAAAATGAGTTTTAATTATGTGCTTTTTTATTATTTTTATTTATATATTTAAAGTTTTTCAATTTCCGTTTTAGTTTTAATAATTTTATGTGCTTTTGTCATTCCTATTTTTTTTCTATGTAGGGTTTTTTTTTTTAATTTTAGTTGAGTAATTGTAGTACTTAAACTTATTTTTTAAAATATTTCTCATTAAAAATAAGGCCATTGTGGGTGATTTGATGCTGACAGTGTTATTGTGGAGCGTGTTGTTAATGCATTAGCGAGTGCAGACTCGGTGCTTGGTTTTGTGTTACTCTATTTCGAGCGCGTGCTGTTCTCTCGCCGGCGACAAACAGACGAAGTAAAGCGCGGGATAGAGGGGGAGGGAATCGAGCGTGACGAGGCAAAAACCGCAGCGTCCTCAATCACCGTGCACCCAGAGACTCAAAGCCTCCGACAGGACATTTTTCGTGCCGCTGTCTCGAAGTGACAAGATAATTGGTCTGAAAGTCACCTGACCTCATCTGAGCATTCATAAACCGTCTTTTGACACGAGAACATTGTGTTTCCTGTAAACGGCACAAAGGTGACGTCTTGCAGCAGGGATGGGCTGTGAAAGATGCTCGTCTGGCGGGTGTTTAGCATCTTTTTTGCTTTATGCATGTAGGTCAACATATTTGGCTATACAAACATGTTTTTGCTTTGTGATTCATTATCTACCTGTATTTTTTTTTTTTTAATTAACTATTGTCTATTTATAAACAATAATAAAATGTTAATTAAATACATGGAAAATTAAATAAAATGTACAGTATGTCTTCTGACAAGCTTTTAGTGTGTTTTTATGTCTAAAATGCATTTAGGTGAATGTTTCTTGCTTTAAAAGCTTCTTTTTTTTATTTATTTATTTTTTTTATTAACTACTGATCATATATATTAATAAGTATATTTAATTCCCTGAAAAATGTATTAAATAAATATGTAAATAAATATAGAAATGTAGGTTTTAACATGCTATTCTGCCTAAAATGTACTTTATGCACGTAACATTTATTTATTAAATACTTATTCATTTATTAAGTATTGTAAAAATTTTATTTTTATATATATATATATATATATATATATATATATATATAATTTTTTTTTTTTGTTACTACTACTTCTGCTTCTTATAGGTTTAATATTTTATTACGGAGGTTTTATTTTTATGTTTTTGGTTTTTGTTTTAATTTTGTTTAAATTTTGTCCTTTTGTCATTTTTATTAGGCCCCCCCGCCCCATATTTTCCCTGTTTTTTTTTTTTTTTTTTTTTTTGCCTGTGTAGCTTTAATTTATTCTTATTCCAGTTTTATTTTGTGCAATTTTAGTACTTAAACCTGAACAAACTTGCCAAAACAACCTTTCTAATTGCTAGAAACATTTTTTTTTTCTTAAGCATTTATTTATTAAGTACTTAAGTACTGTTAATATATTTTAATAAATAAAATTAAAAAAGTAAATTAAATTCCCTGAAATATAAATTTTAAAAATAAATGTAGATTTTTAGCATATTTTTTTGGTCACATACCTTTTTATTTTTTTATTATTTATACTACTACTACTACTACTACTTCTTCTTATTATTATTATTATTATTATTATTATTACTATTATAGTTTTAATATTTTATTACTAAGTTTATATATATATATATATATATATATATAATTTGCATATTTTTTTGTTTTCATTTTAATTTAATTTATTTTAATTAATTTTCCCCCTATTTTACAGGGGTTTTTTTTATTTCTGTGTAGCTTTCATTTTTAATTTTATTTCAGTTTTATTTTGTGTAATTTTAGTTGCTTGCTAAAGCAATAATTCTAATTGTTAGAAAAAGTTTATTCTAATATATAAAATTTATTTTAGCACGTTTTCAATTTTCAAAAATGTTTTTTTAGTTCAGTTTTCGTTAATAATAACTCTGAATTCTTGAAATGTGTTGACTGAATGTTTGTTTTGCATTGTTTTAATGTTTCTAGCTTCGCTGTTTCTTACTTTTTACTTTTGTCGTCACTTTTCATATGTTTGGGTTCCACTTGCCTCTTCGTCTCCGTTTTGGCCTCGTTCCTGTCCTATTTCTGTCCTGTAACTTGCTTAAGGAGTCAGCGGTGTGTCTGTGTGCCGTTTGAAGATCTCTGTGTCACTCTGAGCTTTTTATAGCGCGTCTGCAGCCGATCCTCGTTAGGAGAGTAAAATCTCCCGTCGTTTAGGCCGTCCTGTGTCTCTTTGAGGAGGTTTGAATGTCTCCGTCTTTAACCAGCCAGAATGCAAACGCAGCACAACTGATCCATCGGCTGATTGAAAGAGCACGGATGTACGTTGAGGACGGGGAACGTGATGAATTGCTCGAGTGATTGATTGAAAACTCAAGCCCATCAGAAAGATTGATCTTAAATCTATTACCCCTCTCTCTCTCTTTTTCCTTATTTCTGCTCTGTAATTTATTGCTGTTGTCTGATGCTTCAAACTCTGAACATCACCAGTATCGCTTGTTTATTCACTGCAGATTGAGGAAAACATGGGATATTTCATTTACGCTTGGTTAACGCATGTTCCTGCTCAGTGCTCCTCGATTATTCAGAAAATAAAATGGAAATCACGATATTGCTTATTGCAATTTATCAAATCACATTTTGCAAAGTCTACGATGTAATTAAATATATACGTCAAGCATTGAAAGTTATGAAATTAAGAATTATTACGTGATTTTAAATATTTTTGTTTTTTAGGTCATTTTTATATTTTAATTTAGTAGTAGTAGTAAAAATTACATTATTATTATTATTATTATTATTAGAATTGATATTAGAATGAATATTAGTGTTGTAATTTTATAAAAATATTTAAAAATAATTTTATAAAATAAAATGTAAAAATGTCAAGTTATTATTATTATTATTATTATTGTTAATATTAATATGTTTTAAATACACATTTCATTTTTTATGATATTATTTTATTAAATACATTTTTTCAGTGAAATATCACAAAAGTAATATTTCTTTTTTTATATAGTTTTATTTAGTAGTAGTAGTAGTAAAAATATTATTATTATTAGAATGAATGGTAGTGTGATTTTTAGTTATAAAATAAAATGTCAAAATGTCAAATAAAATTATTATATTTTCTTAAGTACACTTATTTCATTTTTTATACACCATTTATTAAATACATTTTGTACAGTGACATATTACGAGAGTAATATTTTAGTTTTTTTAATAATTTTTACATTTTTATTTAGTAGTAGTAAAAATAATTATATTGTTGTTGTTATTATTATTATTATTATTATTATTATTAATATTATTATTATTATTATTATTATTATTATTGTTATAACTATTATTAGAATTGTTATTCGAATGAATAGTAGTATTATAATTTTACAATTGTAAAATAAAATTATTTTTTTCTTAAATACATTTATAGTTTAATTTTAATACACTATTTTTTTAAATGCATTTTCACAGTGAAATATTACAATATTTATTTTGTTTTTTAGTATTTTATTCGGTAGTAGTAGTAAAAATATTAATAGCAATAATAGTTATAATTAAATTATTGGTTGATGTATTAATTAATTTTGAGTTTTATGTCAGCTCGTGTAAATTAAATATTAACAGATACAACTTTTAATTTAAATGAATTAATGTAAATAATGTGTTAAATAAAGTAGTTAACTAATGTTAATAAATAGATCCTTAATGTAAAGTGTTACTGAATTTTATTTTATTGCATTTTGAATCGCAGTCACAATTTTTATCAACACTGGTGTAAATTAATTAGGTTCTTCCTTCGTAGGCCTCATGTTGGTTCCAGGATGCTTGAGTCGTGTGTTGATGTGTTCGTCCTGAGCGCCGTATACTGTGATTTGACTGTGAAGGGCGTTTCCAAGGGGCCGATCGCTGGCTCGTTGCGTGCCGACTGCAATCCTCAGAGAGTCTCTGCTGGCTCCACGCCTCAGGGACACGGAAACAATAGCTCTCCATTCATCAGCTTAATGGAGAAAGTGCTGGATCATTTACATGAGCAGCTGAAGAGTGAGGAGTTTTCGTCAGCTAAATCAAGAGCTCTGTAGACATTAGTTTTTATTGACTGACAGAAGTTTTCCGCTCTCTCCTCCATTCCAGCCAAATGCACACTTAGGCTCTGTCCTGAAATCTAGTGCACCGTGTAGGCAGCATGTAGACATCAGAGATTGGCTGATATTGTTTTTGTTTTTTTTATAACCGATACCTATGTAGATTATTTGAATGTTCACCGATATGCCGAATCAATGTTTATTATTTTACTTCTATCTTGTTTCTGCTGGAGTGTTTAGTAGAGACCAACTGACATTGATTTTTTTTTTTTTCTTTTTTTTTTTATATATAACCAATACCGATACAGATTATTTGGATGCTTATGTGCCTGATAACCAAAATGCAGAACCAATATTTATTTGTTTTACTTCTATTTGGTATTTCTACTGGAGTGTTTCGACCGATATTGTTTTTGTTTTGTTTTGTTTAATAACTGATACAGATTATTTACATGTTTATGTGCCCAATAACTGATATGCCGAATCAGTATCATTTTATTTTATTTTATTTTATTTTTTTTATTTTATTTTATTTGTATCTGCTGTTTTTGCTGGAGTGTTTAGTAAAGATAAACCGGTATTAAATTTTTCTTTTTTTTTTTTAATTAACCGATAAACAGAATCAATATTTATTTATGATTTTATTTCTATCTTTGTATAACCTATAACCAACACCGATATAGATTATTAGCATGTTTATGTGCCCAATAACCGATATGCAGAATTAATATTTATTTGTTTTACTTCTATTTGGTGTTTCTACTGGACTGTTTCGACCAATATTGATTTTTTTTTTTTTTTTTTTTTTTTTTTAAATTACCGATACAGATTATTAGCATGTTTATGTGCCCGATAACTGATATGCAAAATGTATTTTTATTTATTATTTTATTTCTATTTTATTTCAACTGGTATTGATTTTTTTTTTTTTTTTTTTTTTTTTAAATAACCAATACCGATACAGATTATTTGGATGTTTATGTGCCTGATAACCGATATGAAGAACCAATATTTATTTGTTCTATTTGGTGTTTCTTCTGGAGTCTTTCGACCGATATTGTTTTTTGTTTTGTTTTGTTTTGTTTAATAACTGATACAGATTATTTACATGTTTATGTGCCCAATAACCGATATGCAGAATCAATATCTTTTTATTTTATTTTATTTCATTTGTATCTGCTGTTTTTGCTGGAGTGTTTAGTAGAGATCAACCGTTATTTATTTATTTATTTATTTGTTTATTTGTTTATTTGTTTATTTATTTATTTATTTATTTATTATTAGTGATATCAGTACCAATGATTTGCATGCTTAATGCCCCCGATAACAGATATGCAGAACCAATATGTATTTATTATTTTATTTCTATCATCTTTTTCTGCTGGAGAGTTCGGTAGAGATCAACCGGTATTGATTTATTTATTTATTTATTTATTTAATTTAATTTAATTTAATTTAATTTAATTTAATTTTATTTTATTTTATTTTATTTTATTTATTCATTTATTTTAAATAACCAGTACTGATTATTTGCATGCTTATGTGCCTGATAACTGATATGCAGAATCAATATTTATTTGTTTTACTCTACTGGAGTGTTTCAACCGATATTGACTTTTATTTATTTATTTATTTTTATTACTGATACAGATTATTTACTTGTTTATGTGCCTGATAACGGATATTCAGAATCAATATTTATTTATTGTTGTACTTATCCATAACTGCACTTTGATGCCATGCGATCAAAGAGCTGTGAATTTAGGGCATTTTTCTGATGTAGTAGATAAATAGCATGCATATCATGTCTTTATTTAATTCTTCACATAATAATGTGATAGGTCTTCCTCTGTTTTTAGTCATTCAGCAGTTTTCATTGCATTTCCAGTCAGTCGGATGCAGGACAGCTCCCGTCGCGTGTGTGCAGACAGATTTCCTGCCTCACTAGAGGCACATTTTCTGTGTCATCTCGATTTTTGCAGGAACGCACAGATGGAATCTGCATATCAAACCATTTCTGAGTCGCCAGCAGTTCTGCTTCTGTTTTTACGCCTTTTTGACTCTTCAGTCACTGTTTTGTATCCATATGTTGTATCCAAACATAACCTTAAATAAGGTTATACGACTAGGTCTAATAAGACTTATAGAGTGTTTAAGCTGTCTGTTGCCAGCAAAGCATAATGACAACATGCTAGTCATGCTAAAAACATGCCAGCAACATGCTAAAAGAAGTTAGTCCAATTTTTGTACTTTCAGTAGTGACCTGATGTTTTTTTTTTAAAGGTAAAAAAAAATCACTGCCTTTACTAACAATAGTTTCCATCCAGTTTTTTGTTTTTTGCGTTTTTTTTGTTATCAACAAAGATAATGTACGTAAAAAAAAACGTTGCTGTCTCCGACAGTCATTGAGACATTATAAACTGTTAACCGGGAAGATTGTTAAATTAAATTAATTAATTAATTGTTAAATAAATTACGTGGCTGTGACCCATTAAAATACCTACATTTGTTTTCTAGCGATTAATTAGAAAAGCAGCATAAACGTCAGTATGTGAGGATTCACATGGTCACATCAGGCACCTGCAGCGCTTCTGCAAATGAAGAAAAACATAATAAAGCTATATATAAAAAACAAATAGGCTTATATGCTAAATAAATTTTTTTTCTAAATAAAAAAGTAACAACACAAAAGAAAAAAAACTATGCAATAAGTAGCAGCCTATAATGTAGAGTTTTGTTTCATTTTGTGATGCGCTTTTAAGCGGCTTCCTGTTTGTTTCCTTTATTTTACAAAAGCACAATGTTTTGCCTTTTGTTGTGAATCTCTTATATGACCACAAAAGAAGCAGCCTGTTCATTGTCATAGCAAAATACAGTCAGCCAAACATATTGAAAACCATGCTATTTTACTTCCCCTCACTCCACAACAAATCCTTTACATTTAATGGTAGAACAGAACTGAGAACAAAACAAGAATGAAAATATGCTCTAACAAGCCAAAATGAATTGATGTCAAATTTTGTACTTTTTGTACAAAATAATACATTTTGTACAAAATGATACATTTTAACTAGTAACTTGCAAGTAGCAACATGGGCTACTAAAGGAACATCAAATTAAGATATGTATGTTTGAAAGGTAACTCGTCTTTTTCTTACCATATATAAAATAATTTGAGATACAATTTAATAATATAAATGTGATTTAATGTGCTTTTGAACTACAGAGAAACTGTGCTTTAACGTGAACAACAGCACAAACACGGATGCTGCCTATAGGCTTATTCTGTCATGTGACACCACATTTATTTGCGTTAAAGCCCCTTTTCTCGACAAAAAGTGTTGTGGAAAAAGATTTTGTTGACGCATGAGAAATTTT